>JANEYF010001034.1:0-230000 GCA_029963845.1 Rhamnusium bicolor
ATCGCATTGTCATCATCGTTAGGACCGTCCGGTAAGGCCCCTCCCATCTGTCCTTGACCTCCATCCGACTGAGGTCGAATGTGAGGGGCCCTTCTAAGGTTATATGGAACCATAGCAAAAGAGTACCAGGGTAGTTAGCCCTGGTACTCCCGGCCGGCATTAGTCAGGCAGAGTTGCCTCTGCCCGTCCAGGGTGCACCAACGTGGAGGTTGCCGGTCCTTTGCACCCCAATAATTATTATTATTATTATTATTATTATTATTATTAACAAAATGCAGGTTGTTTCAATATCTCAACACTGACTTTTAAATGGAATATGACTCCATGTACAGGGTGTCCAAATTACAATTCCTAATTTAGAGTATGCCTTGCACAGACATAAATAGCAACAATAGAAAAAGCTTTTCTTTGTTTCACGTCTACTGTTAGTCATGGCATACTCAAAATTTTCGTGAATTAAAAATGTCGTTCTTAGGAGGATTATTCAATTTACTGGATAACTTAGAAAACTAAATACAATAAACCTAGGCAACCCATATTTTTGAAATTAGAATTTAATTTTTCAGTTCAAGATGTTCCGTTTAAAAGAATTATACCTTTTCCGTATTGTTTTATACTTTTAATGAAATAAAACCCTGTATAGCGTCAGAGATTGCCAAAAAAATCCAATGTCGTTTTTTGAAAAAAAATAAATACCTCAAAAAAATTGCGAAGTTATGATGTGGTAATTGTAATTTGGACACCCTGTAAATGAACTTTCCGACCTATCTCAATGTTCTACAAGTCACCGTGAAGACAAGTTTTTGTATCGTGCTTCCGTGTATAGACGATATGAATACTGGATATAATCAATAACATACAAAGGACTGAGCAGCACACGGGCTGTTATGTTTTAAGTTAATAATTTTCCAGACGACCGGTCAAACGGTATCTACCGAACGATCGCACCTCGCGGCCTAATGAAGCATTTTCAAAGGCCCAACTCTAAATATATTGTGGCACAACTGCCCCACATATGCTTTGTATATGGTATAATCAGTTTAATCCTGTTTCAGACCGCAATTTTGTAATTAACATTTGGACGCATGAAGCACATACATATAACAATGTGAACACTAAATTTAGATATTAACTTAAATTTAGAAAGAAAAGGTTGTGTTTGTGTAACGAAATTTTCACGATTTAGACAAATGAAAACTTCAGGTTAAGTTAGTTACAACGTTAGACTGTACAATTATTTATCTATTTCACTTAACATAAATAACTGATGATATAGTTATGTCTTGGCACCGTAAAAAGACTTTTAAACAGATATTTATAAGCAACATAAATTATGCTAACGGCTTAAACATATACGCTGTCTGCTATTTATTATTGTTAAGTCGAAATAAATGTTATATTTTTATTAAGTCCTAATGAAAAGTAAATAAAAGTTATAAATTAATTTGGAAATATAAATTCACTGTCATTTGGCAAAGTAATTATTATTGCACAGTTTTAACTAAATATTTATTTGAAGTCTGCCAATTATTTAGTATTTTTAATTATATTTATATAACACTGGAGATTTGTATTTATTTTGGTGGGCAATTTTAAAAACTTAATTTAACATAAGGTAAGAAAACACAAACATTCTTTAAATTGTACGCTAAAATATATTTAGAGTTTTGGCGGATGCACTGGTCACAGTATTGTCAAGTCTGTATTATTTCAATAAAATAATATCTAATGTGATCGTATAGTCGAGTTGCTATTTGGTTTTGCTGTGAACAAATAATAGAAGGCTGACATTTTGTATAAACATTCTTTTAGAAGTTTCAAAGAAAATATAAAAAGATCCCAAGAAACCGAGTGCCGTTTTCCAGTTATACCGTTTTAAAGAGGAAAAAATGTGTTTCGTATAACTTGATAACTCCAAAAAATATAAGTTGTTTGGTTAAAAAAAGTATATACAAAATTAAACCTTGTAAGATTCTCTACAACAAAACAATGATAATGATAAACGGATATTTCTCAAATAAAAATTCTCTAATGGGATTTCATTAAAATACGCTTATTAACACGCTTTATATTAGCTTCACCTGTATGTATCTATGTATGTAACTAAATCTTTCAACGTAATTTTCACCAACTTCAAGACGTCTGATTAAATTGAAATTTTGCACACGTATTAAGGACCGATGACAATACAATAATTTGAATGTGGATCGACGCATTTCTCTTAAAAAAAAAATTCTAAGCGGATGTCAAAGTTGTGTGATCGGTGCAATCACCAAAATAACGGAATTTTCAACGTAATTTTCACCGACTTCAAGACGTATGATTAAATTGAAAATTTGCACTTTGGCGCTTTGTGCCATATTTTTCGTATATCGAGCAACCCACGCTTTTTTCACAATAATACTAGTATTTTTCGTTCATTATTGTTTTCAGTTTATATTAATAATTATTTTTCACTTTTTAGTTTGATGTGCTTTAAAAGCGTGTTTTTTAGTTTTTTTAAACTATATTCATTACTTTTTAGTTCGGTTTGCTATTAAAGCGTGTTTTTTAGTTTTTTAAACTATTTCTGTTGATTACCGTACGAATTGCAAAATATGTTAACTGTAACATTTGCTGAGAGTAATGAAATTAATATGTAAAGAGAGGTACAAAGTGGAGGTGATTGATTAAACTGTCAAAAAGCATAGCCCAAAGATACTGAGACAAAAATGCAGTTTAGCTAGGTCTGCATGAATGTGACAAAAGAAGCAATGCAAAATGTAAAAGAAAATAGTTTTTACGTCATAAATAAAATACAGGTAATAAATTATATTATGCACATAAATAAATCAAAGATAGATTTGTTACCTAATGCAATAAATACATTTTTGTTGGTATACTTTAAACAAATGACAAGCAATTAAAATCAATCACTTACCATTATAGAGTATTTCTTAATAGTTTTGAAGGTAGTATAACACGAAATGTTGAATTGTTTGAAGTTTATTACAATCATTAAAACAAACTACGTATTATACTCTAGTGTGCTTTGTTACTTTAATTGGTTTATTTGAAAAATTAGTGTTACATTTTATACCACGAGCAATTTACAGTTTAACTAAGTAATTGAGGATATGTATAAAAAATAAATTACTTTAGGAATTCAATGATTTAGTTTCCCTTTCTTCATTTCTACAGTCTTCAAAATGAACTTAAAGTTAAAGGAAAGTGCACAGTTCTTTGAAGTCATTAATCGTTCTGCTCTCGTACTTCGAGTAAGTTAAATTACGATATAGTTTACATCACGTGGTTCTTCTAAGACTTTCATCGCCTATACTCGCTTTGGAGATATTTTCACAAAATTTTTTGGAGATACTTGTTCAGTCTACTACTACATCCATCAACAAATACATTTGGAAAGTGGACAATTAGAGTTTTTCATCAAAATGTACAAAATTCCAACATTACATCTTCCTGGACTATGACCAACTATATTAAAAAATGAATTTAAAAGACACATCAGACGAGATTTACTCTTTCATCATATATAGTGTTAGTAATGCGATTATAAAACTATTAGGTACGTATTTAGTGCATTTATTTCTTCGAAGACAATTCTTCAGATATTTAAAAATACGGATATGTAACGTACTAACAATATATAGAAAAATTGGTTTAGAACAGATACACCATGACAGTACCTTCTTACCATACACAATACATGAAATTAATGCTCTTAATGATAGCAGGATTGTTTAAAATGCAGTTGATGATTTGTGAGTTAAATCCATGTATTTCATAGACACAATGGATTCTTAAAAATTATAACAAAGTATAACATGAAAACTAAACTTAAACTTACATAACTAGTTGGCTAACGCTTACCTGAAACAAAAAAAATAGTTCAGTAATCATTCATAAAAGAAATATATTGGTAGTTAAAATAATCATACATTTAAAAAAATATAAATAGTTTCCAAGTAATTTAAATCGAATTACTTGGAAATGGGATCAACGTTTTTCGTGCCTGAAATTTACTCAAAATACAATAAGGACTTTTTTATATCGAACAATAAGGAATTTATTAGGTACCAAAAAATATCCTATATAAGTGGATTAACTAGCGCCCTCTGGCCTCTCAACTCGGATTATAAAAAAAGATAATATGCACATTATGTTCAGTACGACTGACTCAATAATGTTATTTTTAATTCCAACTATTCTGTTCAGTAAAACCAAAAATAAATAAAACAAAAATACTCACCAGTTGAACAGTCACTTCAAAACTTTAAAATATCTACCGACACGTGTTTCTGCATTTCATTTCATATTTTAAACTTTTACCAAGAAGAGAATACCAAATTCGTTTTAAAATATATTTTTAAATGCAATCTATAGTTTTGTTGCCTCATTTGAAAGAGCATATTTCTTTACGTATAGAGATGTAACAGGTGGCTACTAAAGACAAATTTTGGGGTAATTAGGGTCAGAGTGAATATTAGTTCTTTAATTAAAAACATGCAGCATAATCAACTAAATTAAATGCTCGAAATGTGCCCCATTTGCTGCTTGGCAGTGGCTAAGAAGTTGTACATTTTCACTGGTCGAAGAAGGATCAGTACGTGGCACATGTCCTGAATTCTTAAATTTGCAATCAATTTTTTTAACCGTTTGTAAGATAGGCGTCGATTTGGGTGAGTTTCGTCCAATAATTTACATACCTCTGGTTTGGTGATGGTTTTGTCACCAAAGACAAGTATAATCAGCTGTATAATATATAGTCGTTCCCTTTCACACAATATTTTGGCGTTTTTTTATGTTCCTTATATTTCTGCAACGAACTGCATGTCCAAAGAAAATTTCTTATATTTAGAACGGTGTTTTTAACTTGTTGGATATGTTTTTATCTTTGCTTTTGGATTTGAAAATTATTAAATAAAACAAACGATCTGAAATCATTGCTAATCAAATACTATTTTGAATCTGCTGTCAGTGAGTTTCCGATAATTTTTAGATTCTCTTCAGTGGAATATAAAATGAACAAGAGGGGGCACCATCATGTATGTATGTAACATTATACATTCCAACAGCTGGTACTTTCAACATTTTAAAGGGATCTTTAACTTAAAATAAATTTTTAGCGATAAGACAATGTATTACAAACAAAATTTAAATAAAAAATTAGGTTTAATGGCTATTGAATTTATATTTTGCTGGAATACATCTTCTTGTCACTAAAACTTAAATTAAATTAAAAGTTTAAAGATGTTGATAATACTATGCGTGATATATTTAAATCGATCTTTAACAGCTCATTTATACAGGGTGAGTCTTAAGTGTGTAGTTATATTTAAACCACCGATTCTTGACATCTGTAGAAACCCTCTGACACATTTTATTTTTTAATTCCCACGTGTAACTGAGTTATCGACTGTCAAAAAAATATGATGAAACTGTTTTGGAACTGATGGTTACTGGAAACATTCTCATCTTAGTTAAAATTATGTAATGGACTGAAGCAACGTTGCCCCATTACTTATGCAATTCTCTCACCTAGGCGCGATTTTACAATCGTGAGTTAACATAAGTTGGAGGTTACCTAGCATTATATTTTCACAAAAATCGATGATATTCTAATACAAACCACTTCAACTAAAAGTTACTTTAGCATAAAATATTTGTTGCTATAACCACTTCTAAAACAAATGTTAAAAATGTTCCCATCTTAGTTTATCTGAAAACGAGCATTAACCACGAATTTATAATAACAGGATGATTACCTAAATAATGTACTAAATAATTTTTAAAAATTTTGAGATACCTTACCATGTGCTAAATGTACAATTTTGAATTTTCTTGAAATTCTTTGCGTAGGGGTTCAACTAAAACTAAATCCGATCAATAATATTTTAGGGACCCGGAGGAATTTGTTTCCTCTACTCATAGTAAAACACTTTTAAGATAGGTACCCCTGCATACATAATTTGAAAGAGGGGTCAAGGTGATGGAATTAATTGAGCTCTAATAGTAAAACACTGAATTTGCAACACACAACAGGTGAAGGAAAATAGTCTGCACTTTTTACACTTTTTCATACCTAACAGTTTGCATTTTTTTCCCTCCATAATACTCTGGATGGTTAGGAGTATAGTATACGTCATTTTTTATAAAAAAGATCAATATTGTCTTGAGAAACCAGCATTTTATTCGGGATACGCCATTACATGATAAAAATTCAACCACGCCATAATGTGAACTGCGATATTAGCGTGACGTATGTAATCTATGATCTTCACACATCTAACCACGCACCTAACCAGTGTTGCCAGACATACCATTTTCATGGTATTTATACCATCATTTTCCCTTGTGTACCTGCACTTTTTTTAAGTAATAAAACTATCATTTAAAAATGTCTACCATTTTACACCAATATTAGCAAAAGTTAATAAAAAAAGTCAAATTTAGGTCTTCAGCCCCGACCTCGGTCAGTTCTTCCATTAAAAAAAGAGTAAACTGAATTAAATTTTATACCGTGTACGTAGATATTTACAAATCGGAACCTCGCGTAAACAGCGCTAGTTGTGCAAGCCCAAATAAATAATAGTCTTTTGCTGTTTTCTGTTATTTCTGTTGTGATGGTAAGACCCGTTTTTCCAATGTTCAGTTAGCTGAATTAACCGCCAGTTAGGTCAATAGAAATTTTTTTAAAAGCATCCTGATTTATTTATAATGAAATTTATAACCTATGTGAAAATCTTATACATCTGGCAACACTACATCCCATGTAAAAATCAGTATTATTGATAGTTCGCAAGTGTTCGCGTACCTGTCTGCATTAGCATTTACAAAAATGTGTTTAATATCGTTATTTATTTTTTTTGTGATTAAATTTGTGATTCGAAGTTTTGACTTACTATGTTAACGAAATTTATTATTTATGATTTGTTCCTTTGATGGTTCATTTTGTGAAAAGTAGTAATTAACCATAGCGAATAATGTTATTATTCTAATGCTGGATATGTTAAAGGTATATTTTCAAGTAGATGAAAATGCTAGACAAGCAAAACGGCTATGGAATGCTATCTAAACGTCAAGCCCATATGATACGTTCATGTAGTAACTGTTGTATTAGGTAAGTAAACAAATTTGCTTTTTCGTTCTTTTAAAGTAAATGCGTCTTTTTAAAATGATTATTTTCCACTTTGATTCATTTTTAGAAATGCACCATATTAAACTTAAACTATAAATTAGAGACAATAATAATAGTTTAAAATACACCGAAAAAGTATTGCATACTTTTAATATTTGGTGCTTACATGACGAGTTCTGTGTATTTATAAAAAAAAGTGTCAGGATTACCTAATTTTACAAGGAAAAATAGATAAACAGATACTTTTAACACCTTTTATTTTAAGAGCAAGCTAGAAGTGACAAGTGTCGCTCTCCACAAAGGACTAATCAATCGCGCCCTGGCAGCCTTGAGGTTTATTTCTTAATTTCGGCCAGTGCGTACAGATTCATGCTATCTTAAAAAGAGCTCAATGTTTTGTAAAATATTACATTTGTTTTGGTGTGGCATCCACACTGATATTAAATAAGTCTAATATCGTCTCACAAAATGTCCGTGACAAAACGGTAATAAATTTTTTACAAATTCAAAAATTGCAATGTATGAGTTAGGATAATTGTGATGACGAACTCTGGCAGTGGCAACACTGCCTTCAGTTACGTCATTTCTGTGAACGGCGTTTACAACGTTATCCAGTGACTATCAAAATGTCAGTTGCTGGAGGACGAAAAAATTATCAGAAATTAAAATTTTTTTGTTCAAAAAATTTTTATTGACAGTGCCAATCAATTGTACACGACAAAATATATTGAGGGTTAAAATATAACCACGCATTTAAAACTCACCCTGTATATTTTACGCCTTACATTCCTTATTGATCGGTTCAAGAGACTGCTGCTCAGTGTTAATTCTTCCACTCCATATTTACAAAGGATATCCACAACTCATTTCTATTCACCCTTTGGTAAGCTTTCTTCAAATACACAAACGAATAAAACCCCCCTTTTTGAGCATTTATCACATACTTGCTGAATTGCCAACATCTTTTATGCGCATTGGTATTAATTTTATTATCCTCTTCATTTGATCTAATTTCAACAGACAAAACTAGTGTGAATACTTCCATTCATCCCATTATTTATTTACGTTTCGTTGTATTTAGATTTTCACATTCAGCCATGACAATTTCATTACAGATCAATATTTTTTAACAACAATGGAACTAGACAAGGATACAATCTTCATGTCAAGGGGTCGTTACTACCGATTTATGTGAGGACGAAGTAGACATCGATAAATAGATATGCTCACAGAGTAAAGTAAAACAGAAAACATGGAAAGAAATAAATATTAAGACTTTCTCGCATAATTCTTTTTGACAATAAATTCAGTAATTTTGTGTTATTATTCATAGCTTGACAATTAAATTTGTCAAAATTGCTATTTTATAATAAAAGAGCGTTTATTGAAAATATTATGATTAATATCATAATTATTGCTTTTAACGAACGGAGTTATAATTAAAAAGAACCCCTAGCTAAATTTAATATGTCGGTATGCTATGAATGAAAGACGTTGCTTCCTTACAATGAGGCAGAAAACGAGAATAAAAAGGATCAGTCCTTACAAAACGAAAGGTTGTGATTTTTCAGAGTGGGAGGAAGTGTGTTTATTTTTTTTTCTGAAAAATATTTAAAAAACAAAACAGTAGGATGTTTAAAACAGTTTTAGGACGGCTATTCTAACGACTATATACAAGGTGTCCCTTAATGGTAGATTCTAAACCCTAAATTATGGCATTTGAGCCATACATACCTATACACCAAACTGCGCCGTTTTTTAGAAAAATACGGCGTTAAATGCAACTGATACGCACAATCATATTTCAAGTATTTTCGGAATCGTTTGAAATATCTTTTCCAGTTTCAATAAGCGATTATTATAAGGCCAATTACATCTTCAGTAAAGATTTGGTTAAGATTGATAAAGTGGATGTTTAATTTTTCCAGGCTAATTATCTCTTAACCCACCTTAAGTTTTTTTTGCACGTTCCTATGTATTTTAATTCACTTTTGATTTACTGTGTTCGTTCGATCAATTATTAAAATTTTACAGTAACTTTTGACTTTCGAAGGTTTTAATTTGAAGATTAAAAATAAAAGATTAGTAATTATTTTAGTGTGGGTCAACTGCCATAATTTAGAGTCTAGAATATACCCTTAGGAGGGTTCCCCCCCCCTTTCCCCCCCCTTTTTTTATTTTTTTTTTGATTTTTTCCCCCGCGAAAAATTTGTGCCCTGACATTCTGACAATGGAAATACCTCCTACTGTGTTTGTTAAGGCACAAATTTCAATTATCACAGAAATTAACTAAAATTTTTTTGTATGTGTATAGAGTAATTAGTTATACCCGTTGGGTATTATACTCGTAATAACAAATACAAGGTGTACCGGATTAACATCAGAATTTTAAGGTGTGAAATCTCCTACTCAAAAATAACAATAAAAGTTCAAGGCAACAGGTGTCCGAAATATTTCCTAAGGGAGCTATAACAGTTTGAACATGGCACCCAAAATTAGTTTTAACTTTTTATTTCAAAAACTTTTTTGTGCAAAACAATGAAATTTAATAAAAGGGGTACGTTTTTTATGAGGAATCTAACGATTTTATCAGACAGCATAAGCATGGGAGGACGAACCGTGGGATAGGTCTGAAATATTGTCATATTTTTTTTGTCTCCAACTTTTCCACCCTACAATCTTTGAACAAAATTATGTAAAAACGGTAAACTTGATAGAAAGCTGTAGGAGGTACAGTTTATGAGAAAACTTGCACTGAATAAATTACCGCACTGAAAAAGTTTTCATTTCCATTTTTCAAATCAACCGAAGTACGCGTCTATTAAAGAAAAATTAAACACATGATTTGATATCTATGCTTCTAATTCTTTGTTACATTTCTGACAGTTTTCACGTGAAATAGGCAAACATTGTTGAATATTTAAATGAAGAACTTGTTGATATCCATTTTTTTAACACGTTCTTATTAGTTTTCCTTTTTTTTTTTTTTTTTTTTTTTTTAACGCCCCCTTGGCCCCGGTTTGGCCCTCTTTTCCCCGGCCGGATTTTTTTTTTTTTTTTTTTCTTTTGCGCCCCCCGGGGGACACCACAATATTTTTTTTTTTTTTTTTTTTTTTTCTTCCCCGCGCCCCCCCCCCCCCCCCCCCCCCCCCCCCCCCGGGGGGGCGGGGGGGTTTTTTTTTTTTTTTTTTTTTTTTTTTTTTTTTTTTTTGGGGGGGGCGGGGGCGGGGGGGCCCGGCCCCCCCCCCCCCCCCCCCCCGGGGCCGCGCCCCCCCCCCCGCCGGTTTTTTTTATTTTTTTTTTTTTTTTTTTTTTTGTTGGGGGGTGTTTTTTTTTTTCTCCTTTTTTCCCCCCCCCCTAAATTTTTTAAAAAAATATACACCCCCCCCCCCCCCCCCCCCCCCCCCCCCCCCCCAAAAAAAAAAAAAAAAAAAAAAAAAAACCCCCCCCCCCCCCCCCCCCCCCCCACCCAAAACAAAACCCCCCCCCAAAAAAAAAAAAAAAAAAAAAAAAAAAAAACAACTATTTAATTTTCAAGAGGGGGGGGCGCGGCGGCGCCCCCCCTTCCCCCCCCCCCCCCCCCCCCCCCCCCCCCCCCCCCCCCCCCCCCTCCCCTTCCTTTTTTTTTTTTTTTTTTTTTTTTTTTTTTTTTTTTTTTTTTTTTTTTTTTTTTTTTGTGTTTTTTTTTTTTTTTTTTTTTTTTTTTCTTTTTTTTTATTATGGAAAAGCCAACGGAAACGCACTGGTCAGCCAGTAGATTGCATGACGATAATTACCCAAACCGGTAACTGCCTTACGCCCAATTTTGTTAAAGTATTCATCGCAGAAATCAGCGAAATCTGACTGTAAAGCCAAGAAAACAGGATTCCGGACTACAGAGGACGACTCCGACACCTGATGTTGAAGAGAGAATCTTAAAAAGAATAGCAAATAACCCCAGAATCAGTGTTCGAAAATTAGTTACTTAAGAATGTATCCCAAAAAGTATTATTAAAACAGCTGCTCCACCCATATCATGTGGGTACAATCCCTGAAAGTACAAGATTACCAGATTAGGTTAGAATTTTGTCGATGGTTGGAGGAAAAATGCCGCATAAATCCAACATTTACTTATAAAATCCAGTTATACTGATGAAGCACGCTTCAATCGAGATGGAATTGTGAATTTTTACAACAATCATATGTGGTCCGAAGTAAACTGCCATGCCTTCTTTGAAACACGCTACCAGGAAACATTTTCAATAATTAAGGTTTGGACGGCTGTGATCGAATCGCTAAATGTTAATCACCACCAGACACGAGCAACGATGTTGTTTATGCATGATAGGGCTCCACCACATTTTAGTGTAGACACTAAGTCGACATTTGGATGATGTCTTCTTTGACAAGTGGATTGGTCGAGGCGGACCAGTAGTCTGGCCAGCTCGCTCACCGGACCTGAATCCCTTGGATTATTTTGTTTAGTTTTTTGAATCTCTCGTTTAAGCAGCACCCGTAAACACTGTTGTGAACTTAGAACCACAGGTACTTAATGGTTGTCAAGCTATTCGAAATCAATGTATTCCGAAGAGTTCAGCATTCGTAAGAATGCAGCAGATACTCGGTCTATCCAGCCGAATTCGGATATTCAGTCGAATTGGTCGGTTCGGTCCGACACTGAACTATCCCGCCGAATATTTTGCTTTATTGAATACTGTTTTATGAACAAGTATGAACAACATATTAATTCATTTTGCTGTTTAAAAGAAACTTGTTTTTTCGTTAACATATTTTTATTTTAAATAAACTGTACCAGACATTTTTACATGCTATTAGTATGCATTTAAAACACACACTGTTTCTCATGTTAAGTTGATAAGATTTCCCATTTAATTTTTTCATTTCTCTGTATGATCAAACAGGAGATAATGGGTGAATAAATAAGTAAATAAATAAATAAGTAAATAAATAAATAACTAAATAAATATAAGTTTGGTTGTGTGTAGAGAAAACAATTCGATACATCACTCGATTCGACAAAACCAAGAAAGATGGAAAACGCACGCTTCAACGGAGTAAATAAAGACAGACAGATCGATCGAACGTGTCGAGTTCTTGTCGATTACTATTTGACTGAATACCCGATTTGGTCTGATAGCGAAAACTATTATTTGCGGCATTTATAATAAACCAAAAATAAATGCCCACTTCTCAGTCACTGTGCGAACTCCTAACTTTAACAAATGTTACTGAGCAATAATCAATGGTTAGAATTGTTACCTACAAACCGTATATTTGGTATTATTATTATTGTCATGTAACCACATCATTATGTACCATATGTTGTAGTAATTTTTTTAAAACTAAAGAATTTGCCTCACGGAAAATTCAACAAATCGTGATAGCGAATTATGGCATCCACACGAATAAGCCAATGTCACTTGATATGGCTGGTATACGAGTTACACACTGAACAGTGAACAGCTGATTAAAAAGAAATTGCCACTGGTATAAAAAAATCGGCATATCCTCATTAGGCATCGGTCAACAAGTGCTACTACTGACCATTGCTTTACAGCGAAAAACTGGAATAACAAGGTTAATTTCATCACAGAAATTTCATTCATATTCATATACACAGTACATATTAAAATCCATTTGAGTTCTGTGTTTCCTATAAATTCTACAGCAAGATAAAAATACGTTGCAGCTTTGGATAAATCGGACATTTGATATGTCAAAACGTAATCTTTTTTAAGCCGGTACATAGCTATTGTTGTGACATACTAACAGGAACATCGTCTTTGTAATTTGTACAATAGTTGTTCAAGCTATGTACCTACCAAATTCATAATTTTCAAATATCGTCACATCTGTCCATAAAAAAAGCATTGTTCTACAAAACAAAAAAATTTAAAGTCAAAATAAATCCACTTCATTGAGCCCGATGACGCAATGATGATTTTAAAGGGGCATTTCCCACATCTTTATTTATTTGATTAATCGATAGTATTTATAAATATGAGGTCACAGAATTTGTTCAGGATTTTTTTCAGCCCCAGAAAGGGGTTAAAAAAAATAACAAAGTTTTGATTTTAGTCTTATGACGTCATCCGACTAGGTTTGGCGCCAAACACAAGCAGCCAGTGAAAATGACGTAGGTACCGGAGTGTTGCCAGTTTTACGTATTGTTTGAAAGCCTGCTTATAATTGAATAAGTAATCAGCAATCACTAATTAGTGATTACTTATTCAATTATAAATACAACTATAAATTCATTCGCAAAGATTTTTTTACATTAGTACGAAGAGAAAATTTTATATGTACCTGATTTAAAATTTCGACATTTAAATGGTATTAAAAAAAAACAGCAGAAATCGAATGTTAGGTTATGCTACAGATTTATTCTACGTTGCTGTTACGGAATTAACGATTGAAAACAAATAATAATTAATTATTATGATCATTCTTACTTATTTTTAATTTTCACATGATTATGATTTTATTTGAATAATTAAATAAATTTAATAATTTTATTAAAAAAATAGTGTTTTAAAAAGAATTTAAATTATGAATAATGAATAGCAGCAGTAAATCAATAACAGAATAATTTTCTTTGCACCTGATTAAGTGGAATATAAATCTTAAAAAAATGCACAATTATTGAAAATAATAATAATAAAAGTCTTTATTTATTTATTTATTTATTTATAAACATAAAACATCAAACACACCACATAAATTTATGTATATATCTAATACATACATTAAGTTCAAAAATACGTAAATATTTACCTTTGTATCCAAATTAAAATTAGTCTTGAAAATGTTTGCAAAACACAAAAATTAATATATAAATTCACAAAATCATTCAAAATCACAAATATTCTCAAATAGTTTTCAGCTACCAAAACAATAGTTAAATAAAGAAAATATGGCAACACAGGTTCGGCCACATCACAGGGCGTAATTTTCATAGGTTGATTAACTAGCGGCAATTTTAAATTAATCCAAACTTTTATAATTTTCATTTGTTAATTTTTTTTTAAATCCAACTAGTTAATTATACTGATTACATAAATAGTGTAAAATCATATACATTAAAAAGAAATCCAACTTTTAATATAATGGGATATCCCTATTGTATTGTTTTAAAATACGACATACACTTGTTTTTCTTAAGCGGTACGACTTATTTGTCTGGTACTTGTATGTGAAATCAATTCAATAGCCGCTAACACATTCATAGCATTGTCCTCGTTTCGAATAAGGAAAAGGAAATATATCACTGCGACGTTGTTGCTGTTGCGCCATTTAATTTGTAACACTTGTGCTAAACAATCAAATACCTGAAACGATTTGTATCCGAAAATCTTTCTGCATCAGCTTAATAAGAAACTTGTGCAATTTTGACGTATCAAAGAATTCTAGAAAATTGTTCTGCAAAATATTTTGTTCACTTTTATAGTCTCGAAGTATTTTTTTCATTGAATCTTTTTCCTAGACAAAAGTCTATTTCACAAAAATCTTAAATAAAAGTTGTCTGTAATTAAAGATTTATATTGAAATAAACCAATTTATTTCATGCGCACAATTATTAAGGCATACCTGATTCAACGCGGAAGTGCCTAACATAACGATAGGTCAAATTACAAGGTACATAAAATAATGATGTATATTAAGTGCTGTGAAGGATATATTCGTAAAATAAAGAGAATATATTACTAATAAATGGGGTCCCAAATTAGAGCTTTGGGGTACTCTAGATATTGCAATCATTTCACGAAAAATGCATATGACAATTATTTTATACTTACATATTATGCAATTTTGCTTAATTAACCATTTACGAATGAAAACAGATTATACGCTGTGGGGGTCTCACTCGTTGATGTAAAAGTTTTGAAAGAACGGCCCTATTGCATCTCAGATTAGTGACTGTTAAAATATGCAGATACTCTAGTGGATATTAATAAAAAAAACATAAATCTGTAAATAATTGTAGCCGTTTTTGGGAAACCTGGCATTATCGAATCATAACAGTAACAGATCGTGTTGTCAGATACATATACATTATACAGTACACAGTTATCACTTTGAATATATCAACCTCACTTTGACATTTAGCTCCTGCATCATCATAATGTGATATCCGACATCCCATCATATTCAGGGGACAGATATTTTTGAGGATTAGGAGTAACTTCTTATCTCATCAACCTCTTCACAGCACAGATTTTGCATCATGTGATTTGGCATTTTTTTCTTTATCAAGAACCACCTGAAGGGACAACGTTCTTGGAAGATACTGAGTTACTCATAGCGTGGAACCAAACTGTGCTTGCTTTCTCACAAATAAAATCGCTTCTAGTAATGGGTTTTTTCGTTTAAAGATGCACTAAGTGAGGTTATGAATTTTTTAACAATTGTGAGAACCAACGACGTATTGTAAACTCTAATCAGAGCATTATTAGCTGAGGCTTACAGTCGTCTACGAAGGACACGCTAAGCACATAGTGATGCAAGTAGAATTAAATAATAGTATAAATTTAAAACATTAATTGTTGATACGTGGGCAAAGCAAATAAACAACTGCGTATATTTACTGAGTTTCTTACGTATAATCAAATGGAATTCGAGCCAAGAACAAACCTAAGTAAATAAACAGTAAACTACAAAAGAATGAAACGCCAATCACACTATGTTATACGAAAAAATCGTAAAAGTCCTGCAACTAGTATAAATATTTAACTCACCTTAACAAGAGCATAAACATAATTTAGTTGGAGTCAGTCAGGTGGTAATAAAATGTGTCTAAAATGTAAATGTTTGCCAACGTTAAAAATAAAGTGGTCGCATGTCATTTAGTTTAAGAAAACTATATTATGTGCATTTTAACGTCTCAGTAACGTAACTGCTAATGTATAAATGACTTCGTTAAATAAAAACTTGGCAAAGCTAACCTTTCATGTGTTTTTAGAAATTAACCTGAGAGTAACTTTGGAATGTATATCTACAAAAATCAGTTTTTTTTTCTCTTCAATGAATACAGTTTTTCTAATATTTGCGTAGCATCAGTTTGGTTAGCAAGTAATAATAAATAGAATAGAATGGTAAAAGATTTATAAAATAAAAGAAAACATATAATATATTCATAAAGAGAATTCAACATTTTAAAGTTAACAAAATATACCTAAGTAATTTTTAAACTGAAATAATTTTCCTTAGAATATAGCTGAAGGCATCCAATAAGATGTAGAGTATCATTATAACTACACATACCTTATGAAGCACAAGGACCAAATTGGGTCTGGGTAGATTTAATATTACACTTGAGTCATATTAGACGAGAAAGGTGAATATGATAACTAATTTATTTACACTCGGTATACGTCTTCTTGGAACGATAAGAAATAAGGATAAAAAAGTTCCCCTACATTCTACTACCCCCAGCGTTAGATTTTCAAGTTAATTGTTATCTGATTCATAAAATGGCACATATAAGAAAATAACTATAAGATTTACAACAAAAAAGATTCCATTTTTTTTAAGTAATCCGTGCAATCCTGGCTCAAAGTTTTGTCACTTGGAGCTCAACGAATAACTTGGAACGATGGTTTTTATGGTGTAGATCATCATAAATGTGTATGGGCAGCAAAGATTTTTCTATTTCATATATTTATGGCAAATTTCCATTCGGTCTATTTAAGCGATGTTTGCTTCTTTTTCTAAAGTTGTTAATTTCGAATCAGTTCGTTTCCACGTTACCTATGACGTACAGCAGTTGCTGCAAAAATTTTAAAAAGGTTTCTCCTACAGGCCTAGTCTATTGTGTATTACACTGTCGTAAATTTTGTCACAATTACAATTTATTCAAATGCAGGTGTCGTCCGTCATCGATATCTTTTATTTCCTCAGAATTTAAGCAACCTTGAGACTACGACAATAATAACACCGGCACACAAAAAAAAGTTGTTTGTACATTTGACACCACCCACCTCCCGAAATGTATTTCGACCCGCTGATTCCGAATTTGAAGTCAGTTTGGACCGTACACCCTCAAATATCGAGTAAATTGAAAAACCGTAAAAAATAGAGAAAATTGGGTGTTTCGGTAATAAAAAAAATTTGTGGATCTAAACCAAACCTAATTTTTATGTATTTCGATCCGCTGAATACGAATCTAAAGTATATTTAGACCATAAGCCGTTTTAAATCTGAGTAAATTGTAAAAAACCCTCGAAAATTGGTAAAAATGGCAAAAAATTGTGATTATGTTGATGAAAAAAATTTTGTAGACCCGGATCGAAGAGGATTATTATGTAATTTGATCTGCTGAATCCGAATCTGAAATATATTTGGCCCATTAATCCCCCCAAAATTTCAAAAAAATCGCAAAAAACCGATAAAATAGTAAAAAAATTGCAGTTGAAAAAATTGAAAAAAATCTATGAAACACGATTAAATACGTTTCTTGTATTTTTTTATGCATAAAATACAAGTTTAGAATTTGAAAATGTGAAAAATTGTAAAATCTATAAAAAATGACGTATAAACAGAATGACAATTTTTTTCATCAACATAATCACAATTTGTTGCCATTTTTAGCAATTTTCGAGGGTTTTTTTACAATTTACTTAGATTTAAAACGGTTTATGGTCTAAATATACTTTAGATTCGTATTCAGCGGATCGAAATACATAAAAATTAGGCTTGGTTTAGATCCACAAAAAAATTTTTATTACCGAAACACCCAATTTTCTCTTTTTTACGGTTTTTCAATTTACTCGATATTTGAGGGTGTACGGTCCAAACTGACTTCAAATTCAGATTCAGCGGGTCGAAATACATGTCGGGAGGTAGGTGGCGTCAAATGTACAAACAACTTTTTTTGTGTGTGCCGGTGTAATTGGTACGCTTGGTTGGGCATCTTAAGCCAACTTTCCTACAACCGCATCGTCTTCCATTGCGTTGCATGAAATAAGTGTCAATATTGAAACTGAAGCAGATGCCCTCGCACTATACACAGGTGCTGATTTATATTGTTCAGATTGTAAATATACCACCTCGCAATCAATCTCAAAAAATATTGCAAGCCGTAGAGAGCGGCTCTTCGTGTTTCAGATGGCCCCACGCAATGAAAAAATTTACGAATAACCAACTTGGTTGGTCATTCGTTTCATGCCGTATCAGCAAAACTTTCACCGACTTCTGCTGCTACGCGCCAGCACTCTTTTTGAGTTTATTACGAAATTCAAACATGGCGAGATGAACAATGAGGATGGATAATGCTAAGAGCTCATAAACATCGAGAAATTTTTGCTTCAGAATTTTCTACATCAAATTTTTGCTCATCTCTACACAAACTGCACAAATTTTACACATAAAAATTATAAAGTTATATGACTATATACTAGTAACCGACTAGAAATTTCCTACAAGTTCACAGGAATCATGTGATATCGGATCATAAGTACGAAAAATATTAATGAGTTCGAACATTTTTCTATATTTAATTTTTGGTCATTTCCCTATAACTTTACATATAAAAATGGTAAAGTTGTACGATATTTCCAGTAGGTATATCTTTATTTATATCCTAGACCCTCTGAACTATAGATCGATCGAACTAACAACTGTTGTGCATGTTACTAAATATAACAACATTCCGTGACTTTAATATTAATCCGGTGAAAATCCATATTAAATTATTTCCCTCGGTGAAGTCAAGGTGCAACTTCGCGGCCTCTCTAACTTGCAATTACTGCGTTAAATTTAGTTAACTAGAGTTGAGATAAAAATCATTAGATTGGAAATAATAAACATCAAAATCTCATTAAAACTGTAAAATTGGATTGAAAACAAAAATAAATCCTTACAATAACAAACATTGGTGATATTGCTAATATTCTTAAAAATAATGTGCTTTATGTATTACTGAATGTTGTAATTTAGTGTTACATATTATATAAAGTTGATTTTAAGATGCAGATAATTTATTTATTTAAGTACAACAACCAACAGGAGTTAAATAACAATTATAGGGTAAAATTGAAAATTACAAATAAGCATAAAACAATGCTATACTTAAGGTATGCACAAACACATATTTAACAGTAAGGTGTATGACAGAAATAATGTATAATATGATAAAAAACAAAACAAAAATAATAACATAAAACACAGAATATTTAACTTCAGACAAAATTTTTTTAATAGATTCAAAGAAAAAAATATCAATCCTTTCTTCGTACATATGATAATTCTGTAACATCTGATATAAGAGGGAGACAATAAGTAAATTAGTACGGGATGTTGGTAACTGTAACGATATATAAGACCTCGAATTAACTAGGTATTCGATATATCAGAGATGTTACTGAAACTGAATTTACTGCGTTAGTAATGACTGTGAAAAAATACAAGTATATGATACGTCTACAAAATAAACTACTTAATTGAAACTTGGCTAGTGGTGTAACTTGGGGTGTATCTCCGGGAGGGTAAACCCCATAAGTGACAAAATGTTAGTTTTTTAAGGTATCTTCGTTGCACTTTTTCTGACTGAATTATATAAGTAATATAAATCGGACTCAAATTACAAAAGTTATTCAAGTTTACATCTAACGAATACGAAATAAGGAATATTTAATCTTTTTTCATTGCGTATTCTTTAGCATTATAGAATACTACACTGACTTTCTGGTATGCAGATTCAGTAGTTACACGAATAAGTTCTTTAAAGGATAACTTACAGTCAAAGGTAACGAAAAAGATCTTTAAAATATGTCAAAATGACATTATCCAGATTATAGTCAAATGTTTCGGTAACTTTTGCGCCGAGAGTATGACATTTCTGTTATCGCACCAAATACATATGTATCAACATTTTCTTGTAATTTTAAACAATCTGAAACTGATCTAATTTCGGATTATATTTTAAAGTCATCAGTGTAAAGCAGGTAATTGGCATCAAAGCACTGTTATTAATAAAAATGACGAAAAGTAATGGCCCAAGAATCGAACCCTGTGTAATTCCTGATGACTGTAAACATTTTTCAGATTTAAAACCACGGTATTGGATAAATTGTTATACACAATACACAACCTGTATTAGATAAGAACTAAAAAGATTTAATGGAGTTATAGATATATCAAATGTATCTAATTTTGATAGCAATCATTCGTGGTCAAGACGGTCAAAACCTCTGGAGAAATTAGTATATGTAGATTACGTTTTTTAATTTAGTGGTGGTAAGGTCGGCAGATATATAGATTACGTCTACCTTATTTCCATTATCTGATATTTCAGATACATATTAAGTTTTCTCCACAAAGTTCGAGGTAGTGGAACGTCAAGACATAAAACCATGATGATGTTTAGACATTCAATTTTCAATAAATATGAAAATAGACATGGTCATGAATGACAATTTCAAATTAAAGATCTGAGTTTTCCTAATCCACATCTTAATAATCCTAAATACTAATTCCACAATCTCACTAAAAAGTCTAAAAATATTCAAAAATTGCTGAATAGAAATTACTAAAAAAATACAGCGCGAGCCAATTTCATTCAGAATCAAAAACGTCTGCGAAGTAAATTAAGAAATAATTACAGTTAACATCAAACACTGTTTCTCTGTCTATACCTTAGCAAATTTAACTGTTTCTTCCGATTTTTTTAAAAGAGAAGATTTTTTAATTTTTTCTCTTATTTCAAGATTAATTTTATCATAAAAAAATCTATCAAAATGTTCCACGTTAAACTGATACCAACCTATTAACGTTAGTTATTAAAATTCTGGTAATTTTAGGCTTATTTTAATATTAACTTTTTATTATTATTTGTATTTCACTTAACAATTTTTTTCCTCTATTGGCGAACTATGATATTACACGAAGTATACTCGTAAAGCCAGCCCGTTTTAATACAGTCTAGCGAGCTGAGATGGAGGGCGAACGTACGATATGCGCCGAGAACTATGCATTTCAACAGGTTCCAGCGACCAGTAGGTTATCTCAGCTTGTCGCTAGGCACAGTAATCTGTGGTCTCTTAGTGCTGCTATCCTGATATTCTACCCCGAAGTAGTCAGTGTTGTAACGGCAATCGCGAGCATAGGTACATTTTGTCAGAAAGTGTAAGCTTTTCTGTGGATTTGTTTCGTGTGTTTACTGCGTTTCAGGTTAAATATAATTTTATTAGTTTTACTGTGCTTTTAGTGCGTATTTATTGGAATGACTATAGTTGTGCAAAACAGAAAATATAAATTTATTTACACGTACCTTAATTATTGTTATAAAGTAAAGAGGCTACTTGATAATAAAAAAAATACTTGTTACGTATGTAAATCATATTTTTGCATTTTCCGAGGCGTTTTCCTGATGTTAGAAGACAATGGCAAAAGTCGTTTTCAGTAAGAATGTTAAGGGAGAATGTAAAACAAAATTTGTAGTAAATTTAATTATCACCAAGTAAACAAGTGTTAATGGACATGCTATAAGCAAGTCTTCGTAAGTTACACTATGCCCTTCACCGACGCCAGTCAATTTCTTAAAACGGGTCGGCTTTAGAATCAGACTTTGAACAAGATAGAATATGTGGTGTTACTCTAGCTAAAGAAATAATATATATTTTACTGATTATTAAGAAGTAACCGAACACTCTCTTTCAATGCCTTTCGTGTAACCATTACCAAGCATCTAATAGTTATGACATTGCTTGTTTCATAGTTGCTAGGGCAACTGTTTATCAGTTATCCTCTAACAGTGAATACAAATTAAATACTGTCTACTATATTATTAGGAAGAAGAATATTTAACCATTTTATGTATATACGTGGTCTTCTCATTAACAAATACCTCACACATTTCAATCAATAATGCTGATGTTTTTGTCTGTTACGTACTAAACACATATTTTCTGGGAAAAAATACTGTTTTTCACAAGAGTAAAATTACGAATAATGAGATCAAGAAACTCATGTTTATTATTATTTTTTTTTTGATATTTGATTCTTGTTATTATTGTTTAATATATGCCAAAAACAGAAATACTTTTGAAATTTTAACAAATATTCAAGATATCTGCTTATGTTCATGTTATAAATATTAATTAATAAGTCTATTCTGTTTGTTAAATCATCAAAATCAATTCCCAACTCAATTAATTCTTTATCAAACAACCGTATTAGTCACCTACTAAACTCTGAATAAACATAATAGCACCGAACGGTATCGACATACTATCAACAAATCTGTGTTTGATAATAAATAACGCATTGCCAAGGGGAAAACAAATACTTCAGGAACAGAGGTTTTTATCTCGCTTACGTTGGTACAACTGTCAATAATGGTAAATAAAGACTAGCGAACAGTGATAAACACTCAAGTAAGCTTGTTCAGGTAAGTGACAGGTAGGATCTGTAAGATGTTGTTTATCTTCTTACTAGTTGGCCTTTGTTTAATTTATAATGTTCTAGTATGAGTATGTGTATTAACGAAGTAGGAAAAATGAGGAAGGAACGCTATACCGGGTGACACAGGAGACATGTAACATCCCGTAGCATGTTTATTTAAAAATATATTATTTTGAAATTTGGTACACTTATATAATGCGTGATTGTCCTTATTTAAGTACAAAGATCTTTTTGTCCACCACTTCCGGTTTCACCGGAACTGACATCTACTTTGTTATTTTAAATGGCACCCTGTATATATTTTTTACCTATCTGATTCGTCTCTAGATTCTCTTTTCAACCATGTATCGGAACATGGCATTTGTTTTTAAAATAACAGTTAATATCAATTTTAGTTTGTTAAGTCTAGGTGGCCCTGATATGAACCTCGGCAGATATTGATGCGTAGTGTGCCGTGATATCGAAAGACCTCTGGCATGCAACTTTGTGCCTCATATTTTTTTGGGAATAACCAGTAGCTGAACAGACTAATAAGATCTAACTTATTTTAAAAAAATCTTTAAACAACCCACGATATCTTAAAAACCAAGATAGGAACCCCATTTTTTTACTTCACCTAGTTAAAAAATACTTATTTATCTTTTATTTTTGTCCAATACAATTGCTGTGCCTATCATATTTTGCTTTCTTCATTAAAATAAATATCGAATGTTATTGCATAGTAATGAATATTGTACTGCAACAAAAGTATTTAGTAAGCAGGCGGTGGAAACAAAAGAAGGTAAAACGACGCGTCATTTTGATTTGACATTTGAATTGTTTACTTGGCAGCAATTTAAGTATTTTCATTAAATTATACCTAAGTTATCACGTTTTTAACTCTATTTTGCCATGTATTCACGAAATGAAAAAAGTAGATATGCTACTAATCTATGGCGAATGTAAAAAAAATAGCAGGCAGGCTGCTGTCTTATATGAAGAAAGATTTCCCGAAAGAATTCATCCACCAAACAACTATTTTGTAAGAGTTGAACGGCAATTCAGAAGTGAACCAGAAGTACCGGAAAATAATTTCATTATCGATGAAGACTCGGAAATCAATGTACTTGCAATTGTCGAGGTAGATCCCACGATTTCGATAAGACAGATTGAGGACCAAACCGGTGTAAATCTGAAATCAGCTCGACGCATTTTGAAAAAACATAAATTTAAATCATACAAGTACCAAATACACCAGCATTTATACGAAAATGATTTCCAAAGAAGATTGAACTATTGCAATTGGTTTCTGAACATACACAATTTGGATAATAGTTTCCATGAAAGAATTTTATTTTCCGACGAGTCCAGGTTCACTAGTTTGGGATTATTCAATCGTAACTACACCCGTTATTGGGCACAAGAAAATCCCAGAAATATGAGAGAAAGTGCATATCAGGAGCGATTTAGTTTTAATGTATGGTTAGGAGTAATTGGCAGAAGAATTATTGGGCCAATAATTTTTGATGGTCCATTAAATGGAGAAAGATATTTGGGATTTTTGCAAAACCAGATACAAAATTTTTTGGAAGAACTGCCACCTAATGTTAACCCAATAATTTTTCAACAGGATGGGGCTCCACCACATAACAGCAGAGTTGTGGTGAATTATTTAAATGAAAGGTTTCTAGAAAACTGGATGGGAACAAATGGGCCCGTTCGATGGCCTGCAAGGTCACCAGACCTTACGCCGCTTGATTTTTTTGTATGGGGCCACCTCAAGGAAAACGTTTATAGGATTCCACCAACAAACAGAGAAGACATGGAAATGAGAGTCAGAAGAGCAATCGAT
Source organism: Rhamnusium bicolor (assembly GCA_029963845.1). Taxonomy (NCBI): domain Eukaryota; kingdom Metazoa; phylum Arthropoda; class Insecta; order Coleoptera; family Cerambycidae; genus Rhamnusium; species Rhamnusium bicolor. Next base: position 24,366 of record JANEYF010001034.1, read on the forward strand.
GGGATTACTGAATTACAGTTAGATAACGTGCTTAGGGCTACTGTCACAAAAACACGATTGTGCACAGATAATAACGGACAACATTTTGAACATCTGTAGTAAAAAAATGTTTTTTGTATGTAGTACTTCAGTAAATATTTTATTTTAATTTCATTCATTCGTTGTAAAAATGTATTACATAGTGTAATGGTTTTTCATCAATTTTATTCAAATGTGTTTTACTGATGTTTCTTATTTATTAAAAAAAATCGTTTTACCTACTTTTATTTTGTTTCCACCGCCTGATTACTAAATATTTTTGTTGCAGTACAATATTCATTACTATGCAATAACATTCGATACTAATTTTAATGAAGAAAGTAAAATATGATAGGCACAGCAATTGTATTGGACAAAAAATAAAAGATAAATAAGTATTTTTTAACTAGGTGAAGTAAAAAAATGGGGTTCCTATCTTGGTTTTTAAGATATCGTGGGTTGTTTAAAGATATTTTTTTTAAATAAGTTAGATCTTATTAGTCTGTTCAGCTACTGGTTATTCCCAAAACAATATGAGGCACAAAGTTGCATGCCAGAGGTCTTTCGATATCACGGCACACTACGCATCAATATCTGCCAAGGTTCATATCAGGGCCACCTAGACTTAACAAACCAAAATTGATATTAACTGTCATTTTAAAAACAAATGCCATGTTCCGATACATGGTTGAAAAGAGAATCTAGAGACGAATCAGATAGGTAAAAAAAATATACAGGGTGCCATTTAAAATAACAGAGTAGATGTCACTTCCGGTGAAACCGCAAGTGGTGGACAAAAATTTTTTGTACTTAAAAAAGGACAATCACGCATTATATAAGTGTACCAAATTTCAAAATAATGTCTTTTTAAATAAACATGCTACGGGGTGTTACATGTCTCCTGTGTCACCCGGTATACCGTGTGTATCGCTGAATATGTATGTCGATTATGTCTAGAATCTCGCTTGCAAGGATTGGTAGGCCGATGCCACAATAGAAATATATATAAATTTCTTCCCAACTGGAATGAGATGCAACCAGTGTTTTATACTATGCAGTGGTTTTTCAAAAAAAATGGTTCGAATTCCCTAATAAACTGTATGGCCAAATCCCTTATTTCTAATATAAATTCAAGAATTCTGGAAGTATTTCAGTTTACAAGCCTTTTACCGCCGTATTCTACTTTTTATATAGAAGGTAATGCTTTTTTACCAAACACTTGACCGTGCTTTTTAAACTGCTAGGTTTAAACATTAGAGATTTAGCGGTCAATTTGTAAACTGGTAATTAATAAAAATGAAGGAAACCACTAAATTTCAAAATGATTAAATTGTAAATAAACAGTTAACGTCACTTTGAAACAGAAAATGGTAGCCGAAGCAAAAAATGCAAACTACTTGAAAACTTTACTCTTTGTGTATATACTACATCATACATGGTGTTTTTGTACAACTTCTATCTACGTATTTATATATAAACAGCATTAGACTAGTCCGATTGTAATATCATTAATGGAAATTTTAAAAAATAATGGCCCAAAAAGCAGACTCTTGGGGTACTCGTTTTATTGATATACATTTCATGAACTATTGTCCATAACAGTCAACATATCTGTATAACATATACAGGTATGTTACATGAGCCATATAATAATCAGTCTAGATTCCAAATTTTTCAAATTTTGAAAATCAGATGCCTTCATCAAGTCTGTCAACTGATACTAATTGAAGTTAATCTCTCATCGGTAAGTACATTTTATATCACTTTTGATATGTGAATTAATATTTAGAACTTTGTTTATGATTGTGCGAGTTGTACATACCTTTTAGATGAAGTCGATTAGAACGGTAATTTAAATAAATACCTACTAAGAGAAATTATATAAGTTTTTTTGATTCTTAATACACTCTTAATTCCTAATTCTATGCATCAACAAATTATAATCGCTAAGCAGATATATGTCGAGTGTAAAATATGACACCTCGTTTAAATCATGCGTATTTTACATCAGAAGTGTACCTACAATGTACAATTTCTTGTATCTGTTTAGATGTATTGATACAAACCAACACGCTATATTATGGCAACATAAAAAGTTAACAGATAAAATCAATGCACGTATGTGACAAGACGAATCAACACAAACAATAAAAAATGGTGTCAAACTAAACAACCTGTATTTCCTTATAAGAACTGATGAACTCCTGGGGAGGTTCGAATATAAATTCCGTCATTCTGATATATTTATTCAACGTCCATACAAAGTAGGATTATTTTTGGGTTGTTATGTGTTACTTATATGTTAGTTTTAAACATCAACGTTGTGCAATCTCGTCGTATGCAAGTGCAAAACGACTATCCTCCACGAGATGTAGAACTTTTTGGCGTCTGTCATAATTATATGTCCTATACATCGAAGCGAAACTGATAGCCAAAAATAATATGACTGTATTCTCCTTCACAAATTTCCGCTGATTATAAATTGTCGTTGCTAAGATATCCTCTTTTAATGCCATTGTTTTTAGCCAAATGACGTTACCTTGAATAGGCGCAATGTTGAAGGAAGAATTCAACGGGGATGATAAGATCTGAGTTCAAAAGACCAAATTCGTCTTTAAACTGATTGCGTTTTTCATTGTGGTCAGTTACATTTACAATCTTGATGTGGTAAATAGGTTTCTTAGTCCCATAATTAAATGATTCTAAAGATTTTCTTAATGAGAAAAGAAAATGTAAAGGCCTTTTCTCTAGAAATTTGGCACTCCTTGTGTATACCACTAGAATACAAATGCTATCTATAAATCTTCCATTTTTATTTCTAGGAACTACTTATAATTTTTTTTGTTATGTTTGATTTTATCACATACCCATTAATATTAATAAAAGCAAACAGATGGTATCAACTAAAATGTATTTGTTTAAAAGTACATGATTCTAGTAGCAATCAATATCAGCAGTCATATTTTACTATTTATATTTCAAGTTAAGAAAATATTAACAGACTACGATTTTGAGGTATTTATTGTAAACAAAATTTTCTATGAAAAAAAACAAATAATTTCTAAATCGGGAAAATACGCGATTTATTGATAAAAGTCGGGGTATCTATTTAACAACAAGCATCGGGAATATTCGGTTGTCATTATTTATTGTAGTCGTCATGATAGGATTCCGAATCCATGATCTTAGGTTGGAATCCCATCTGACAAGGGGAGGGCACGACCTTGGGAATTTATTTTGGGATGAGACTTCGTGTAATAATTGTACTTCTTTAGAGTGTTCACCTCTTGGAATGGCAACGCGCAACGCTCAATCGATTTGGAGAAAATGACGTTTAAAAATTCAAACTCAGCTTATATACTAGTGAGGTTCTTCAAGTTTCCGCGGCGAAATAGCCTAGCCGATAACGTGTCTGCGTACCGCTTGGGCGCTCAAGGTTCGAATCACGTGCACGACTTACTTTTTTTTTTAATTATTTATTTAATTGTTTTTACAATTACATGAATTTATTATTTAATATTATCGATCATTTAAATAACAATAATGTCAATAATGTTATTTTGCTAACGAAAAAAACTTTAAATTTTAAATCATAATTTAATTATAGTAATAATTTAAATTACTACCAAATAAATATACTATAATTTAATAAATTATAATCGACAATATTAAATAATAAATTTATTTAATTGTAAAAACAATTAAATAAATAATTAAAAAAAAAGTAAGTCGTGCACGTGATTCGAACCCCCGAGCGCCCAAGCGGTACGCAGACACATTATCGGCTAGGCTATTTCGCCTCGGGAACTCGAAGAACCCTACCTAGTATATAAGCTGAGTTTGAATTTTTAAACGTCATTTTCTCCGAATCGATTGAGCGTTGCGCGTTGCCATTCCAAGGGGTGAACACCCTAAAGAAGTAAAATTATTACACGAAGTCTCATCCCAAAATAAATTCCCAAGGTCGTGCCCTCCCCTTGTGAGTCATAGTTTTTATAACTACCAGTAAGGTCGTAAATCCATGATCTTAGGTTATGACTTTACCATGTATACGTGACACGGCACGAGTGGGATTTTAAGTCCATGATCTTAGGTTGGAATCTCACAGAGTGCCCCGGGCTGTAATGTATTATCGGATTCGTTCGACACCCGTACTCATTCACTATAAGTTGTAAGACAGGCTCGAAGTCGATGTGATACCCTATCACTTTCAGCTAAATTAACTCCGTACATTTTAACCTTCTCACGCATATCTCTGGTCTAGGCAATTCCCCATGAATTTAACCTAGACAACGAGTTAGTTAAACTAAAACCTCGGTACTATATGATTAGATTAGCATCGGGAATACACGGTTGTCATTATTTATTATAGACGTAAAGATAGGACCTTAAGGCCACGATATTAGGTTGAAATCCTATCTCAGTCATAGTTTGAAGTACCAGCAAGGTCTTAAGTCCATGATTTTAGGTTGAGTGCACCGAGACCGTTCCGTCCGACACACGCAGTCACTCAACCCTAGTAGGGGACATTAGGAGCTAATTGAAAGATATAGCACGCTCGCGATCAGACAGTCAGATATACCGCCTGTCCCTGGACTGACTTCCTGCCGTTGTATCACGCCTGCACTCCGTAACCGCTTACCACCAAATAAACCTGGTCACCGACCGCCCACCGTAATACCGCCTTAAGTCTCAGTGACTATAGTCATTAACCGCTTGCTGCAAATAACAGTAGTAGTAGCTGCCGTAACTTTGCTTTATTTTGAATCACCGCTTGCTTGCTTTTGTAAATGATTGAATATTGTCTGCTGACAGTAATACCGTAGTAATAGTTTCGGAAACTTAGCTGTGCTTGATATAGCTGTTCACCGTTCTTGCATTATCATAACCTCTTGCTTGGTTGCTTACTTGTAATACAGATTAGTAACTACGTTGCATTAAAACCTAACTGTTGTATTTATTTATTATATTTTTTTTATTTTTCTGTGAAAGTCTTAAATAAAATAGAGTAAGTGAAGTTGAAGTTATGCCTTTTATTTAAAGCAAAGGTATAAGTAATAAATTTGTTTGTACACCGAGAATCACTTTTTTTTTTCGGTAGGTAAAAGTGAAGTTGTCCATTGTTATGCAACTGACAACCATACACACTGACCCCTGGACATTCCGTTTCTTCACTGAGTTATCCTAGCTTATATCACACCGCTGATAGAATAAAGTGGTGTTCCTACATTTTAAAACAGGAACTGGCACTCCGTACCGTAATAAAAAGTTCAAAGTACCGCTGCTATACTAGAGAGTGCCACAAGTGACGAAGTAATAGCATTCCCATTTTGTTAAGTCACAGCCTTCAAATACCCATACTGTTTCCAAATTTTTTAATAATAACTCCATAACAAAGCCGAAATCGAAATTTTTTTTATTCATTCATATTGATGTATTTTACCCTTAAAAACCCATATTTAGTGGATGGGGCGTGACTTATGATGCATCCTGTACAACGTATTTTCATGTTTTATGACCAATTACATCTGTTTTCAATAGTAACAAAAAACGCGAAAAAAAGTGTTGCATCCTTTGTAAAACATGAAATGTGATCGCCGTGCAGATGGCTTTGTGTATACCTAATTATTAAACTAATGGACTACCGTATGAGCAAACATGCGCTTTATTTGGAATAAGCACTACTCTGGCTGCTATTGTCGTCCAGATTCAAATTGTAACATCACATGGATCAAAGAAAGTTTAAAATTGGATTTTACATTGGATTACGCCAATAGAGAGCATATAGTTCTTTCCGAACTGTTTTTATATAACGGCTAAAAAAGTAAAACAAAAAGTGGTATAAATTGGGTACATTTGTGCATATATCATTTTGAAACTTGTATCACGGTTATTTCTTAAGCTATGGGGTGAAGGTCATTCGTTTCTAATGGCAATAGGGGTAGTTCTTGATATTTTCTGAAACAAAACGTTGAAAAAATAATTATTGCAAATGTTAACTTTGAACCAAACAACTTAATTCAAATGAAAACTGTGGCTCGTCGCGAACTTAACTGCTCACAGAAAAACAAAATTACTTTAGAAAAAAATAAAAATAAAAATAAAAACATTTAAAAATTCCAACTAATTTATTTGACCTCTTTATAAACCTTAGTGTTATGTAAGCTCCATACAAAATATTTCAGCGGGATCAAATTTGGAGATCTAGCTGGCCACAGTTATTTCCGGGCAGATCAGGATTGTCTTTATTGGAGAACAAAGTAGGAATCAGTTCTTCCTGAGAAACAGAGCAAGAATCAGTTCTTCCTGAAGAAATTGCAGGTACCGTGGTTCAGTCAGTGTGTTTTCAAAAAGAAAGGACTTAAAACATCAACGATTCCTCCCACACATTGATTTTTTGAGAATACTGTGTGTATGATACTTGCATCCAGTGAGGATTCTCAGTCACCCAGTACTTACAGATTTTAGGATTGACACAGGCTCTGCATTGCAAATTTGGACCAGACGCTCTCAAAGTTGTATCTTTCGACCAATGTCATCTTCTGTAACTCGTGTACAAGGTGTCACAAATAGGACAAGGCTTTGGTTTGTGTTTTTGAAGACCTGTGTATTTATTTCTCCCTAGCTGGGTTATTATTATTTTAAGTTGGGCGCCACGTGACTTGCTGCCACGAAAATAGTTTTAATATTGTTGCCTTGGTATTTGATCGTAGAATGGAATTTTCTCAAGGTCAGTTTTGATTATACGGAGAGGTAAGGTAGTCTGTTCTTATCCTCGTTGAAATTTCTGTGTGCCTTTGGCTACGCTAGCAGAGCTGAGCAAGACTTCAGCAACTCCTCTTCGGCAATCCTGGCTTGAGGGACTGGTTCCTACCTCAGAATTTATAGCTGAAGGATTGAATCAAGCGGCGCGCTTTTTATTTATTAGGGCTAAAAAAATGGACAGGGAAGGTCCCTGGCAATTTGGCTTTTTTCTAGCCTGAAAATGACTTTAAGGAATACTGAAAATATTGTTTTTATGTAAAAATGAAGTCCAAAAATATTTTGAACAGAGGGTTCCTTAAAAAATTGAATTTTACTAACGAGATCAGACCATTTGTGTAAATTTTTTTTTTACTGTCGTTAAGACGAAAAAATAAAATTGGACAGGGAGTCCTTCAGATGAACGTCACAATCACAAAAAGACTTTCAAAAAATTTCTTGAAAAATTATTGAAATTCAGCAGACTGGACAGCAAGTTGACCTACAACTCAGATACTACTAGCCTGCCAAAAAGGTCGCGCAAGACCACAACTTTTCTTAATAATGATCGATTTGTAAAACAAGAAAATTTTTTTTATGAAAGATGGATTCGAAAAAAAATCTGTTTGAGCAGTGTATCTTAATGTGATTTTATTAAAATGAAAATAAACCTGAAAATTTATTTTCAAACGACTAAGTCGAGAGTTATTAAAAATTTAAAAAGGAATTTTTCCATGTCCTAGTGGACTAACAAAATGATTTGGAAAAAATTTATTTTTTTGTAAAAATTTTGGCTAACTCAAAAAATTTCAATAAATTCGAAAACTTTTATGGCAGCCTAGTAAACATCCGGGAAACTTAGAACTAACCAAATTTTGTCGATTAAATAAATTTTAAGCTGAGTGACGCTTTGATTTTAAAACAAGTTAAATTTTTTAATATAAAAATTAGGCTCGAGAATTTTCTAGCCTAGCCTAGCCTCGCGAAAACCAATTTTGAAAAATAAGTCTCTAAGTACGTAAGTCACTTTCACACCTTGTCCTCGGAGATCTCAAACGATGAAGTTCTTTTGCACAAACGTTTAATTTGTTATTGTTAGACAGCCTACGTTCGTAGGAGCCTGCAAGTGGTTTTTTAAGTTTAATAAATAAAAAACAAGTTTTACAGTAAAACCTGATGACGAAAGACACCTCAAGCAAAAATCTACGAATGATAAAAGCTGTCGAAGAAGTGCTTCTGATTTTCTGCGGTGAATATTGTAAAAATATTTTATAGGTGGTGGACGCCGTCTTCGTGTCTTGGATAGCAAAAAATAACCCAGCCTAGCGCGTGGAGACATGTCTTAGTGCCTATCTTACGACTTCTGGAGATCTATTACCTGTGAAACGGTGAACGAAAGACTTCTGAGGGCTGTAGATCCGTTGGTGTTTAATAATGGGGTGCACAACCGGTTTTAAATAAATATTTATTGTTCACAAAGGGACATCAAGTCTGTATTAATGCAAAAATGAAAAATTTATACTTTAAAAATGAATTTAGTACGACGATGCCCACTTGTCGGTGTCGAGTGGTAGAATTTTTTATTGTTTTAAAGTGAATGTATTACTTAAAAATGATGCTATCACCATGACGTTCTCGTGTCGATGTCGAGGGGTAAAATTGTCTCTACTTGTCTGAAATTTTATATTTATAGGGGTTGTGTTGTCATCTATTGCGATGTTAGCATGATGTCATGTTTTTACAAACGCGTAATAAGAACAAAAGCTATCCCGTTTTAAAAGCTCCTGATTTGGTGAAAGCTCCGATACACGGCTTGTTTATCTGAATGGTCTATATGGTATACCAAACTCCAATTTTACACGTTTAAGCCTCGTATAGATAAATCTGGCGGTTGATTAGGTACTGTGGAAACCATGATTGTTGCCTGAAATTATTATTATTAATTTGTTTTAAACTATTTTACCTTAACATTAATTATTATTCTTTTTAACTGACTTTTTAATTGATTGTGGTAAAAATTAATTTTTTGCGACCAGCATCTTTAAAATTTATATATTGAAATATAGAAGTTTAGCTTTTGCTATTTTACGATGGCTTTGGCCTCTGATAATTATGTGCTTCTGTGGACCACTGAAATTAAAATTTTGTAGGATCTCTCGGCTTGCAATAAAATCGTTCAGACCGGTTTATAGTTATTGTTTAAGAACTCCTTTATGAGTTTTGGTCATTTTATTGTCTGTAAGTGCGTCACGGCGCCGGCCGTCGCGCTTATGCTGCGGAGCGGTTTTTTAATGAAAATTAATTTTACTATTTTGGCTTTTAAAAATCGGAGAATTGAGATAAAAAATTGCTGTTTGAAGTTTTGAAAATGGTTATTTTATTCTCTATCTAATTTGCTAAAAAAAGTGATGTGACATGTGATACTTTGAACCCGTGTAGTTTCGGTCTCGAACATTTTTTAAATGTTTCTAATGGTTGAGGGCCTTCTATATGATCTGGATAATTTTTCGGTAATATCATTTTTTCGAGTTTATTATATTTTTTGTAGAATTTAGGTTCTACAACAAAGTCTAACTTTGTAGGGGTGCCATTTTTCTATTTTCAGAATTTTAAAGACTGGGTATGATGAATGTTATTATCAAGTCTAATTTGTCGAGAGTGCTATGTGAATTATCTTACACAGTTCGTAAAACATTTAGTTTGGTTTCTCTGACACTTTAGGATGGCCACTTTTAGGAAGATCCTTTTACATGTCCTCTCTCTCTAAATTTCTTTTCGACTTTGTTTACTGTTGAATGAATGATTGGTTCATGGTTTGGATGTTTATTATTATCTCAACGACAAACCTTTTCTTGAGTTCATGTTTTATCATCGCAGCCAATCATAATAAAACTATTAATTCTTTCAGCGCAGCGTCGCTTTCTATTTTTATTTGGGTTGCAATTGCGTTTGCTTCTGGTGAGAACAGCGACTAAAAGTTTCATTGTTATGTGAACTTTGTTTTAATTTCAATTAAATAAAAAAAATTATTTGAATAGATTTTTCTCAAGAACTGGCTGTTTTATTGAAAATTTTATGTGGCTATAAAAAGAGGATTGTGAGCTGTAGAAAACCCACTTATGAAAAATGAGAGTGATTATTTAAAAAAAATGGGAATGACGTCATCGGACACGGATGCTGTCAGATGACCAATAATTTTAATCAAGTGTCCATGGATTTTATCAAAAACTGTGTATTTTCCGAGATTTTGAATTTGTTCCATATTTTATCAACTCACTGTATAACAGGTATTTTGTGATTGGAATGTAAAATGATTCCATTTCAAGGTGTAAGAAACTAAAAGAAAACTGTATCCAGTGTCTACGCCACCCGATACAGTTTCTTTCTTTCCGAGAGGTAATTTGATTGACATTTCAAAGAATTGAAAGCAAACAAATTGTTGACAATATTATATATCACACAATTTAATGACTACACAATTGTCTCCATGTAATTATTCCCAAACAACTCCGGTTTTCTTATTTTATTAGAAAAAAAGTTTAAGAAAAATACAAGGACTGAAAAAAGTATTTTTTTCTGGAAAACAGTTCATCATAAGAGATTTGTGCGACATAGTTTTTTTTTAGTAAAATGATTGCATATCTCAAAAACTGTGTCATTTTTCAGTTTTGCCAGTGGCGTATGATATTAAACATTTGTTTTCTAGTTACTAGGAATATTATTTTCATTCTTTTTAGTGCATATTGAATAGACCTTATCCATAATCACGTACAAAATTTGCAAAAAAATTTCGATTTTATATCTCAACCTCAACGCACTGTATCTCGTTATGCATTTTTCGATATCCACCAGCTCAGTGGAGCAGATGGCTAGAGCGCTCAACGGTTAAGTGTGACGAGACAATCTCTCCATTGTAGCTGCGGTTTGCAATATCATACACAGTACGTAGTAACAATGGAGATAATTCGATTCATACAAATTTAGAAAATCTGCTAAACAGTACAAGTCTGAATGGATATCAAGCAGTTCTCACTCTCCCCAATCAAACGGATTAGCAAAAAAATTCGGCAAAAGTAGTAAAAAACATAGTGAGTCAGAAGACCCATTTTTTGGAATTTTTTGCCTATCGCAACACGCCTCCATCATTAGACTATTCAACAGCACAATTATTAATGGGGAGAACACTAGGTGCCGATAAATTCCAGAGTGTTACTTCCGATACTACCAAATCATGAGAAGTTCAAAACAAGATGTCAAAAAAGAAAGAGCGATCGAAAAAGAATTTCGACAATAGACATAAAACCAATAAAGTTATAGCCGAAATATAAGATCAACGAGAGGTATGGGTGCAGGATCAGAAGAAAGTAGTGGTAATGGAGAAAGCGAAAGAGCCACGATCACATATTATAGAAACAGATGAACGGACAATCAGAAAAAATAGGAAATTCTTACAAGTTTTACCAGACCAAAGAACTTCTATGGCGGTAAAGGATAGGAGAGAAAACATGGAAGTTAATGCAAATTGAAATGAAGACCAAGAAAGTTTGAAGTCAAGAACTGATGACAGAGGGACAAAATCCAAACCAGAAAAAATATAAGGCAAAGAAAAATGCCAGTGTACTTAAAAGACTACAGAACTTAGTTCAATATTGTTTATTATTAAAAAGAGAAAGATGTAGAGTTGTGTTTCTTAAAGGAATGCATAATGCAATCATTTCCAGTTTTATCTTTATATTGAGATGCATCCATTTTTAAATTCAGTATTATTCTTTCAAATCTTTCAGTGTTGAGCATTGATAATTTTCTCATATTGTTGCAACTAATGTCAAGAGGGAGGTGTATATGATCATCAAACAAAACTTGTTATTATTAATATACACCGAATGTGTTTAAAATTATAAATAAATTCTAGTTGACAATAAGTTAAAAACTTGCATTTCTTTATTAAAAGTTTAGTTTTCGAGAGGCAAGTTATTTCTACAAAGAATTTTCACTTTTTTGTTTAGTTGTTAAGGAACTTTCTCTTTTTAATTAAAATTAATCAGTCAACAATTTTCTTTTTATATAGAAAAGTGAAACAGTAAAAAATCTATACATTATATTTTAAACATAAATATGCACTTTTATTATTGTTATGCAATGTAGAACAAAAAAAAATATTAAAAAAACTCAAATAAATACATTTGAACATTAACAAAAATAAACATAACTAAAATATAAAACACAAACATTCAAGTTCAATAAATTTGCTACTTTTAATGTTTCCTTTACGATTTTATAGAAAATAATTTTTCGCCTGACCGCAGTTTTTGTTTATCCAAAGCCATTCTTGATAAAATTGTATTAATATTTAGTATGATTGTGAGGTTAAAAAGAAAACGTTAATTATCTCCAAAAATACAACAGTTATGTATAGGAAGTGTTATACAAAAATGAAAGTAATTTGAAGGAGGAATCCAACCACGTAAGAAAATACAGGGTGTTCCATTTAAATAAACAGAGTTTTTCCCATTTGAAATTGACATGCCGTCATGGACACCCTGTAAAATAGAATAATGTAAAAAAGGTACTAATACTTAGCGTGTAGTATGAACTAAGAATAGTATAATATTTGCTTACCCAGCTTGTTTTCATAGGTAAGTAAAAATTATTAAACGGACCCTTATAAATCCTTAAATTTCCAGAAAATGTTAAATAATTTGGCAACGTTGCATGCAAATCAAAAAAACAAAATATCACTGTATAATACTCTTTTCATTTAATAAAATGGTGACAAAATATACAGGGTGTTCTATTTAAAAAAAGTATTTTTGTGTGTAACAGAAAATTTAAGCACCCTGTAGATTTCACAATAATTTTAAATGATAGATCTTATCGACCCAAAAAACTTTTGTATTTAATAAATTGTTATATCACTAACGGTTCAAAGGTTATCGAAGGAGAACACACTATTGACTCACTCTATAAGTTTTGTACATACCCAATGACAGATTTAATCGTCTTAAATTGCTGTATACCTTCGATATTTATGACACTGTCATATATTAGCCTTTGAGCTATCAAAGATTTTTTCCACAAAAAATCAGTCTCGCATAATACCTCTAATTTTATTAGCCTAATTACCCGTTAGCCAGTTGTTACCTACTAAAATGTCTAATGCTATGGCGAGTCTGTTAGGGCCTATTTCAAAATGTTTGACGCAATATGGCATTAAACCTTTTATAAATGTGAACTTCAAAGGGCACTTCTTAAATAATTTCTTTGCTAAGGTGTAGTAACACTGAAAACAATCTTTCTTAAATTCTAAAATATCTCTATTGGTTGGTTTTGTCCACAGGGTTTTAATGTTGACTTTGTTCCAAATGGCAGTTGTAGATTTTTAAAGAACAACCGTATCTCTTTATTGTATAAATCTACTTCAAGCATTTGTTTAGCTGTGGTTATGTCTTCTTTCATTACACTAGGCTTCAGAATATTTGAGAGAATGGAATGGATGACATCATACAAAGAATCATATAAATATGGTATAAGGGGCATATACGATTGAAATTCTCTCACAAATATTTCAATTAATCCCGCCGCTGATTGCTAATTTAGGCCCCAAAAGCAAGTTTTTTTTATCAGTTTCTACACATTCAACAAATTTCTGGTAGTACTTCTAACACCCTTTGGGCAACATTGGTGTTTTCTATCCATCGTACGGCACAGAACTTCCGTTATCAAAAAGCTTTGGCCAATCAGGATGATTTTTTCTAAGTCAACTTGAACGTCCTTTAAAAACTTCAGATTTGCATTTATTTTGGTCCATCCATATATATTTGAATATATTTTTTTTCATTTGTATATCAAGTAAGCCTGATTTAAAACCAAGCAATAAATCTTCAACTCTCGAAGAAACATCAATTTAAGCATCGTGTAACAACTTCATTTTTCGTTTTGAAAAACTATCTTACGGTAATGTACATTTGTTCTTTTAGCTAACGTTATTTAATGATTCATCAAAAGAAACCACTATAAAGTCCGCCTTGTTTATTTCTTTCAATGGTAAATCCTGAAAGTACGGCATCAAACCGTATACCAACATATATGAAATTTTATCTTTCTGGCGTGTTACAGCTTTACATATTTCGCTATCTGGGAACTAGTTTGACCAACATTATTTTCCAGCTCAATATTAGTCTCATTACCGTAGGCCTATTATTTTCAGTTTACTGCTATTACATGTTCTTTATTTTTACTATGGCGCAAGAGGCTTGCCTTCCCATATTACTCAAATATATTTCACTATAGCACAACTTGCAGTATGCTGATAATGGTTTTTCTTTTACTTCTAGAGCACCAAAAATTAAAATTATCATCTCGATGCCAAGCGGAAATGAATTGACAAGCTTTTTTGCCATTTTAGTCTAAAATCCAATCAACAACACAAAACACATCATCGTGAGTCATTCTATAACGAATTATTCGCATAGACTATTTCAACTACCAGAGACAACGAACTCTGCAGCTACCAGAACATGAACATGAACTATGGAGTACGTTCGCACTTTCGTATATCGGGGAGAGTTCATTATCTTCATCCGCAAAACTTTTCTATCAGATTTAATAGTTCTTATTAATAATTATTATCTGATATTTCCAGGTTTTCCAGATTTGTAGACACCCTGTATAATTGTTTTATAGATATATATTTAAGATAATGCATGTCTTAATGCTTAAGGTTGGAATTTCGCAGAATGAAAGGAAGTAGGTACTTTTATTGACATTCCTGATAATGACAATACCTACATATTTTTATTGTTAGATCAGAGGTTTTAATTATAACAAAAAAATAACAACTAATATTTTATATTAATATAGTCGTAAGAATAGCAGCAAAGTCCTAAAACCACTTTAAATATTATATGATGTTTGGTTTTCTATATATATATAACAAACCAAAAATAAATGGTTACTTACTCACACGCTCTGTGAAATCCCAACCTTAAAAACAATCTAAACATGTCATGTGTATATATACATCATGGGGATTTAACTTAAAGTTTCTCCATAAAAAGGATTATGACTATAAGCTTTCTTACATGGCTTTTAGTTCTAAGCCTTTAACTTCGAATTAAGCTTTGATAAATTTTATACGTAAATCTAATAATCAAATTAACTGAAAATGATATACAATTATTTTATTGTATTTACTATGGTACTTCTCTAAAATAAAACAAGTTATTTATGGAAACGTATTCTTGAAAAAAACTCTAAGACGTCACCATAATGAAACTATGAGACAACAAGTAAATACGTGTCTTTAAAGATACGAATATACAGGGTGTCCGAAAATAGATGTGAATATTTGGCTGGTACTTTCCCTAACAAATATTAAGTTACATATTCCAAAAAGGCATAAAAATCTCATTTTAAATAATTTTCTGAAGAAACTCGAGAGAAGCACAATTTGGTGGTACTCATAGATCTTTATGTAAAGGTATTTTCATCCATTCCATCTTCCATTATGGGGATGAAATAAAATTAAACGTTCCAGATAATTTATCTCATCAGATAATTAAACCGTCCACCATTAAATTGTACCAAACGTACACAGACTAGGAACTGGCAATAAATACACTGGGTGGCCACGAGACTAGGGTCATGCTTATATCTCTTTCAATTATGAACCGATTTAGACGAAATTTGGTTCAAAGATATTAGACCTAATTTCGGATAGATATGCAGATATAGTGAAAATGACCGACTTCCGGTTTCACCGGAAGTGCGTTTACCTTTGATTTTTTAAATGCATTACCCAGTAAATTTTATGTTTTTCGGAATCTACAATTCAAGTTGCATAGGATAGCGTTGCCAAATTTACATTTTACTCACAGAATTTTTAATTTTTTTCAAATTTATTTTTACCGTAGGAGGCCGTGATTGGGAAAAAAATCTGTTCCAGTTAATTCTAGTAACTCATATTAATAGAGATTTCATCAATTAAATCAATAACAAATGCCTCATGAAAGAATAAAATGTGCCAAACGTGATTTTTTAAGAAAGAATCATTTTTTTAAATGGCACATACTAAGGGCCATAATGACATTAAATAGCCAATTTAATTACCAATCTAATGATGTCCATCATGCACCACTTCATCTTTGTTTAAAACTGAAAAATACTTATTATTTGTAAAGTGCTTACTTTCATGTAATAAGTAACGTCTATTTATTGGAAAACATAATAAGGCAAGAACATAAATTTTCTAATGTCATCTCTCGTAAACTATTCAGATTTGCAAGTTGCATAAACTAATTTAAAAAGTACCTATGTATTTAAAATTTTGTTTAGAAACAATATTTTTAGTAGAACATCATTTAAAAAAATTAATAAAATGTCACAATTAATTATTTTAATTATTAATGTCCAATGATATGTTAAAATTGTCACCCATTTCCCCTAATATATAATCTAGCTCTATCTATTGTTGCACCTCATAACGTTTCTCAGTTCGTTTTCAGGAATTTCTTGAAATGCACGTTGAACTCTGGCCTTTAAATCGTCTAAAGTAGTGGGTGGTCTGCAGTAAACTTTATTCTTAATGTGACCCCATACATAAAAATTTACAGGAGTCAGATCAGGTGATCTCGCTGGCCACCTAATTGGACCATTTGTTCCAATCCATCTCTGTCCATAAGTGTATTCCAGTTATTGCCGAACAATGGCAGTATTATGAGGTCCTGCACCATCCTGCTGAAAGAACATGTTTTCTCTGATGTTCGAGGGTAAATTATTTATTATGTCATTTTCAATTTCATTTTCTAAAAATCCAAGATATCTTGGGCCTGTTAACGATCCGTCGAAGAAAATATGTCCAATAATTCTTGTCCCTATAATTTCTAGAAATTACCTTGTCCCAACAATCTACGATTTTCTTGAGCCCACTGCCTTGTATTATTTCTATTGAACATACCATTGTTCGTAAACCTAGACTCACCTGAAAACAGTATTTTTGAAACAAAATCATTATTTAAGTCTTGATTATGCAAAAACCAATGACAATATTCTAGTCTTCTTTCCGAGTCGTTTTCGTATAAATGCTGATGTAGATTATATTTACAAGAGCGATGTTTATTTTTTTTAATATTTATCTGGCAGTTTTCTTGCTCAGATGTCAAAAAGTTTTTAATAACAGAGGAGGACCTTGTTGATATTAGACTACCTCTTCTGTTTCCCTGGAAACTAAAACTTGTATTTTTATTCCACGAGATCTTAGGTCAAATTGAAAAATTTCGATTTTCAACTGTTTTTTTTTATCGAAAACGATTTATGATAGACCATGATGCCTAATAATAATTTAAGCTACAATTTTGTGTTGTTTTATAGGGATTTACCATGTAATTACAACGAAATTGAGTTACCTTGTGAATATGGTAATAGTCAACCTATCAAAAAAAAAAACAGTTTCGAAATATTTGTCTAGGGTTTCTCTCCACAGTTTCAAAATTTTAATATTATTATTCATTTTAATTATACAGGGCATTACAAAGAGTTTATTTAAATTTACAGATTTTTCGTTACACATGCTTATTAAATGTTTTAGCAGGCACCCTGTAGAAGCAATTACAATTCTGGGTACTAAGGCAGTTACAGGTACGCAAGGTTACTTGATAATAGGAAAAAAATTCATTACATATCTTAAAGAGTAAGAGGTGCATTTTTAAAAAATTATCCTAATTTCAATTAAAATCCCGTATATTCAGAAATAAGCGAGATATCAAAAATCCGCCGAATACGTTTTTTCTAATTAATCCACACATTACCCTGGTATAAAAAATTCAACTCGATTTTGGTTTTCCTAAATTTTTTGGATGAATGAAATATTAATTTTTTGTAAAGGGTTTAGTTTACACTCTGTACATTCTTGAGTACAATGAAAAATTGATATTCAGGCTAGTCATTTTCAACGAAATTTACAAAAAAAAGACCTGAAAACCGTATTTCGATTTTCCAAATCATTTAGAAGATATGTGATACCAAAGTTACCTTAGAAATTTGCATTATTTCAACCTATTGTCCGTCACTGTATGTGGCATTTTTTCTAAGTGAACCATTAGAAGATTTAAATTTAAACCTAAAAAAAGAAGTTAGGCTATTGAAAAATAAACTTAAACAACTAATAAGGGCCATAGAGTAAGCAATGGCGTGCAAATTCGACGATGAAAAATTACTGGTATGGTGGCCCGATACGAGGAGGGGGAACACTTTTTTTAATCGAACGGTTAACGATATTTGTCCGCATACGTAGTTAGTATATGTACTCCACATACCCCAATTACTCTGGCAGATAATACTCCCTGTCGGCGCGCGGTAACCGGAAATTGAAAAAAAAAATTTTAGTTACCGGACCAAACCTAGCAAAAATGTTTGTTTTGGTGTGTACAGTACTGTACTATAGTGGCAGACATTTATTTCCATCGGTCGGTTTTTGAGCAATTTGCCATCAAAGTGGCGAAAAATGGATCAAAATTTTAAATGTTGATAAAAAATAGTTAAAATAAAAAAAAAACGTCTGCAGCCAGCTTATGGTTCACAGGCACTAAAAAACCCTAACCTTGGTTGGCAGACATTTTTGCCAAATTTAATTCCCCCAAACCACTCCTCAAAGGGTTAAAAAAAGCTTAAATTTTTCGTATTTTCTACTGTAATAACATATCCAAAGGACGTTTTTTAATATTTATAAAAAAAAAGTACACACACGAAAAACTGAATGTTTTTTTTACCCTTTAAGGGTTGGTTTGGGGGGCCAAATGAGTCTGGAGTACATATACTAACTACCTATGCGGACAAATATCGGTAACCACTCTATTAAAAAAAATTTCCGTATCCGGCCGCCATATCAAAAATTTCAAAAGAGAAAAAATATGGTACTCATATGATCTCTTTGATTACCGACTGGAAGACGGTAACCTTTCATCGTCGAATTTGCACGCTATTGCTTAGACTACCAGGTTGAACTTTAGCTGAATCATGTTCGTATAATTGGCTCAAAAAGCCACATTTTCCCACACTAGAACAAGTAGATCGTTCACAGAGTTTTCAACCACAAAATTTGTCTCAATATTATTTGTATTGACAAGGTTTATTAAAAATGGAGCAGTATTATCGCAAAATAATCAATATTAGTCACAAAAAGGTTCGTATTTTCAACTGAATAAAAAATTTGCCATGGCAAGAATGACAGAATATGTATTTATCTTGTAGACAGTGTTAGGTTACAAGAATCCAAATGTTAATGGCGTCTAAGATCACCGGATGTACCTCTCGATTTTTATTTTTGGAGTACTATTAAGAATATATAGAAATCATCCCAGGAACGATTTTTTGTTCTTTGTAACTAAAAAAAATATTTCCAAGGATTTTTTTTTTTCGAAATTTTTAAGACACTTGTTAATATATTAGTGAATGTATATTCTGGGGACTATGCTTAACAAGTACTCAGTTTTTTAATAAAAAATCGATACAAAGATGTATTTTTATGTAGTAACTAGTTTTCTAATCGGTTACAACACATTTTCACAGCAATTCCATGCAAGCCGGAGTACACTGTATTAACTGGAATAAATAACAATTAATTTAATTAAATGAAGCCATGCCTAGCTTTGCTCATGGACAAAAATAGATTGCTAATGCCATGCTCTATATCCACAAAAAAAAATAGAAAGGATTAGTGAACTATAAAAAAAAACGCAACCGTAAATTATGTTTTTTCCATGCTGGTCGATTTCCAATTTCAGTCATCGGTAGCTTAGTTGGATTTATGGCTTTGAATCAAGTGTGCCTTAGTCTAGTAAATGCCACGTTTCCGGGCTTGGAGTTACACTCTTTCAATAAAATACCAGTTCCGATCAAAAACTTAAACCCCGACAGTGCTCAACTAATAGAATATACGTGAAAGATTGGTTAGTCTGTAACTTATACAGAGTTGAAGGAGTCGCTTTTAGGCACCGTCTACTACAGTACAGCTTCGTCTGTTTTAAATGACCGGAGGACGCTGATATCCATGTGTTACTTTTGACGACGTGGGACTAGAGATTATTATTGAAACATGATAGCTCAATGGTATTAAAACGATACATCACTTTAATACTCTCTGAATTATTGTTCCAATGATAAGCTTGTTCCGTCACCGAAAGCAGACATGGATATCAGCGCAATGAGGTCACTTAAAAGCCACGAAGTTGAACACAAGTAAAAAAGGTAATAAATAAAAAATATCAAAAATGGTGTATAAGATTATAGAAGCGATGATTCTAATAAAATGATTTGTCACACCATTACGATAATACAAATAGAACGGGCTAAATTCCGAGTGATCCAGCGGCGTCGCAGAGAACGAATTCGTATTTCGTATTAAGTACACGTAAAACATACGAAGGGATATTGCATGCTTGCATCAAGCAGGCAGACAGTCTCGCTTCATAATCAGTACGTCGGGCGTCGATTAGTTTTAATATTAAGGGTTTCAGAGTTTTTGAATGATTTCGAACAAGTTTTGTTAATAAAATTTTTTGATTAAAAAATGCCTATGATTTTTTGATTTCTTTCATATAATTTAGCATCGTAGATGACCTTACATTTAAAGATCGAAAGTGATTTTGTGGTCTTAAAATTTAAGACCTTGGTGACGTCTATCTTTTGAGACCAGTTTGATTTAAATCGGACAAGAAACAAAAGAATTATTACACTGCTACACTCTTAAGTGAGACACACTGTATATTGCCTTTAAAATTTTTCTTCCAAATTAAATATATAACTAAATTAATGCGTCCACTATTATATTTCACCATTTTTAAAAATTCGTCCACAACCGAATTCTGGCGTTAATAACTGCGGTTCTAAAAAAATTTTATTTACATGAATAATCTCAGCAAGCTTGAGGGAAAAATATTTAAATTATTCCTACATACCTTCAAGTTTATCTCAATTCAATGATTTATACACAGATAATCAAATTGCTCGATGTGAGTTTATTCATTCTCAAACAAATACAAAGTTAAAAGCTCCTGTAAAAGCAAGCAAAACGATAAAAATGGCTTCCTCTAGCCCACCAGAGTTTGCTCTAATTAAATTAAACTGAATGAAATATAAACACGTTCGGCCACTCTCTGCTGAGTGATGCGAACTTTGTTTTTTTTGGAATTTGGAACGGACACCAAATATATTAGAACTGGTTTATTTTTGAAACACAGAGTGTTTGATATTTCGCAGTCTCTCCAAATAAAGCATTCAAAAGGATGTAAAATATTAGATAAAAAAACTATTTATTATTTATAAAATATTCAATATACACCGTGATGATGAATGAATGGCACAAAAAGGCTTAAATATTTACTTAATTTCAAACAGTATCAAATGAAAGCTTACAGAACAAAGTTGCTAATTAAGCTTACATTTAATATTATTTTACAACGGCCCCATTATTAGTAATTACTAATTGTAATCGACGCTTAAATTTTTCAAAGATATTTTGTAACATGTCTAGGGTAACTGAAGCAATTGCATCACGTATTATTTGTTTTAAGGTCTTCTAGATTTAATTGTTTCGTTCGATACGCAAATATTTTAGATATCCCCACCGAAAAAATCTGGTGGGGTTATATCTAGTGAATTTGGTGGCCATGCGCGAGGTCCTCCCTAACCTATTCATCGTCTAGGATCCCAAGTAACAACAGTAGCTCTAAAATGCTCTATAAGACATCCTCAAAGATTATTTCTAAGACTGCTTATAAACGTAAATAGTCTGAAAAACTTCATAAAACTGGTTTAAAACCCTTATAAGAGTACCACCTAGAGAAGGGCTTACATGCCTCTTTTTAAAACTACTATTAAAATTTTAAAGTTTTAACGAATGGTTCAGATCTTTACTCGTAGAGTATCTGAAGAGTATTATAAAACCATACTTGGTTTAGGATAAGTACCATATTAAAACTTAAAAGGCACACACAAATGCTTTGAGCGGGGCGTTTTGTATTTAATGAAGTAAACACAAATGCAAATAAATATAGTGCTATGCTCACTTGATCCACGCACGTTATTATATATGGGCCTCTGCATTGTTATAAAATGAACTTATGGTGACAACTGAGAACAATTCGGCTTATAGATGGACTACTTATAATGAAGTACTGGGACTCCTAGTGGACTAAAATTTTCAACGACGCTAAGTTTACTGTAATACGTGGGTTAGATAGTTCTTAATAATTCGTACGCTCCATAATAAAACAAACTTCAAAAAATATATGGGTAATTTTTTTTTCTCGGTGACTTAAAATTAAATAAATCAGTAGCAATCACACATAGTATGGTTCAGTATTAGTAAATTGCTTTTAAAAAACATTTCTATTAGATACAAATTACATTTTTTTGTTCAATCGGGAACATTCCCAATATGGCTGACCGTTATACATCTCTTGCCATAAGAAATAATGGTTGCAGTTCGCATAAACCCTATTAGTTTAGACTTCAAATATGTCTTGTCTTAAAATGCCTATTAAATTACCAACTGCTCTTTAAGTGCGTCGATTTGTTCTTGCAGAAGTATATTTTAAGCCTCATTGGTCTTATCATATTGCTTGAAACTTGTAGGCTTTTCTTAAAACTCATTTTAAACCTATTGAGCGCATAACATAACCGCTTTAAAATCTATAGGATTTATGGTGCCTGGATAACATAACCTAAAAATTCACTATTTGAGGTTTTTCTTGCGGCGACGACATTTGACATAATCACATCAAATAACATAAGTTGTTTGACAGTATTAAAATAAAAATTCATGAAATACTTGATGTAATTTTTAAATTATTTCAATATGTAATAAACATATGAATTATAACAATATTATTTTGCGCCATTCATTTATGATCACGGTATATTACTGTTCATTCACTCTGTTCTCCATTTTCAAATATATACATCATAAATTTAATTTAATGGCATAAGAATGTTTGAATAGTTATAAATTGGGTCATATTGCCACCATTGCCAATATTAGAAAGAATAGTACACATTCAGATAAATGAATATTTATCAGCAAATAACATACTTCCTGCTCACCAATCTGGCTTTCGCAAAGAACATAGTACAATCACATCACTTCTCAATTTATCTGACAATATACTAAGAAATTATGATAAAAAGCTTGCTACAGTGTTAATCTCTTTGGACTTTTCAAAGGCCTTTGATACCATTGATCACGATTTACTTTGTGCCAAATTAAACTTTTATGGCTTTGGGAAAAGAGAAATTATGTTTTTTTAAATCCTATTTATTTCATCGATATCAGAGTATCTATTTGCGATCAAATATCTTCATCAAAAACTGTTGTTTCTGGAGTGCCGTAGGGGGTCAATATTGGGCCCACTCTTGTTTTTAATTTATACGTCGGATTTTATAAAATCTGTGGAAACTGCAAATCTTCAAGCGTACGCAGATGATATACTTCTTCAATATAATTTCGAGGCAATGGAAGTACAAACGATTTCATTACAAATTAATGAAGAACTTGAGTCTGTTTTTTCGTATGCAACAAAGCATAATTTGAAATTAAATCCAAGCAAAACCAGTATGCTCCTATTTTGCTCAGAGACTAAACGGGAAGGTATAAATCAATTATTACGCCTTAATATAAATAACGTACCTTTAATTCTGTCACATGAAGCAAAAATACTGGGTGTCATTTTCGACGATGGTCTCAGATTTAAATCTCATGTTGGTAAGCTGCTTCAAAAGTCCTTCGTAAAAATGAAAGTTTTATTTGCTAACAGGCATTTAATAAATTACAAATTTAGGAAAAAACTCTGCGAGTCACTCGTGTTGCCTATTTTCAGTTATTGTGATTTAGTATATTTTCCATGCTTGGATCAAATGACAAAGAATCGTATACAAAAAGTACAAAATATATGTTGCCGTTTCATTTGCAACTTAACAAAATTTGATCACATTTCCGCTGCTTTTGCTAATCTTAACTGGCTAAATATGGAAAAACTTGTTAGATACCACTATCATGTTTTTATTCAAAAGCTTCTAAAAAATTCGTCACCTGCCTACCTTAAAGAAAAGCTTGTTTTCAGAACTGCCATACACAATTTAAATATCAGATTTCCCAACACACTTACAATGCCCTTACACAGGACGGCTATGTTCACCAGATCATTTAGTTTCAACGCAGTACAAATTTACAACACTACACCCAATAACTTCAAAGATCTTTCTGTGAATCAGTTCAGGAAAAAAATCAAATCACATCTTTTATCAAATTAGTAATATTGGTTATATAATTGTTATTGATGTATTTATTATGTTACTTTCTTTAGTTGTTTCTTTCTTGGAACAGACAAATATGAAATTTAGTTCTTTAGTTCTTTTTTTTTTTTTTAGGTGCATACTTATTTTATTTATTTTAAATATTTTCAAAACTAGACCAATCTTTTGTGTAGTCTAGTACATGTCTAGCTGTAGGTTTTAGGTTAATTTATAGTTTGTATATTTAGTTAAGTTTTCTTTTTTTGTTTTATATATATGTAATAATATATTAAGCTGTGGCGGTTAAGTGTAAGAGTAGCCCACTGGCCGCGCACACCCCAACATCATTATCAATTTATATATGTGTATATTGTGTAATATACCTACAAGCATACACAAAATAAAGACGATTATTATTATTATTATTATTTACTGTTCAGAATCAGCCCTGTATATAATTATTACATGTTTATCTTCCAGGACCGGACTGATATCATGAAGGTTCACCGGGACTCATATTTTGGACATTTCAGTGATCAATACATACAAATAACATTTATTTTACACACATTAAATAAAATAGATATTACATAAATAAAACTCCTACCATATTTATATACGTACTTATTTTTTTTTATAAAATTCTTTATTTCTTCCAATACCTTAAAAAAACAAATTATTTCGTAATATTTATTAATTTAATCGTTACGAATAAATCTGCAAGCGAACCGAGATCGACGCATGCTACGCGCACATTTAAAGTATTGTGCAGGACAGGCCAGGTTTCTATTAAGGGCAAGCGTCTAGCTTCTAGATCACTTATAAATAAATATAAATTATATTGTAACGGTCCGTTTTGGGATATAAATAATTTGGACCAATTCGTTATAAATTAAATTTAATGGTTCGAGTTATACATTAAATTCCAGATTCGATTAAAATAATTTCGTCAAACATTATTGTATTACCCCTGTAACGTGGCGCTATTGAATAAATTGTGTGTCTAGGACGCTTCAAGAAGTGCGCGCGCGGATCGGACGATGTTTTCGTGCAGTGTTTTTGAGCGCGAAGGACAGACAATACTGAGCCACGACAGAGAGACGATACGTTACCTCGCCTTTTAACAGTTTTGTGAGTACAAATATGTAGTTGAGATTATTTCAACCGAGGATAAGTGTTGCTTGGCACACCAGATACGAGTGACGCCCAAGTGTGTTAGCAGTTTTTGGGAGTAAGAAAATTAAATATATTTGAGCGGTGCACATCAACTGGTAACGTCATCTTTCATAAATTATAAAAGTAGGTACCTAGCAACGATGACATACTCACCTGTCAGCTGGAAGTGCTCTCTAGTGCAAAATAAATAATTTGACTCTAAAGATTTGCAAATCCATCCGCGTTTCTGAACGTTATGTATAAAATATATTAGATTTTTTCGAAATTAATGATTAACGTCATGAGAGACGGTTGTAAGTACAGGGTGACCAAGAGTAAAATTCAGATTTTAAAGTTGCCGCTTGCAAGCGCACGATAGTTAAGCGACGGAGAATCGCGCGCATTCTGCAGCAGACACCTGCGGATTGTTAGTAAACATGGAACAGTGGCCGGGTGAATAACGTGCTTTCATAATCGAGGCGTTATTCAAAGCGAATGATTCATATACAGCTGCAAGGCGGATATTTTGCAACCACTACGATATTCGGCATGCAGCTGATGCACCTCTGCGAATTTAGTAAGGTTATGGGTCAGGAAGTTCCGAGACACAGGTACAGCAAGAAATCAGAAGCACCCAGGTCAGCAAAAATCTGTTAGAACCCCTGAGAACATTGCAGCAGTACATCGTGCAGTGACTCGACATCCAAAACGCTAGGCCCGTAAACATGCACAGGCATTACAAATCGGTCGATCATGCATATGGACCAGATTATTTTTAAAACATAAATCCGCATTTGTCAACATTAATATTTTGTCAATAAACAGTTAAAATGTTTCATATTATATTAATGACGCTTATTTAAAAAATGAATTTTACTCTTGGTCACCCAGTAGTTATACGTTTATACGTTTTTCCCTCTTTTTAATGGTAATAGTGAATTTTGATTAGCCTGAACTTTGTTAAAATCACACTTAAAAGAGGCTGGCGCTTAACAAAATTTCTAAGTATATTGGACAATAATTAATAGTTAAATTGACGATTGCCAACTTTTTATGAATTTGTTTAGTTTTAAGTTTGTTTAAATTTTTCTAGTTAATCGCTCGCTTCTCCGCCCGGAGATAAAGAGTCCAAATTTGTTTTGATTGAATAAATATATTTGTATACTAAATTTCGTCTCTTTTAACAATATCTTGGTTTTACAATTTAAAAAATGACAGGGCGAAAAAAGCTGGTCGTTTCAATATAAAACCAATATTTCGTTTACACGATTGTGTAAATTATACAGGGTGTTTCAGGATAACTGGACAAACTTAAAATCTGAATTCAGGACACCAACTTAAGAAAAATTTTTTCTATGGAGGTATGTCTAGAAACGCTTCGTTAAAGAGTTACACCACTCCAAATATGGAAGCTAATATTAGGTTTTTAATTGTTTCTCAAATTTGGAAAGATAGAATTAAATTTGTTAGCGATTTTCTACTAAATAGGAATGCTTCTAACGGATATTTTTTTCAATCATCCCTTATCGAATTTTTATCATATAAAAATGTATCTTAAAAAGTTTGAAACTCTTTATTTCTGTTATTTTTTTCATCGAGCAGACAACTTTTGAATAAAAAAATAAAATAGATTCGATCGACATGGTTATTTGGGAAATTGCATTATTTAATAAAATGAAAAATGCCTAGTAGGTTGCTGCTAAATAACCTTCAACAGTTCTTGGCTAAAGGTACCCCCATAAGAAACTATTTACTTATTTTGGGGTCCTGAACTCAGATTTTAAATTTATCCAATTAATTCTGAAACGCCCTGTATAAATAATATGGTTCATCGGTTGGTGTTTTGGTGCAACAATGAAAGACTATATATCTACTCTTTGAATGTACTGAAAATCGACACAAAATAATTACGTCAATTAATCGCTTTAATTTATATTTCTTTGTGTGATTGCAAGTTATTTGTGTCAAACTATATACTTTTATATTTTTGCTTTGGTTAGGGCCCAGATCGTTTTCCCCTCAGAGTAGTCCGGCCCTGTCTCCAGAATATATTTAATCGGATTTTATTAGTAGCTCTATGAACAGGTATTTTTGTTTAGCAAATTTAATGAATTTCTGAGGCACATATTTTGAGGAATTTACACAAATACTAGAAATAAATTTATTGGATATAATCTCTTTAGCACACCCTGTATATTTTTAAACTGCGTAGAAGCTTCCTATATTAACATAATAATTTAAAAGTTGTTATAATTGCAATTTTAATAAAAACGTTTGACGTTAAGAGCATTATAATTTACCCAAATTATTCTGCGTGATGAATGAGAACATGTATGTAAATATAAACATTAGCAATTTAGCTGCATTTGAACGTGTTGATCTATTCTAATTTATGCCGGAACATCATCAATAGAATTTTCGTATATAAATCATTGCCAATATTAAATATTACATGCAGGACATTGCAGGGTGTTCACGAAGGGGATGAAATATTTTTTATATAAATATAAAATGTAAAGTTGGTTTCATAGACAATCAATCACCACTGGGTGAATGTTAAGAAGTATCAATTCTGATATGTCGTTTGATCAATTTATAAACAGCTGGGTACAGCAGTATTAAGGCGCATACAGACTTGGTATGGGCAGAGACAACCCGAGACGTGCAAGTGGATAGAAAATTTTGTCCGATTTTAACATCTATTCGCTATCTCTATTTAATATAAGAATAGTCAAATATAGCTGTCCTAGTCCGATAAAATGGAAGGTGAAAGCAGAGGGTAGCACTTGCACTGCTGTCATTTCTGTTCTATCCCGCGCTTTTTCTGTGGTATTTATCTGTCAACTTGAACTGACGAAAGAAGTGTTTGTTATATTGTCGTGATTTTGATTATTTCTCGTTGTATTTTGTGATATTTGTGTGTTAAAGACTATTTCTCTTCTTAAAGACTACCAATTTCATATAACTGGTAAGTTATAAAATTATAAATAATTTTATCCGCTATATCTAACCTATATATTAATCAGAAAGGATAAACAGTATTAGAAAATGTGCTAACTGTATCCTTTACTTATTTCATTCCTCATAATAAACTTTGAAATTGGTTGTAGGTTATTTTTTGTTTGAGATGGCCACAGAGTCACGAATTAGATTGTGTTATGTGTGTGGTTCTTCGGAGAACGATGTGGCAAAACTTCATTGTTTTCCTTCAAGGTTGGAAAGGTAAATTAAGGTCTGCACTAAATTAACAACACTTCTAACAGCACAATTTTTTATGTTTTACAGGTCAACAATTTGGCAAGAGAATATGGGTAAATATTACACTGAAGAAACTCTTCAAAATTATAGGATATGCTCCCGTCATTTTACTGTTGAGAGTTATGTCGACCTAAGTAGTCATAGGTTGACCCGCAATGCAGTCCCCACATTTTTTCCATGTCAGTTGGCAACATACCAAGTGCAAGCAGGTAATATGTGTTTTACAAAATGTTGGTGGTGAGGGGTCCTTAGATATCAATCCATAGTTGTTACTAATTAGCTTGGTAGAATTATCGCAGACTATTTACTATTATTTAATTTATTCAAAATAAAGAAATATAGATTTGAACCAATAAACATGGTCGCTAATATCTATCTCATTTTACTTCAGATCTAGCCTCAAGCGAGGCCTCAACTTCAAAGAATGTACCTTATGAGTTGGCGGAGGAATTTCCTAGCATAGTGAAGGCAGCTAGTGAATTTTTAGGAGATTCCCAGCACTTCTGTATCAGATCAGAATGTCACCGTTCGAAAACGACCGGGGAATTATTAGAATTGGGATTCCTTGGTGGTGTAAGAGGCACAATGAGGCACAGAAGCAAAATAAAAAAGATGCTCGTGAGGCAAAATGAATAAAAGAATCATAAAAAAATGGTGCTCGTGAGACAAGAGAAAACTGAAGATTCTTTCGCATAATTAGAACCTTAATTTTTATAGAGCCACGTTGCGTGCCACAAAATACATGATTTTTTTATCTAGCACTTAATAACATTTTAAGGTAGTCTCTGCAAGTCAAGCCTAATAAATATTTTAAATTTAATTATAATCATTAAATAATATTCTTTTTCTGCAACCTTCTAGAAATTTAACTGTGATCAATTTTTTGAGTGGAAAATACATAGTTACAGGTCTAGCCCGGCAAAGTGACATAAGGATTTGTAAAGTCTTTACCGATTCCTTATGTCATTTTCTGTTGACAAAAATTATCCGATAACAATTAAAAATGATTATTCCAGTCTTCCTTGAAAGTAAGTGTCTGATGTCTGTCAGTTGATTTTATATTTTATTAAAGTTAAAAAGTTTTTTGAGGCTAGCAGGAACCATTGCAGAAAAAACATTGTACACAACACACCCAGAAAGTGACTTTACTGGACTCGCCAGGGCTTTTGCAATGGAAATTGCCAGCTCGCCCTGTTAAGAATCACTTTCCGGTCTTGTTGCATAAATAACTATCATGCTTTCTTGATAGGTATTTTCTGTAATATATTGACAAAATGTCCTAAATTTGCTTTTTTGTATTTTTTCTGATTTTAATAAATTTTGTACAAAATATTATTACCTACCTACTTGTGTTTTGAGTGTTATGTTAATTATCCAATACAAAAACATATTTCTTTTAAATATTATGTTAAGCGGTTCAACAAGGTTACAATTAACCTTTTGATTAGTTTAACATAAAAATTAATTGACCTCTAGTTTTGTATTCTAACTTTGAAATAGCTTTGTTTCTGCAGCAGTTGGTGATCGTTTGTGGATCATCAGAGATAGTCACTTGGTTAGTTTTTAACTTCTAGCGAATAGAAGTATTTAAAAACAACTAATCGACTACTTCTGGTCCACAAACGATCACCTTCTGCATAAAAATATAATTATTAAAAATAAAAAAATAAAAAAAGAGAGGGTGTATTTTTTTTTTCCGGGGGCTCCTGTCTTCCCCCCCCTTTTTTCCCCTCCTTTCCCTACTTCACCATTTTTTATCCCCCTTAAATTTTAGCACGTACTTGCGCGTCTCGGGTTGTCTCTGGTATGGGCTCATAATTGTACTCGTGTGAAGTTAGCTCGTTTCCAGCAGTATTAACATTACTCGGTTTGTCGCCTTGAGCGTGAAAGGCTACGGATGGGTTGGCTAAGAACATCTCTAATGAAAAAGCTAGCTACAAATGGCAAGTATAGTGTTTATAGTGTTACGCCATTGGACTCTGTAGACTGGAAAGATGGGACTAGAATTGTACGAGAAAGGCCGGGAATGTTCTAGACCGCGTGAATGAATGTATATACAGGGTGTCCACCTAGTGCGTATTTGTTCCATAACTCTGTAACTATTATAGATAGAAAAAAATTGAAAACAAAAGTTGGTCAGCGTTCACCACTGCATACTCTAAAAATATTTATAGTTATACAGGGTATTTCGTTTTAGCTTGATAGTAGTCAACTTTGTTAAGTTAAATAAAACACCCTATATATTATTGCATATTTGGTTAGTGAACGTCAAGAGCTCTTCAATGAACTACCATAACATGTACTTTTTCTGAGCAGTTCAGGAGTTATTTGAAAATATATAGAAATTTTGACGCATGTACACCTTTATAAAAAACGTTGTATTCTTTTAATTTGAAATACTCTCAAATGTTTCAATGAGGTAGTGTATTATCATAGAAAAGGTCTTTCAAACCATGTATCCTGTTTTAGATTTTTTTCTATGGGATGTCTATAATTTTGTCAAACTTGAAGATTTAAAAACCTCAATAATGTTGTTATTTCAAATGGAACACCCTGTATGTTATTTCATATTCGATTAGAAAAATACAAGAGCTTTCCGATGACTTACCACACTTTATTTTCAATGGTTTTGAGGTTATGATCATTTTGAGTAACAAAAAACAAGTTCCCGATTTTTGATAAACCTTATGCAAATTTTAAACCACCAATTCAGGAATAGGGAGAATTTACTGATTTTCTTAATTAGAAATTTTTAAAATAAACATGAATTAATACATGTAGCTCGGTAGCGCAATGAGCTAGAGCGTTAAGTGAAAACGTATAACTTTCAGCATTTCAAAAGCACTCACTTACGGGTGTCTTCTACCTGGATATATAGCAGCGTACATTCTAGATGATAATAAAGAATTTTTATTACAATTCATATAAAGCATATCAACTAATTCATTATCGTGAAAATTCATTTTTTTGATAATTATTCTAGTTTTATTAATGCATACGTACGTACGATAAAAAATACAACTGATAATTGTCACAACTGTAACCAATGACTTCAGAAATAGGATAGACAAAGTATCCTCTTGATTTGTTGTAGTTTGATGTAAATAACTCAGTACTCAGTTGTTAGGGACATGCGCTTGTGCGCGCGCAGTCCCTGTTCGATTTTCGGGTGTTCATCACTGTTTACGTTTTTTGGTCGCCATTAGTTGCTTGTGTGTATCTTAAGTTTAACGCTGTGTTTACTGTGATTGTTAGTTTTTTCAAGACGCATTTTCTGTTTTTGTGAATAAACAATGGGAAAATATTGTGTTATATGCAAATCTCCTTTAAAAGTGGAGTTAATCGATCTTTCCACAGGTAAGTGACATTACCATAGGCGTAACGGGAAAATGGTAAATAAAAGCATAATCTAAAATTAAAAATGTCCAGTGCAGTAATATTGTAAACATAAAAATATGTAATAGATATTTTTTATTTCAAAAATAGTAGTTAGTAGTAAATATAATGTATTGTTTGTTTTTAGGATTCCTTCGAATATTGAACGTAGATCTATATGGATCTCTCGAGTTTTGAAATATCTGGGAAAGGAAAATATTCCTAAAGATAGTGTTGTGTGCTCAGATCACTTCACATTATATGACTTCTTAAGAAAACCCAGTGGCTAAGTTTATCTTAAGGACTCGGCGGTTCCAGAATTACCAAGTTGTTCTAAGGACAATACACAAGTTTGGTAAGATATCATTTTGTTATAAGAAAAATAATACCTACTCAGTTAACAGGTGTACGATTGTAAATACAGTTTTTTTTCTTATTTTATGAAACAATAATTCTTCCTGAGAATGTTAACATATTTAGCCAAAAGTTGATGTTTTTATTTTACTTTTCACTTTTCTTTTATCAATTTACAATAATTGTTGGTTCATTTTAGCACCATAACGAATCCATTGAAGTCTCAGAATATCAGAAAACATATTCTTGATAATGTTCACAAAGGGTTAGAATCGCCAATAAAAAAGTAAATATCTAGAGATATTCTTTCACATTTTTGTAATTATGAAAGTTATTTCTGTTAGTAGTTAACATGATTACAACAAAATTAAGTTTATATAAGTTCTATTGATTGATAATACGAATGAGAGCATCTTGAAATAATTAGTTAAATTGATAAATAATTATATTCTTATTTGCATAGACATGAATTATATAAAAAAATTATTTACTTTTTTAATCAAGATATTATAGCACATAATATTAAAAAGTGAAATAAAGTACCACATTTTGAAATACCTACCGAAAAATATTTTAATATTCGAATTCACCACGAAACGTCAAAATTGAAAGATGCAGCTGCCAAACAGAGAGTTAGAAGCATATTGACAAAAACTATATTATTTAAAAATCAATAAAGAATTTTAATTCAACGTTTTATTTTGTAGTCTAATTTTCTTGTTTTTTTTATAAATGCATATTGTACATACCCCCTACCATATATTATGCTATAAATGTAGTAAAAAAAAGTTGTAATGTAGGTACTTTATTAATTAATATTATTGTATATATTCACGCATGTTGTTACTGAGAAAATAAAGATTATTCTAACTATTTCTTGTTTTTTTTTTTGTTTTTGTGTATAAATGTATGCAGTAGAAAACACAGCCAGTGACTGGTAAAATTTTGGGTTGGCTATATCTTATATTTTGTAAAAGAAAATCAATCAAAATTTGTGAAACATTTTTGCATGTAAATACATCACCTACCATAGTTTTTATGAAACTATTTCTAAAGTATTTGTACAATTATTTTTTTTTTTTAGAATTTGTAAGAGAATTTAAATTTCATTAAGAAATTTTGATTATTACAACCTTTTGAAATATTGTTTTTTAGACTGATTTTTAATTTATCACATTATGTAGGTATATATCAATGACTTATTCTGTAGCCATCCAAAATTTCACCAGCCACTGCTGGTAGAGCATTTTTATTCATATCAAAAAACAATTTTATTTTAAAGCCAAATCAGAAGATGAATCAATGTGCATATATATTGGACAAAAAATTTAAATTTTGCACCCTCTCTAACACGCCACTGCCACCGAGTACGGTAATAAACAATGAACTATCTTCATCCTTTTAAAATAATAGTATGTCTCAAGATGATGCATAACACAACAGTTCCTGTGCATTAAGATAGGGAATTATTTGTCTATCTATTCTGAAGTCATTGACTGTAACAATGAATTATGACTTCTGGCAGTCTGTTATTTCTTGTTTCCACAGTTAATTTGAAATTGAACTTACGATTTTTAAATATTGGGCGAATGCATAAATTTTATCAAATCTATGGAACTTTTTTTCCTCAAAATTTTGACATAAATGATCATATCCTCAAAACCACTGAAAATAAATATCAATATGATAGGTCGTCAGAAAGCTCTTGAAATTCTCTAATTGAATATGAAATAACATATAGGGTGTTCCATTTGAAATAACAACGTTATTGAGGTTTTCAAATCTTTAAGTTTGACATAAAATTATAGACATCCTGTGGAAAAAAAATCTAAAACCGGTTACATGGTTTGAAAGCCCTTTTGAAGGACGGAACTTTATGATTCTGTGTCGACTATAGGAAGCTGAATGACATCACAAGAAAAGACAGCTATCCATTCCCGGAATTGATGATACACTAAGTACGCTGGCAGGCTCACAGTGGTTTTCCCCTAGATCTTCGAAGCGGATATTGAGGATGGACTATTTTAGTAAGTGCCCTAAAGCTTATGCCATACCAAAACAAGAAGCAGCCACTCTGGCCCAAGCTCTGGTAGATAATCTGATATGTCGATTTGGCGTGCCCCTGAAGTTGCATTCGGGCCAAGGAAGAAACTTTGAATCAGGGGTGTTTAGAAGATGTATCGCTTACTGGGAATTCATAAGAACTACATCCACAATCAGATGGAATGGTGGAGAGATATAATAAAACCATGGAGGAGTACCTATCCAAAGCGGTTGACAAACATCAGAGAGATTGGGACCGTCACTTATACCTTTTCCCTATGGCATACAGGGCCTCCATTCATGAAACAACAAAACAGACGCCGGCTCGCGTGATGTTTGGACGTGAGATTAGACTGCCATTTGACTTTGGTACACCAGATGAGGAGCAACTTTCCAGACATTACTACGCCGATGAAGTTGGCGAACGGCTGAGGAATATCCATAAGCTGGTGCGAGACCGAATTGCCATAGCAAGTGATCGCATGAAGGCTCGTTCTGATTTTAAGGGTAATTCAGGAAAATTCCAGGCGGGAGATCTGGTTTGGCTATATAACCCACAATGAAAGAAAGGCAAGTTCCCTAAGCTTCACCCCCTTGGGAAGGACTATACACTGTCGTCACCAGAATAAACGACGTCGTATAATGAATTCGGCAAATTCTAAAATCAAATATGAAGGTGGAGCATATAGAGAGACTAGTCACATATGCGGGGAACAATGAATTGCCTGACCGGGACGAAGGAAGGGGCAGTAGTACGCCACTGGACTGTGTAGACTGGAACGATGGGACTATAATTGTACGAAAAAGGACGGGAATGTTCAATAATGTTCTAGACCGCGTGAATAGATGTATATACAAGGCGCACGGTGGGCCGAGAAGTCAGTCTTAAGTTGAAAGTGAACGAGTAAAGAAGAAATGAGATAGGGACTTATAAGTGTGATTATAGTTAAGGCAGTCATTAATCTATTGTTGCTAATTACTAATTAAATAATAAAGTAGTGAGCAAGTGTTACCTGGACCTTCAATCAACGAATTTACACGTAAAAAAATAGTTTTCACTTTTTTTCACTCAGTTTACCATGTACCGTGATTATTTTCTTTAAGGGATTTCCGATTTTTTTAAAATACTGTGGTTCAATTATGGAGCGATAAATACCTCGAGAACGCCACTACTCATAAAGAATGCGGCTTCTTATATGGAAGGATGGAAGAATATTGAAACAAATATGCCTTAATGACATGTTTAGCTTATTACGCACTGAATAAAGTTGCAAATACAGTTTGAACACTATATCCCCACGTAAACAGTTTGTTAACTAACGTTAAACAAATCTTTCCAAAAGAACTGCATCAGTTAAGTCTATTTCAAAAAATTATTCTAATTACACAATTATTGCAGAAGTCCATTTTAAAATGATGGAGAAGTTGAATAGAGAAAGTGTCTTATTACTATAGTAGCTTTAACGGTATCAATAGTGTAACAGAGCAATTATGACGCCTGTGACGGTATTATTGCTATTTCAAATGTCCAGCTATTCGACGATCCAGAAATCCAGGAGGATATAAAATACACACAAGCATATTTTCAAGACATGTAAAACTAGTCATCATCAAAGTCTACCTTAGATCTGCACCAATAAGTTTTGTAATATTCAGGGAGTATCGTCTAAGCTGTTTTGGCCGTGAACCTATGATTTTTTATTATGTTCCATATACTAGACTTTTTCATGCCATCCAAACCTGGCGTCTGAAAAATATTACGAATTCTAAATACGTCCCAATTATCTCTAGTAGTTTTCAAAACTTAAACGAATGGAACCGAGAATTAACTACGGAACATTTGGAAGCAACATTAAATGTACACTTTCGTAACTCTAATAAGAACACTGCAACTTGGCTGGCGACATTTTACAGTGATTAGACGTTTGTGGAGAACTATTTTAGATTTCAACCCGCCTCAAGTGATAACCCCAACAAGTGGTTTGTCGCAACCTAATCATGGGAGTAACAGCAATTACCAAAATGAAGCATTAAAGCAGGGTTGCTTTAATTTAAATCACAGATTTAAATCGCGATTTAAATCATAAGATTTATTAAAAAAAACATTGATTTAAATCAGGTTCCTCTTAAATGGTTTCAACCATGAGGAAATGAAAGCGGTAAACTAGTTTAAATCAGTGCCGAAAAATCGGCAAAATTGGTTTTTTGCTGAAATGCTTTAATAAAAAATAAATTAAGCATAGGAATTCAAATGTGGACATTTACAACTATTACCTACATATTCTGATTTAGTACGTCGCGTCGGTATAATTTATATTAAGGGGCCTAGTCGGGAAAAAGCTTCGGATAGCTGTGTCACTCTCTAGAAAGTTTTTATACATGCGCCGCTGAATAATTTTGCTCTTGACTATACCTTCACTGGACGTTTTAGTCACCGACTTCATTGAGGTGCGATTTCCGATAGCGGTAACACTTCCTTGCTCCATTTGTAGTGACAAAGATACTTATTTAGAAAATTCATTTTAACCAAATAGTACGGAATAAAAGTTTGAAACTTGCTGAGCATAATTATGAAGATTCATTCTCGAAGACATGTATGAATTTTACCTCGAATTTTACCGATTGATATCGTAATTCAGGAACTAATCACGTTCAAATTTCACTTATATTTACAGTATAAATTTTCCCTACATAAAGTGAAAATTAATTAAAATAGATATACATGTACCCTGTACCCTCTAGTACACTTTCAACTACTGATCCTCCAAATTTGGTGTAATTTGACCAAACCGTATGGAAGAAATAAATTTTGAAAAATTACCTTACAAACACTGGTTCGATTAGCCCTCTTAATTTGCAGTTCTGATTTTTGGTTTTTGTTTTAGTAGGTCAGTTTATTTTATTATTGATGTTAAATGTTAAAATATATTAAAAATAAATTTAAAATGACTATACCTAATTATATTATTTACTTAAATGAAAAAATTAGACTTAATTAAAAAAAGTCCGATTTGATTTTTTCAGAAAATTCAAAAAAAATCAGCAACCTGCATTAAAGTATAATAATGTATTTTATATACAAAAGATCCTATGCGTACAAGCCCCATCCTTAATCCGACTCTGTTTTTTAGACCAGTTAGTTAACAAGTCCAATATCTAGTAATCAGCATATTACCAAAAAGCGGGATAATAAATTCTTACTCCCATTTCACTGTGAAAACTTTTCAAGTTTTACCTCTCTCAAATTTGCGACTGAATAAGTATAAGCATATTACCTGGCACATTTTTTTATATTCATATAGCGACATTGTACCAGAGAACTTGAGTATAAGAGTAATAAATTTTTCATGACAAATAACGCTATCAGAAAGGGTATTTTTCGCATGAAAATACGTGTTATCCTTTGGTGCAAAATAAGGCACAATAAAATATAATGTAAACAAGTTCATCACAGTCGGCTATTTTTTGATGAATGGAGTAAAAGGACTGTTTATTGTTTCAGTTTTACGTAAATGAGCACAGTTATATTTGACATATAGAATATCTTTCTCAGAAACTTAACTCTAGGAAACTAATAAGTAATTTTTTATATTTAAAAAAATCTTGAGCACAATTTGTAATAAATCTTAGTCTAATTTACAAATTTCTCTCTAGTTATCTCACCTAGCGAGAAAGAATATTGAATTCTGATATTTGTATACAGAGTGTTCATTAAGTATGTACAATAAATTTAACATACGATTATTTGAGTGATTTTAAGACAGAAAGTTCATATAAACATGGGTCAGCAAATGCTTCGTATTCAAGATATACCGCGTTAAACTTTTTTTAAAAAAATTTGATTTTTCGTAAATATCTTTAATATCCGTTACCCAAATTTGTTATAACTTGTCAAAAAACACCCTCTGACTAATCTTTTGACGTAAAGTCACAAGCGCAGAGGTTTATTTTTCCAGTAACATACTGGGTAACTAACTATATTTTTTTAGATAATGAAGAATTATTCATGTGGTATAAGTCCCAAAAAAAGAAAAAGAAAAATTTAGAGAATGCCATAAATAACGTTCAGACAATATTAATACCACGATTTGTTGTAATTGTTATATTGTTGAAATGTCATAATTATTTTGTAATTCTTATAGACTAGATAATTCACTTTACTCAAGTTTAAAAATTAGGTAACGATGCATTTTTCTGTAGCTCATATTTTTTAAGCCAAACGCAATTAGAAACATTTTTATGATGTTTAGGAATAACAAATATATTAAAAATATAATACCCAGTTTTAAATTTAACGTAAATATCTGCTCAAAACATAATGTGGCTTAATTTTTAGTGGAAAAATATGACCGAATATAAGAAAACGACTTAATTGGGTCCAATGAATCAAATTCAGAAACAAGTGTGTCAAAG
The DNA here is from genome assembly GCA_029963845.1 of Rhamnusium bicolor. Lineage (NCBI taxonomy): Eukaryota > Metazoa > Arthropoda > Insecta > Coleoptera > Cerambycidae > Rhamnusium > Rhamnusium bicolor. The sequence continues at coordinate 63,009 of JANEYF010001034.1, forward strand.
CTGCCTACTGCTGGAGGTGAGTCCTTATAACTCCGTCAAAAATTCCCAACAGATTTAATATACATCCCATTATTATTATAAGATCAAAATGAATTTTGCGAAAGCCAAGGCTTTCAATATCATATCATCAGTAATTCAGCAAAAACTCAAGCAAAAAACTTATGCAAAATCACAAAAACTTCCTTTCTTTACTACTATCATAGAATATGCAATATGGTATGTATTGCAATTATCAAGAATCTTTTACAGCTATTTTTTTGGAAAGACTGATAGATATTGTTACTTCATTTTTTAGTCCAGATAAATCGAGGATGATAAAACATTACTTACAACAAAGAAAGATTATTTCGTTTCCAATCTACGTATTTAAGGTTTGGTATTTCTTATATAAATCTTTTAAGTCTTGCCTAAATAACATCTTGCAAGACATTTAAATATTTACACTTACATATCACTTATCAAACACATCTTTATTCCTTTGTTTACTTGGACCGAATGACTAATAAATTAATTAAAATGCCCACAAAAATTTGACGTCAGTTTGTTTTGTAACAACAATGACGGCATGGCATGGACAATATAATGTTGTAGTAACCTTTGACTTTGATCACCGCTTTGAATAATAATATTTTTGTGGTAAGAGTATTTTAACATAGTAGAAGCATTGAAAGCCCGACCTTTATAAATATTACAAGTAAAATATATAACGATATGTTAACCAAGGATAAGAACTACTTTAAATTAATTAATATGGCTCCTAAACAAATGGTTATCAAATTGGTTCTTAATCTATTGAGTACATGTTGCACAATGTAAAAATATAGATTTAAGCCAGTTGCCAACAATTTTGTTGATTCAAAATACAAGTCGCGGAGAAAATTAGCATTTCATTTCCACTCAACTAAAATGACTTTATAAACAGAAAAAAATTTTGCAGAAATAATGATGACAGACTTTTTAAAACAATCAAGTGATCACCTGATCTTAACCCGTTTGACTTTCTTGTGGGGGGCATCTAAAGAATAAAGTGTACGCCAACACCACGGGAACGAACATCGTTATTATAAAATACTGCTCCAAAATATCGCAAAATAATGACCCATCTCTATCATTAGTCGTGATAAGGTACGTTCAGCATGGAGCCATGGGTGATAGATCGTAGACTACATGATAGAGTAGCTTTTACAAGCGCTTAGAGAATATTACCATATATTTCAATGCAGCCGTTCAGTACGGAGCTGCATATACGATAGCGAGTGGTTTATACTTGATTATGTTTTGCGGAATAGTCAGTATCCATTCTTATATATGCATAAAAATGCTGGGGATGTTTTCGCAGTTGAGAATGGTGACATTCACCCAGTCGGTGTTTTTCCTATTTATGGAATGCACATGTGGGTACTTTCTTAACGTTTCTTTCTTTAGTTAAAATGTAATATTTCGTTGCTGCAGAACAAAAGTAATTTTCTTCGCCAGACATTTTGAAATATACTAGCTGCTAAAAACGTTTATGCAAACCTTCCTTGTGAACACCTATAAGTGCTTATACTTTCTACTATTATTCTATCATTCATTTATCGTTAAGCCTGGTCAAGGTCATTAATCTTACAGAGACGTACTGCGTATGCATCATATCATAATACTTGAATAAGTACAATAATAAAAACAAAAGTACCTTGGTTGTCGTTATCACAAACTGGAGCACTTCTATAATAACTGTGTAGCATCAGATATGTTTCTACAGTTGTCTCAGTAAGCGATATTCACTGTGGTGAAAAAATATGTATGTATTTTGAAAACGGCCGTTCGACATCTACGGAAGTAATAAAGGCATAAGTAAAACACTCTGTAAACTCACTTAACGCAGCTGTAGATGCACTATCACAAATCTGTCTTAATTTGGTAAAATCAGGATCTTTCCGTAGTAGACCCTCGAATTTTTTCAATAACGGGCTAATTTTTAAGTCATTTATAGTCTGTAGCTGTGTATTCACGTCGTCCACTATTTGCAGCGATTCCACTAAAGACAACGAAGTATTTTGCAATTTTTTCTATTGCGTCTAGTCCTCTATAATTGTTATAAATAGTTACTTGTTGACAGTTCAAATTTTTCGAAAGTCTCCAACACCACCCGCGTAATTGTTTCGCCAGTACACGCAGTTAGTCTTTTGCTAGCTAGTAAAAGTGGAAATGTTGGTTTAACAGGGTCGAGTATACGTACTATAACATTTAAAATAGAATTTTTTACAATCTGTCGTCTCGTCAACACATAAACACAGCCGTGTATTTTTTTAATGCATATTTAATCCTATTTACAATGTCTTCACGAACACTTGGTACATATCTACGTAACGATGAACGACTTGGTAAATTCACCTGGGGATTGTATTTATTCCAGAACTCCCGAAATGCTGGTTTATCCAATATGCGCAGGGGAACATCACAGGCAATCAACATTAACTGTAAATCAAACATAAACTGAGGTTCCAAAGAAGACACGCCATTTTTTTATTTTTATGCCGGTTACTATTGACATGAATTTTGCAGCCGTATTTATTCCAGCACATTAAGTCTTGATCACAAACTTTACAAATTATTTTACATCCATCATAGAATGAATCCGGAAATTCACCGATAAATTTATTCACTTTATCAGCGTACGGTCGTTTTCTACTCTTTACGCTCAACATTATTTATTATTTATTAGTACTCTATGCATCGACCGACAGATAACAACTCAAGTGTGTCGTGTCATCGTCATCGTAAACAAGCGCGCGATGGCATTGGTATTGCGCCCGACCCTGAATCTACCATCGCTTGGCCAGGCTTATTTATCATCCAAGCTCCGTAGTGAACGTACCTTTAGAAACGTCAACAGCTTGTTTACAGGCAGCAAACGCGACAGTAGAAACACTCGTAAGTTTATTTATATATTTTGTTTTTAATATGATTATGTTAGTTCAGTACTGTTTATAAATACGACAATTGAAACGCGGCGTTCCAACTGCCGCGTAGCCCTAAATTAATTTAACAATAAATAACGTATCAAAATGATAAATGTTTGGTCTTATAATAATGAGTTTATCGGTATCTGCTACATGCAATACTATAAATCGATTTGTTACGTAAAGTTTAGATGGAGAGATGAATTTAGATCTTATTATTGTCAACTTCACCTGTGACCTTTGGATGATCGACCATTTCAGTATCAACTTTGAAGATGAAAAGTTTAAGAGAATGGGTTAATAACCAGTATATTTGTTGGCTTTTTAAAACTTACAAGAGCTGCCCAAGGAAAAATACGATGTGTGAATCTCAACTAAAGATTCTAGTATGTGTGTACAATGTCAAAATAATGTTGGTCCAAACAAATCAGCTTTAACACACAACAAATCATTAAATTACCTCACCTCAAATCCACTATGAAATCACCATCAAAGCAAAATTCCTTTGATATCGAAATACTAATTTTACAGAAGCATATTTAAAAATTTTCGACTTTATACTATAGAAATTAGTATACACCATTGCGGAACTTACTACCCGGTTTCGTCAATGATTTTAAGGCATTGCCATCGCGTTGTTTGAGGAAACAATATTGGTTTTATATAAATTCTAATTATGATCCTGATGTGGGTTGGAACTTTTGATGTGAAGCTGATACTGACGTGGTTGTTCACAAGACACCACAACACTACTTGACGCGCATTTCACCAACCAAGTTGGCATCATCCGGAGATGATTAAAACTCATTTGCACTCGAGACGTGTTCAGTATAATAATATGATGCTCTGTGGAAAACCACAGAAGTTTCACTGATTTTAATGACTGCTATAATATTTGGTAAAGGTTACTTAACCGCCTTCTAGTTCATCTAAAACCACAATATGCCTGAAAAAGGCATATATGGTGAACATTTTATATCTTGTGCATCGACATGATTACGACATACATTGCTGTTATGATTTCATCTAACAAAAAATAATAAATAAATTGTAAATCTACTAAATAAATAAAAAAAAGACTTATTCTATCCACCCTGTAGTTTAGTTATAATATTCACTGTGTAAGTTTGTATTCTTGCAATAGCAGGAATAAAGTTACCGCCAACCTCGCCGTCAACTAACAGCTCAGAATGATTTATAACCCGTTGACCAATAAGAAGTCAGCGACGTTTGCTTTTGCGCGCCCTTTAGAGGAAGACAGGTACACTTAAATTCAGTAAGTTTGAGATTAGCAAGTAGTTTTCAGACAGGTGATACACATAAGTTTATGTTCTCTACGAACACATTTTTTAAAAACAAGTGTTTACAGAACCCAGTTGAAAAACAAAAAAGTTGTTGTACTCGTATTGGCATAGTTCTCTTAAATGTGATAGATTTATTCTCCACACTCTACCCATTAAAAGTATGTATTATTTGTATAATAATAGTGACAAGTTCAGTGAAGTGCTGTCGTGAAACTATAAACTCTAAGGATTGTCTACGAAGAAGAAACCACATCATTTTAGTAGATTTACTACACTACTAAATAATACCCACTAGTTATAATCCCGCAAGGGTTGTATCACTGTTATTTTTGTTATCATCGTTTTCTTGTTAATTATTAAAGATTGTTTACTTACTCAAACGGTTTCATCTCAACTAACTCTTTCACTTCACCCAACCAAAAACTTATGGAAAATCAGTCTGTTTGGATGCCGGCAAAACATCCTTCCTTATGTCTATGAACAAGCAAATTCTAAACAATTGCATACGCATTGGTGGCAAGCATATCTCATCCACCTCGACACAAATTTTAAATACATTTTTATTTGATTCGAATTCTATTGTTTATGTCTGCTCCAAGAAGTACAGTCCGTGATATTCCTTTTTAAAACATTCCTATCCATAAAGTAATTACACATGTAAGAGCAAGTACATTTTATTATTATTATTATTACTGTTTCCTCTTTCATTCATAGTTGTTTAAGATGATGCAAAATAATGGTATCTTTAAATTACTTGAGCTCAAAGGTGACTGGACAATAATTTACTTTCAACATCTCAGAACAAAAAATATTTTAGTAGTGTTTGGTGAAAGAAAGATGATATATCTTGAATAAATCAAAATGTAAATTTGTGTCACCTGGATTAATAACGAATTCAATAATTATGAACCATGTATTAAAATAGCAGGGAATAAAAATGATGTAACAATTTTTGAGCAAATTGTGTGGAGAGTTTCTTAATTAACAAAATATTAACTAAAAAACTAATTACCTGTACACCAACGAAAATGTTGAAATAATAAATTGTGCAAATTGTACTATGCAATTTGTACAAATCTGCTGCTCAAAAGTATCATAGAAATGGTGGAGGTGGTCTAGTCTAGAACCCTCATTACTCTCCTACTTATATAAAAAATATTCTGCAAAAAGCAACTTTCGCCCTTTTGCTTTTAGTACTGTTTATAATTTGATAATTTTAAATAATTTCTCAGAGTTTTACAGGAAATGTTTCATATATAGTAAGATGTACACATATACTTGATATACATAATTTTTGGGTTGCACAGCAGACTGGACATTCTACTCCCACAGACACTGCCAGTGCCTGTCGCAGGGTTCGAATCCGCAGTTACGATAGATAGATTTGTAGTCACGCTTGTGATCGCGCGCTTCAGTCCAACTATGCCACCGATTAAAAGACATTATTCGGGTTATTCGTAGGCATAAAAATCAAACATAACAATAATACTAATATTAAAAAACACAATCAAACAGCAAATTTTATTTTCTAACATAAGAATCAAAGGTGAGGTCAGTATTCTAAGAAACATACTACTCTCTTCACTTTCTCTCATGACATTTTAATTAAAGTAATTATATCAGTGGATCTGTAAAAAAAAATGATGAAAATTATTACTTTTTCCCTAACCCAGCTTGGAATTTAAAAAAATAAAGCGCACGTGATGAAGATAAATCCCAGCCGAACATTTACTCTGTAGAACAACATGCTGGAGCTGTGGTAGCGCAGTGGTTATGCTTTGGGTTGTCATTTTTACAGTCGCAGATTTAAGCACTATGTCGGTCAAGTCTTTCCTAATTACATTTGCCAATTTCAATCATACTTGCTTATTTAGGTATATACCACAAGGAAAGTTCCCTGTAACTTATTTTCCTTCCTTATTGTAGTCTTAGGTTAGGGGTTGAACAAACAGGCACTATTAGAATTAGATATATATTCAGAATAACACAAGTAGGGATAATTATATAGCGACTCTCTCATCAGAGCACAGAGCAACTCAACTCAACTGTGTCTCGGTCTATATGATTCATATATTGTAAGATGATATGTGATATGTTTTGACTATACTTATACTACACTACTACACTCGACCATCCTGACGGTGATCGTCCTCGATCAGTCTGTCTGTATATCTGAAACAAAATCGAGAAATTAGGTTTGCTAGGAATGCCATCCAGGTCCAATGGTAACAACCAAAGTCCACCAACAACATCAAGGAGTTCAGACACTCAGTGATGTCACCAGAGGCCCTATGGTCGCCGTCAAGGACTCAGAGATTATGAAGAGTTGCCGTCTAAGGGCGTAGATGCCATCAGGGGCTCAATGGTGCCATCAGGGGGCTCATGCCATCAAAGGGCGCTCATGCCATCAAAGGGCGCATTTGCCATCAAAGGGCGCATTTGCCATCAAAGGGCTCATTTGCCATCAAAGGGCGCATTTGCCATCAAAGGGCGCATTTGCCATCAAAGGGCACAATGATGTCTACCTTAACGATTTTGGAAACGGAACGGCTTTAGATGTCCCATTCCGATGGTAGCCTCATATGGACGGCTTGATCTGCTGCTGTGAATATCTTCTTTGACCCAATAGCGGTCATTAGATAAGACTTCTATTATTTTGAGGGGACCTCGAAATTTGGGAAGCAACTTTTTGCTCTCGTGATTGTTGGTAGGAAAGCTGCTGATTTTGGTAACAACTAGATCTCCGATTTGAAAATTTTTTTGGAGGACATCTTTTTTTGTTAAATACAGCATTCTGTTTATTTATATTTTTCTCTAGTCGGTCTGAAGCTGCTATCCTGAGTTTGGTGACGTCGATAGCAGTTTCTTCCTCTGGATTATAAAAGTCGCTATCCATTTGAAGAGGAAATCCGAGGAATATCTGCGGGCGTAGCTTGTGTGATTCGATGCTTCGTACTATTTATGCCCTGTTGAATTTTCATAACATTAGAATCCCAATTATTTGGTGAAGTACCTGCTCCTGTAGTGGCCAGAGCATCAAGCACTGATTTGTTGACCTTTTCGACTTGACCGTTGCCTCTAGCTAGGCCAACAGCTGTTGTAAACAGCCTGATTCTTTTTTCATCGATGAACTTTTTTTTAAATGATTTGATATAAAAGCCTTTCCAGCATCTGTCACTATCCGTCTTGGATTACCAAAAATGGAAAATATTTCATCAAGTTTTTCTGTAACGTGTTTGGCTGAGGTATCGGGTACTGCCTTAAGATAGACAAACTTGGGAAACCCATCAGTGATGACCAAAAGATACTTATTCCTTGTTCAGTTTCAACAAATGGTCCTAAATGGTCCAAGTGTAAGGTGTGGTGAGGTCTAGCGTACTTAGAGATCGAATGGAGGTAGCCTGTTTTTTTTCACCCGGGTGCTTGTGGTAGAGACAAAAGAGACAACTGCTAATATGCTTTTGAATGAATCTTCTCATTTTCGGAAACCAGTAGTTTTGTTTAACCCTGTATAACGTTTTATCAAGAGCGAAGTGACCTATATCATCATGGTTGGCCTTGACAATTTGCCACCTACAATTTTTTTGGCACTACGTTGTCCCCACTTCGAAGGATATTTTTAATTTCCTTTATGTTCTTGTCTTGGTCTTGAGCTTCACGTAGGTAATCGTCCTCATGAATTACTAGTATTTGTTCTGAGTGTTCGGGTTTTTGAAAGTTACGACTTAGAGCATCTACATGTTTTATTTGTGATCCAGCTTTATGTACAATTTTGAAAGAGAAATCTTGTAACAGTAATACCCATCTTGCTATTCTAGGTATAATTGACTGTTTATTTAAAGCATTTTTTTTTGTGCTGTGTGTGATTTGATTATGTGAAATTTCATAGCCAAGGTAAGACATTTTTTGCACTAAGAAAGATGATTTTGAGATTTTTACTGTTAACCCATATTGTTTTACTAACTGAAAAACTTTACGCAATATTTGTAAGCCTTCACTAATGGTTTTAGAAGGCACTAGTATGTCATCTAAGTAAGGTATCACCTTGTATTGTCGCAGAGGTTGAAAAATTTCATTCATAAATTTTTGAAACACTGATGGAGCGTTACATAAACCAAACGGAACCCGTACATATTCATAGTGGCCTTCCGGAGTTACGAATGCTGAGTATAATATTGACTTTGGATCCATCGGTATTTGATGCTATCCCGAAGCCAAATCAAGGGTAGTGAAATATTTATAACCGCTTAAGTTGTCAATAATTTCCTCAATTATAGGCATAGGAAAGCTGTTCTCAACAGTTACCTTGTTCAATGCGCGGTAGTCAATGACCATACGCTTTTCATGACCTTTTCTATTTACAAGTAGTGCTGGACTCGAATATGGTGACTTACTTTCTCGAATAATACCAGCGTACAACATTTCGACAACTTTATTTCTCATAATAAGTTTATCACTTTCAGCGAGGCGATATGGTCGATGTGTTACTGGTTTGTCAGTAGTTAATTCAGTACTTAATGATACGGAATGCGCTTTGCCCAGAGCATTTAAATTTGTAAAAACACAGCATTCATACTCCAGTAAAATACTTCGTACACTTTCTTTTTCAGATTCTGACAAGATACCGTGATTTATACCATCAATCCAATCATGATTATCTGTTTTATATTTGAATGTTAACGTATGATCAATACGATAATAAATAATAGTTTTATTTTCTGTGAAATTTCTGCCTATTAAGATTTTAGTGTCTAAACGGTTGTAATCAACAACATACATATTAATGTTTAATTCTACGCTATCAATTTTAACGCGAACCTCAGCATACTGGAAAACCTCAATACCGACTCCAAGAAAGCCAGAAAGTGTTACACGACGTTCAAGGTTTTGTATTTCCAAACGAAACTGTTGCACAATAGAAAAAGATATTAGAGGAACAGTCACTACCAAAATCAATGAACGCTTTATATTCATGTCCATTTATAAATACAGTTTTATAAAATTTTGATGAATCGTCAGAATTCCTAATTTGTTTTACATTCTCGGTTTTTTTCCGGTCTTGTATGTTTACTAATGTTCTTTCTTTGCAAAAGTTTATTTGGCTAATTCTTTTTATAGCAATGTTTTTCAATATGACCTTTCCTTGAACAAAAATTACATAGTTTGTCTCTATGTTTACAAATACGCCTATCATGACCATTTTCACCACAGGCTTTGCATATAATATTATTATTATGATATTTTAATAGTACGGGTTGCTTTATACCAGAATGACTAATGCTCGGTTTATTGTGATCAATGTTTAAATTACTAATTTGTTTGCATGAGTTATGTGATTTGTTCTTTAGGCACCCGGCTAGTACATTTGGATGTGTAATGTTTGAAGCTTCAACAGCTGATGATATATTATTATCGTTTATGGCGCCTATTATTAAGGAAACCTTGTCAGAGTCGGAAAAATTTACTCGTAATTTATTAATTTTAGCCAAATGTTGAAAATGAAATTCATACAAGAAACAGCCTTCCTTTGGTTTATGATTCGCTACATATATCCATAAACAGATCATATGTGTTACGCGTGCTTTGAAAAGTTTTACTCAAAATTGATCTCCAAGTGTCCCAAGAGAAATGTTACCACCCTCGTTCGCTTTCAATAAAACTATCATACCATGTTTTTGTTGTACCTTTTCAATTTACTCAAAGTTTGGTAAATAATTAAATTATCAGACCACTGATACGTTTCAGAGTTATGCTCTATTACTTCTATCCACTCCCTTATTTCCATTTTCATGGGGTCATACTCGGGAATTATGGACGATATTGTGTTACTTGAGTTTGGCTGTTCATTGTAAAAATTTGTAGAACATTGATTGCTACTCACAGATTTCTTTTTGACCTGCTTTTCGAGGTTTTATTTTTCTTACGGTTCTGTTTCGCTTGCGGTGCTGGGCTTTTAGGAGCACTTGAACTTGTTGTACTTGACGAAGAACTCGAAGACGATGTCGATATTCTTCTTGACCTTTTTTTTTTGATTTTGGCATATTGAAGCACACACTCACTATCAACCACTTCTGATGTAGTCTTAGGTTAGGGGTTGAACAAACAGGCACTATTAGAATTAGATATATATTCAGAATAACACAAGTAGGGATAATTATATAGCGACTCTCTGATCAGAGCAACTCAACTCAACTGTGTCTCGGTCTATATGATTCATATATTGTAAGATGATATGTGATATGTTTTGACTATACTTATACTACACTACTACATTATATATAGCACGCACGGAATCTTTTTAATTCTCAAAAAAAAATATCGTCCCTAGTTACAATTCATTTATTCAACTCTGAACGGAAAGTTTAAGGGTTGACCCTCCAGACAAATTTTTTAGATTAAAATGTATGCGTTTTTTTCCTAATTCCACCGTCTTGTCTGTGTTTATATATTTTGTCCCAGAAATAGCAGGATCAGTAAATAAAAATATATAGTTTTCTTGTGCTAGTATAGAAGCATCTTCTTACTGATAAAAATTGGCACAATTGTTTACTTTATCGAGATTTCTATAAAAGTTGATAGATGTATTCAACAATCTTTACTTTTTATTGGGGTCTACACGTATCGATCTTTTTTACTGCACACTTGATAAGGCAGAACGAACATATTGGATTTCTGTGAAAAAACATGTTTTATGGCTATCGGGTCTCAAATGGTATACATAAAATGGATGCGCGTCTGAGAAATTGAATGTATTTAGCCTTCTTCATCACTACACAAACTTAAAGAGTGTGTTTATGAAAAACTCTTTATTTATAAGTTATTTTTGTTGCATTGTTTCGTTTTATTTTTACACTCTGATAAATCGATAATAAAGCTAAGGTTAACTGCAGATTAATTATTCCGGAGAAAATGATTAAATGATAACACTTTTGATATTGTGTAAAAAATATATCGAGCACTTTCCACTCTCTTTTAGCTGTGATGCTATACAGGGTGTCTTACCGGAAACTGTATCGATTGATATCGGGAAAAGTACTTAACAGAAAATTTGCAGTTCCAGGGTTGACGAAATTCCACATAAAGCAACATTGTTTTAAAAGACAATTTTAATTCAGGCATAGCCTACTACGTTATCATTAAAATTATAAGTTTTTTAAAGTCTCTTGCTCAACGTTTGTTTTTTAAAATAATGGTAATCAATTACACATTTTTGAATTAGCCAATCAAATTATGAAAAAACTAACTATGCATTATATTTTATAAGAATGCAAGCTGAAATCGTACATCTTGAAAACAAAAGACGGTAGAGGTAGAACATTTTCAACAGAAACATTGAAATCCTAGTGAAAAACTGCATGGGATGAAAAAAATATTTTGAAAAACTTTTTTACTCTAAACGAGATAAAAGGAAATTCAAAAACCGTTATAAAATAAAATAAAAACGATTAAGCGAACACAAAAATAGATATTTAAAATCTGATTGCACCATTGAATTTATCTCAACAAAGAAGGCCATTGATGTGCAACTGGTTTTGTTGTAGAATCAGGTACTTATATCCGAAAACCTGACACCCCCAAAACCATCGAATTTAGTCCATCCCGTACATGAAATCATCATTAAATACATGACTTTTAACTTTTATGCTTACTTTAAAAAATTAAAAGCTTTAACAATATTACTTAAAACATGTGCAAATTAGAAAAAAAGTAATCCCTTGGCATCTACTTTTAATTATTTTCTGCATTTTTATTCATATTTTCCATTTTTGTGATTATGTACAGCTTTTTTAAAATTATCGGAGTATTTGTGTATAAACACTGTTTTGAAAATTTATTTTCTTTGCATTTTCCTTAAGTTTATATTTTTGTAAGTCCTAATGCCCTTGCACCTAGAGACAAATAGAGAGAGACAGGCTAGTTCAGTTTTGTTGAGTAGAGATGGTAACTTTTTGATTTGGCATACAAGAAAACTTAAGTTTATTTATGACCCTATTAGTTATGCAAAACTTGCATAATTAAAGTGTGGGTTGTCTATAGCTCTATGGCTTTAATGAATACTTTTATAACCAGGGGGCGCGAAAGAGCTGCAAGTGGTGCGATGGATTGAGTAGGAAAAATTCTGCAAGCCGTTGCGGAGAGAGGTTGTTTAGTATAAAGCATGAGTGTGCTTATTTATTTTGTACCTGAATAGTGATTAATTACTGACTAATGAAAATCAATATTGTCTAGTGATATAGTATATGGCTAGTATGCTCAGTGAAGTGCTAATTGTTGGTGCTACGCAAGTAAAATTTGTCATCTGGTAGACTAAAAAAATATGTATTGCTAATATAAAAAAATAAAATTAACCAAGAAATTTAAATGTGAGCACCATGATTAGGCTCCAAACACTCACATTCTCGCTCTTCTTCTTCTTCTAGATCATTGCAATTTAATTGAAATGAAAATAAATTGTGCATCATTTTGGATTTATTCTGTTTTGATTGAACCGATCACATTCGGGGTTAAATTTCAATGGGAATTATTGTGTTTTGAATGATTCTGATACCGCCGCACAGTGGACGGAAACGCCGAAAAGCTGGCCAAAATATAAAGTCATTGAGCTATTTTACTGAAATTGTGCATACAGGGGTTTTTTGTGTCGCTGATCAAGAATCCGAAGTTGAATTTTGAAAAAAACAAAATGGCGGCCATGAAATCCCCCCAAAACATACCAAAATCGCCAATTATCGCTGCATTTTTACAAAACTTTGTATACAGTTTTTTTGGGTCGCTGATGAAGAATCCCATATAGAATTTCAAAAAAATTACGGTCAAAAATATATACATAATTCAAAAATTATTACTGAATTGAAGCGAATTCATGTGTTTCATTTTTTCGGGAAAATTAGGATCTGGGGGAATGGAATAAAAATGTGTAATGACTTTGAAACTTAATTTTATTCAATTACTATCTGAATTACATTCATTCGTCCATTCAAAAGGAGCCCACTTTATGGTGCACGAATGTGCATGCATCCGTGCATTCGCGCACAATTTGGTCAATATCTCGCAAAGATGCAAAAAAAGATGCAGCTAATTTTTTATACACTTTCGAAAAAATGTTCATTGAACACATTCCAATAAGTTTCAAGACCAACCATCACCAACCGCGTAACTTATGGCTTTTTTTGTGGAGTTTATGAATCGTTACATGTACAAAAATGCACTCCACTTCGATAATTATTTACTAATTACCATATAAATAAATTGATCTGATACTGAGATATTTTAATTGTACTTACTTTCTGATGCAGTATCCATTTTTATGACACACAAAACTGCACTTTGAGAATTTTTCCGCTGCAGACAAAATTTATCGATTTTTGAAGCGTTGCGAGCTGCCGAAGTGATGCGCTGCACGGTCGAACAATAAGTAATTTCCTCGCTCAGGTAGTGAACCCGGACCGGTATTAACAGTCGTTTCTAATGCTAGGGGTACCACTATAACGATTTAAAACGTTTCCATTTCAAAAAAAATCTTCATTTTTTTAATTTTGGCCAGCTTTTTGGCGTTTCCGTCCACTGTGCGCCGTTGGATTTATTTCATATCTAAAATACATGCACTGCACCTAACTTAAAATAAGTTAAAATGGATTTATTGTTTTGTATGATCGCTCCTCACTTGTACTTGAATGTTATAATTGTTATAAAACACTCCACTTTGCTATCTTAATGTTTTAGTTATATTTCTAATAGAATGGACACTGTTTATTTTTTTTATGATCGTAAGAACCAGAGTTGTAAACTTTTACTCAAGTATTGAAAGTTAATATATGCCAGTTATTGTTACGAAAGCTTTGTTTTATTTTTCAAGTCAGTATGTGGTAAACACATTAAGTTATGGTAACACTCAAAATAAGTATCAGTAATTATTATGTAGCCTATTTATAGTACATTGAAATTTATGTGGAACGTTATGAATAATTATAGTCTTTTCAGTTAAAAACTAACCCATCGCGCTTTTCCAATTATAGCATGGTATGTACTTTATTGCTGTTGTAAATAATATCAAGTTGTTATTGTGATAAATACAAGAGATCATTTTAGACTGCTTTATTTCCATCCCAATTATACATAAATAAAAACATACAAAAGAAAGTAACTGATAAGACATAAAACATAGTATATAAAAAGGTGTTATTGATACTGAGTGGATTTCTAAACAATACATTAATAATTATTTTATTTATGACATTTCCCTTTGTTTTATAAAATTAATCAAACATTAAAGTAAATAATATAAATTCATTGACTTAAATTAAATTTAAATACAATTATATTTTTCCCCGCACATTTTAACTAAACTACTTTAACTAAATTAAATATAGTGTTTTATTTATTTTTATTTAGAATAGTTTAACCTTTCAGGTACATTAATAATTCTTCCCCTACGTGTAATATTTGGCACATAAACAATATCATTATCACTAATATCATTATCACTATCCTCCCCATTATTTATAGAATTATTTAAATCACTATTGTTACAGCTCAAACTAGTACTAGGCATATTTTCTGTCATATTATTTTGATTTTTTGGGCAAATATTAATAAAATGCTTATTTCTCGATAAAATATCGCCATTATTGAACTGCACATTATAAGATCTAGGCCTAACTTCTGACTTAGATTTTATAATACCTTCTTTTCCTTTTTTATCAGATAATTTCGTTTTTACATAAACTTTCTCATCATTTTTAAATTCAGAATAATTTTTTTTTGTCTTCCTATCATAATATTTTTGTTGATTCACCTGTTTAGTTTTTAATTTATTTTTTATCTCATTATAGTTATTATTCTGAGGTTTTAACCTTGAATTTTCAAGGGGAAACGTATCTCTTAAATATCTGGACATTAACAACTTTGCAGGGGAATCAATATTTTCATCAATAGGTGTATTTCTATAATGTAATAATGTCAAATACAAGTCTTTATTATCTTGTTTTGCCTTAATTAGCATTTTTTTTTAAGTTTGAATATTTCTTTCTACTAGGCCATTTGATTGTGCATACAGGGGACTAGACATTACATGATTAAATTGCCAATTAACTGAAAATTGTTTATTTTAAATATATGAAGGAAATTTGCTTTTTAATGTTTCAAAAATATTTTATTAGAAACTCTACACGTGTTTCGGCTTTTTAGGCCTTTGTCAAGAGTACAGGGAATACTGAATAGTAAAATTTGTGTCCATTGCTTATATAACTACATCTGGTACCTACTATAAAACTATTGTAAAGTATGTTTTTATAAGTGGAATGTTACTTTATTTTTCAAATCTAAATTATTTTATTTAAAATATGGTGGCCTGTAAAAATTTGTTGTTCATTCGTTAAGTTTTTATTATTTTTAACAGCTTTACTTATTTCTAATTGTTCTAATAGATCAAGTTTCTTTCCTTTCTTTTCCGAATGGAGTAATTTGACATTATTTAAATCGATAAAATGATTGTTTTCTATACAATGTGTTGACATGCCCGTACTATATACATTGTTTACAATAGATTTCCTGTGTTCATCGATTCGCTTTTTTACATTTCGTCCAGTTTGTCCAATGTATATAGCATCACAGTCACTACATTTTAACTCATATACTCCTGTTTTTTGTAGTTTTTCAGTTTTATCCTTATTATTAATTAACATTTTACCTAAATTATTTTTATTTACTGAAATTGTTCTACATCCTAGTTTATTCAGTTTATTACTAACTCTATTGCTGATCTTAGGCCTATAATTAATGCATTTATATCTCTTATTGCATTCCTGAGAAGAAGCGGCATAAAACTCTTTACGTAATGTTTTCTTTTGTTTGTTTTTTAATAGTTTATCTATTAGGTTTTCTTTATAGCCATTGTTTTTCGCAATTTGTTTGATTACGTTAACTTCTTTTTTAAAATTCTCTTCGCTTAGTGGAAATGTTACTAGACGATGTATGTAGCTGTGGAATGGTGCCATTTTTATTTGCAATGATTGTTTAGATTTACTATGAATTATTGTATCTGTACAAGTAGGTTTACGATAAATGTCAAACTCTAATCTATTATTGATATTTTTTATATTAATGTCTAAAAAGTTTAAACCCTCGTCATTTTCCATTTCTAATGTGAATTGAATTTTCTGATTGAGTGAATTTAGAAGACTTAAGAATTTATTTAATTGCCTTTCCGTACCTTTTCCAAATACAAAACACATCATCTACATAACGGGTCCAGAAAAATATATTTTCAACTAAAACGTTTTTTGTATTAAACAGTACATTTTCAAAATCGGACATAAAAATTTCAGCTAGTAAGGGAGATATGGGTGAACCCATTGGTAATCCGTCCAATAATTTATAAATTTCCCCGTTAAATTTAAAATAATTTTGGTTAGTACAAGTTTTAATCATTAAATTTAATTGTTTCTTAATGTCACTGTCAATATTGGAGTTATTTAGAAGTTTATCTATTATTTTAAATAATGTCTGCAACGGGATTGACGTAAAAAAGACTTTTTACGTCGAACGAAACTAATTTTGCATTACTACGTCAATCCCGTTGCAGACATTATTTAAAATAATAGATAAACTTCTAAATAACTCCAATATTGACAGTGACATTAAGAAACAATTAAATTTAATGATTAAAACTTGTACTAACCAAAATTATTTTAAATTTAACGGGGAAATTTATAAATTATTGGACGGATTACCAATGGGTTCACCCATATCTCCCTTACTAGCTGAAATTTTTATGTCCGATTTTGAAAATGTACTGTTTAATACAAAAAACGTTTTAGTTGAAAAATATATTTTTCTGGACCCGTTATGTAGATGATGTGTTTTGTATTTGGAAAGGTACGGAAAGGCAATTAAATAAATTCTTAAGTCTTCTAAATTCACTCGATCAGAAAATTCAATTCACATTAGAAATGGAAAATGACGAGGGTTTAAACTTTTTAGACATTAATATAAAAAATATCAATAATAGATTAGAGTTTGACATTTATCGTAAACCTACTTGTACAGATACAATAATTCATAGTAAATCTAAACAATCATTGCAAATAAAAATGGCACCATTCCACAGCTACATACATCGTCTAGTAACATTTCCACTAAGCGAAGAGAATTTTAAAAAAAGAAGTTAACGTAATCAAACAAATTGCGAAAAAACAATGGCTATAAAGAAAACCTAATAGATAAACTATTAAAAAACAAACAAAAGAAAACATTACGTAAAGAGTTTTATGCCGCTTCTTCTCAGGAATGCAATAAGAGATATAAATGCATTAATTATAGGCCTAAGATCAGCAATAGAGTTAGTAATAAACTGAATAAACTAGGATGTAGAACAATTTCAGTAAATAAAAATAATTTAGGTAAAATGTTAATTAATAATAAGGATAAAACTGAAAAACTACAAAAAACAGGAGTATATGAGTTAAAATGTAGTGACTGTGATGCTATATACATTGGACAAACTGGACGAAATGTAAAAAAGCGAATCGATGAACACAGGAAATCTATTGTAAACAATGTATATAGTACGGGCATGTCAACACATTGTATAGAAAACAATCATTTTATCGATTTAAATAATGTCAAATTACTCCATTCGGAAAAGAAAGGAAAGAAACTTGATCTATTAGAACAATTAGAAATAAGTAAAGCTGTTAAAAATAATAAAAACTTAACGAATGAACAACAAATTTTTACAGGCCACCATATTTTAAATAAAATAATTTAGATTTGAAAAATAAAGTAACATTCCACTTATAAAAACATACTTTACAATAGTTTTATAGTAGGTACCAGATGTAGTTATATAAGCAATGGACACAAATTTTACTATTCAGTATTCCCTGTACTCTTGACAAAGGCCTAAAAAGCCGAAACACGTGTAGAGTTTCTAATAAAATATTTTTGAAACATTAAAAAGCAAATTTCCTTCATATATTTAAAATATTTAATAATGTTTCACAAGGAGCCAACCGCAGAATCAGTTCAGTGTATGAAAATTGTTTAAAATACATACTAGAAAATTGGGGCCCTCCATCACTTATTACAATTTTGGGAATTCCATGGCGTGCAAAAATTGATTTTAAATGTGTAATCACCTGCAATGAAGATGAACCATCAATTAATTTTGCTAATTCTATGTATTTCGAGAAATAATCTACAACTAATAAATATATCTCATTATCCAAATAAAATAAATCGCACGCAACTTTTTCCCAAGGTAGATTTGGTACTTCGTGAGGTAACATAGGTTCCTTTTGTTTATTTTTCTGAAAAGACTTGCAAATTGGGCAGTTTAAAATATAATCTTCAATATTTTTAGTCATGCTTGGCCAGAAAAAACATTCTCTTGCTCGAATTTTACTTTTGTTTATCCCTAAATGACTATAATGAATTTTTTCCAAAATATCACGACGTAATTTTTTTGGTACTATGAGTTTTTTATTTCTATATAATAAACCCTCGGCCTCTGTTATGTCATCTTTAAATTTATAATATATCTTAACTAAAGGATCAACTTGTTTTATTATTTTTGGCCAACCGTTTGTTACATAATTTAATAATATTTGCATTTCAGTATCCTTTAAACTAACATTTTTTATTTCTTCAATTTTTTCATCAGTAGCATTTAAATTTAATCTTAGCAAGCAAATTTGTGACTCAACTTCACTTTCAAATTCACTATTATTATTTTCAGAATCTGTAATATAAGCTCTTGACAATGCATCCGCTATATAAAGTTCTTTTCCTGGCTTGTGTACAAGTTTTATATCGTATCTTTGTAACCTAATAAACATTCTTTGCAATCTTGGAGGACAGTCATACAAGGGTTTGTTGAAAATTTGTACGAGGGGTTTATGATCTGTTTCCATGACAATAGATTTACCAAAAATAAACTGGTGAAACCGTTCACAAGCAAAAACTAAACTATAAAGTTCTTTCTCTATTTGGGCATATTTTTTTTTGAGATTCTGTTAAAGCTTTTGAGGCATACATACAAGGCAAGCCATTTTGCATCAAAACAGACCCTACCCCATTTTTAGAAGAATCTGCAGAAACAACAATAGGTTTATTTGGATCATAAAATTGCAATATAGGTTCTCTAACTAATACCTCTTTTAAATTTTGAAAAGCAATGTCATGTTGTTTTTCCCAAGACCAAACTATATCATTTTTAAGTAATTCTCTTAGTGGAGCTGTTATGTGTGATAAATTACTGATGAATTTTCCAACATATGTTATTAACCCCAAAAAAGTCTGTACGTCTTTTTTATTCTTAGGTATGGACATTTCTGTAATAGCTTTTATTTTAGAGTCATCTGGACTATACCCGTTTTGTGTTATTTTATGTCCCATATAAACAATTTCCTTCACAGCAAATTTACATTTGTTTTTATTAAACTTTATATTATTTTGTTGTGCAATTTTTAATACTTGTTCTAACCTATCGTCATGCTCTTTTTTATCCTTACCCCATATTAATATATCGTCTATGTATATTTCCACCCCATTAATATCAAATATTTCTTTAAACCTCTTGTGAAATACTTCTGGACCGCAATTTAACCCATACGGAAGTCTTAAAAATTTATATCTCCCAAAGGGGGTTGCAAATGTACATAAATCAGAACTCTCTTTATCCAAACAAATTTACCAAAATCCAGACATCGCATCTAATGTGCTAAAATACTTTGCCTTACCTAACTTTGAAGTAATTTCATCAAAAGTAGGTAGTGGAAAATGTTCTCTGCAAATATTCAAATTTAAATCACGAGGGTCAAGGCAAATTCTTAAGGATCCATTAGGTTTTCTTACTAATACTATGGAATTTACCCATTCAGTTGGATAATCTACTTTACTAATAATTTGTTCATTCTCCATATTAGCTAAACACATTTTAAGATTGTTCATTAGTGGAAAAGGTATTTTTTCTGGCTGCATGGACTACTGATTTAGCATTTGTTTTTAGTTTAATATGAAAGGGCTTTTTTAAGCAACCAACTCCCTTAAACAGGTCTTCGTATTTTTCAAACAACAATTTATAATTTTCATTAACAGAATCTATTTTTTGTATCATATTTAATTCAGTGCAAGTGTCTAACCCTAAAATTGCAGGCGACTCACTGTTTACAACAACAAAATTTAATAAATAATCATAATTTTTATAATTACAATTTAATTGACATTCACCTACAACAGGTATTATTTCATTCGAATAATTAGTTAATTTTACTTTTTGTTTTCCTTAAAGATTCTGTGACCATTTTTAAATCTTTGATTTCTTTAAAGCTAATAACATTTGTCATTGCCCCCGTATCTAATTTGAATTTAATTAATTTTTTCTTATTTACTAACATTTCCACATTCCACTCCATATTTCTATTACCATCAGTATTAACCATACCAATAAAAATATTTTCATCAATAGAATCATCACAAAAATTACCGTTATTTTCCAAATGCAAAAGATGCACATTTTTGTTTTTACACATTTTTTTAAAATGATTGAATGCACCACAAGCACTACACTGTTTTCCTCTCGCTGGACATTTTCTTTTCATATGTTGGTAACCACATCTAAAACAGGTATTTCCAAAGCCCTGGGTTGACTGCTGTGAAGGAAAAAATTTTGACTGGACATTGGTCCCGTTGTTGGTTCTTTGAACTGCCGCTGTTGTTTTTGTTCACGACTTCTTCCACTCGAATCAAGCCAGCTGGAATACGATGTTGCTCGAGTTTGTATACTATGTATCTCCATTCCTTCAGTAATTTCTTTTTCTTGCTTTTTTTGACTCCTCAACAGATTGACATATGCGTATTGCTTTATCTAGACCTATTTCATCATCTTCCAACAGCCTTGGTTTTAATTCCACAGAAACCAAACCACTAATTAAAACAGAACATGTTAAACTTTCTTCTAGGTCACCTAACTCGCAATTTCGTGCTTTATTTTTCAAGTCTGTGACATACTGCTGGATTTTTTCACCCTCCATCTGCTTTCTATTAATGAACTTGTACCTTTCATATGTCAAATTCTTTTTTGGTTGAAAAAATTCCTTGAATTTACGTATAAGTGGAATAATTTTATCCTTTTCACTAACATTAAATTTGAAAGTATTGAATATACGTATACCCTCATCACCAATATATTGTAACAATTGTGCACACTGCAAATATTCATCTTTTTTGTCCAACTCTGTGGCTCTTAGATAATTGTTAAACTTTTGAATCCAAAACTTCCAATTTTCTGAAACATTACCACTCATATCTAGTGGCGCAATACCTCGATAACCTGCCATTCTATTATATGAACTGTTAGAACTTTTCACTTTTACAAAATACCATTAATTCGCATCGCCATGTGATAAATACAAGAGATCATTTTAGACTGCTTTATTTCCATCCCAATTATACATAAATAAAAACATACAAAAGAAAGTAACTGATAAGACATAAAACATAGTATATAAAAAAGGTGTTATTGATACTGAGTGGATTTCTAAACAATACATTAATAATTATTTTATTTATGACAGTTATTATTATTAGGTATAAACAAATAAAAACTACTGCCGCTGAGCTAAAACAAAAACAAATAAAAAAAAGAGATTAAACTCTGATTTCACCGATCACAACCCTATAGATTTTGTGTTTGTCTTCAGAGATAGTTGCAGCATTCTTTTGAATAACTGAAATTTCTACTAATTAAAGTATTTAATTTTTGTAGACAACCCGTCAGTTATACAATCGGAGTCAACTATATTTAGAAAATTAATATTTTTAAATTTTATTTAAAATATTGCGTTCAGAACAAATTGGATGAATTGCTGCATAAGATTATCGTATGAGATTATTTTAGGATAAATTCCTTTCATTTTATCGATTCCCATCTTAGTGCAAAGATGTGTTAAAGCTATTAATGTAACGTTAATCATTAAGTAGGAGATAAAATGGCAGCGGAAATTAAAAGGCAAAGTAACCTGTACATATCAGTTTATTTTGGTGAAATTAAATTCATTCTTGGGATTTATATCGAGCCCCATAAATGCTACGAACCGACAAATGGGTTCATAAAATGTCTTTTACAAATTATAGGAATTGTGATTGACGTGTTGGATGGAGCTGAAATGTGCTCCTTTAAATGATTTTTTGTTTTTCGAAGCACCTATTAAATAAAAGTAGCTACCTCAATGAAATTTTATGTTTTGGGGTATAGTACCGTCCATAGATATGTTTACAAGGCTATAAATTATACGCTTGTTGAGGAATAAAGGCAGTGTCGTCTGATATTTACCAGCTTGCAATATTCGACGGACGGATGAATGTCGACGGATTTGATGTTAAACTTGACCTGTTTGATATTTGAAAATCTGAAAACAATATATCGTTGGACTATACTATGTATATAAGTATGTATAATTCAAACGGTAAGGGAATCAAAGTGATACCTCACCTTAAATCCATTTTCTTTATGAAATGTATGATTTTATATCGATTCGACTTGATAATACAAGATTTCTCTTGACCATATCCTTTTAACTTCGTTGTTTTTATTAATTCCAAAATGACCAATACGTGAGAACCAAAAACATTCAAACGAGAAAAACTTTCAGCCAGGAATTCAGTTTAACCTCGTTGTTAGTAGACGTGTTATTAGAGTGATGATACATAGAGTGTATATAGAGTGTATATATGGGAGCATTAATATTTCTATAAAGACAGAAAAAAAATTGTTGTGATTTCTAATGTTTAGTTAATTTTCCATTCAGATTAAAAAACAAAACATGTTCACTGTTCCTCCCACACAGACTCTGAGATTAAAAGTAAATCAAACTTGACTGATGTACATCAGTTCCACATGTAAATAATGACCTCATTGAAATAAATGTTGTTACTTACGTAACACAATTCATGGAAAAGTTGATATTTAAGTAAAGTTAAGAAAAATATTTTCGTATCGTTAAAATGTCGAGTAAACCTGACACGACATTACAGGCATCCCAACTAATAATAGAACGCCATCACGTCTTTTATAATGTGCTAACCTGATAGATTGGATTTGCTGTGAAATGTAGAAAGAAAATCGGCAATAAATTTATAAATAATAGTTATGGTTATTACCGCGATCAATAGGATATAAACTGTTGAAGATAAAAGACAAAACTGACATACTTTCGATGTTGGGGTTTTCTATACAGGGTGGTCAAATTTCCGAGATACAAACTTCAGGAATGTGTAGAATATGTGAAAATAATAGCAGTTTCTTCTACGAACAAAATTCGAAAAATGCACCATAACTTGGACACAGGGCGTTGAGGTTTCATTTAAAAAAAAGATTATAATTTAATATCTAAGAGACGACAAAAGCTATCCGTTTCAAATTTGGCACATCGTCTTTCTATGCAAAGCTGCATTTACATTTAAAGTCACAAATAGTAACAGAAAGTCTTTGGCGTAGATACGGGAGGTTACATACTCCTTTCGTAGAAATTAGTACGCCACTGAATATCTTGGAAAAAAATTGTATGATCTGCTTGACTGTATTGAGGATTTGCCCCCTAATTTGCGATACGATAGTTGGATGGTGCTCCAGCGCATTTTGGAAGAATTGTAAGAGAATAATTAAATGCAAATTATCTACAGCGTTGGATTGGTTGTTTAGGAATAAATGATATACGTCATGAAATGACGTCCAGTGGTCTGCCCAAGTAACAATTTTAGTTTTAAAATGCTCTATAAGATTTCCTCAAAGCTTATTTCTAAGATTACTTATAAATGAAGGGCACAGGTCCAAAAGAAGATAAGTCCAAATTTTAAGCGAATTGATCTACAAGCGCCATCTTGTAGCGCCATAGAAGCAAAGCATCAGCTAATCTAATTGCGAGCAATATATTAGTCAACATAGGCATTGTGTTTATTGTTTTTCAAGTTTACTAAGTGTATGAGTGTAAATAAAGTTAATT
Source organism: Rhamnusium bicolor (assembly GCA_029963845.1). Taxonomy (NCBI): domain Eukaryota; kingdom Metazoa; phylum Arthropoda; class Insecta; order Coleoptera; family Cerambycidae; genus Rhamnusium; species Rhamnusium bicolor. The sequence continues at coordinate 87,261 of JANEYF010001034.1, forward strand.
AATGATGGAAACAAATGAAAATAACAGTACTGAACAATTGCTAAGAATGAATCAAAAAAGAGGAAAAGACATGGCAAAATGAGAGAAGTTATGAAAAAAATTAGACTGCAAAGCCATGAGTTAGGAGAAAACTGTAATTGCCGTAAACAATGTTTTCAAAATATACCTGAAGAAGCAAGACCTAGGAAAAATTAAGACGAAGCAAATCTTAGAAGTGCTGCATTTGCTTACAGGGTACGTTTTATAATTAATAATAGTTTAAAGGAGATAGACATTAGACACAAGCTTTCATGTCATTTCATGGAATAAAGAAAAAAAGCTAGCGATAGTACAAAATTCCCTAAAAATGACAGGAGTGGCTACCAAAGATAAAAGGTGAGAAAACAAAAACAATCCCAGAAAATGTCAGCCTCATATCCTCGCAGAAGTTTACGAACATATTAAATCATTCAAGGGCAGAAAAAGCCATTATATTGTGAAAGACAGTAAGAGAATGTACTTACCTGAACACATATATAAAAAAGATGTTCAAAATATTTTGTGAGTTGAATCTGAGGTTTTAAAAAATGTAAGTTTTGATGAAAAGGAAGGTTGCAAAAAGAAATTCGCCAACTCACAGTACAAAATGATTTACATAAAAGAAAGGCTCAGGTATTCTCCAACAGAAAAAGGGCTGCGAAGAAAAGGAGTAGGACCTCTGCAACTGAAGTAGCGAGTTGTCTGGATTTTGGGAAAAATCTCAGTGTCCCAAACATAACAACAAATGATGTCTACTATAAGTGAACTGAACGTCTATGCATTCTATATCCACATTTTGTCTACAGCAAAAAAGTATGTTTTATATTTACCCGGAAACTATTGGCAAGAAGGGAAGTGACGATGTATGCTCTATGCTACATGATTTTTTGTGGAATTTTCTGGATTTAAAAGTGAGAGCGCTTGAAATTTTTTGTGACTCTTGTGGTGGACAGATTAAAAACTATACTATGTTTCGATTTCTGCATTATATTGTCCACAATGCGCGTAGACTTGATTACGTCAAAGTCACTTTTCCTATTCGTGGACATTCTTACATGGAGCCAGATAAAAATATGGGCTTAGTGAATTCTAAACACAGAACTGAGATTCCTTCAAACTGGGTCGAAATATTTAAAAGTGCTCGTACAAAGCCATCGTCTTTTGATGTTGAAATTGAATAGTCATATTTTCGAGCATGGACCAGTTTTTTTAATACTAACTCAGGTTATGCTAAGCAATGCCCTTTTAGTTCCCGACCAATTAGAGAACTGGAAATTCATCAAGGTCATCCCAGACTGCTATATTACCGGGATTCCTATAATGCAACATGGGAGTCAGCAGTAATGAAGGGGAAAAAATAACGCGTTAGGGACTTGTTCTGTTACAAAATAAATTTGTGTTGCTACTATATTCCTATTCAGGTACATTAATACTATGCCTTTAAATTCTAAAAATATTCATAAAAATTATTTTTAGGTCCGATACCAATCACCGATCAAAAATTTAAATGCTTGTAAGACTTGAAGAAATTCTGCCGTGTTGAAGCAAAATCATTTTTTGAAAACCTTCCAAAGAACTGATAATATTGTTTTATAAGCAACCAATTTTTTTGTACTTCATTTTTGATTTGCTTTTTCGGACTTAGCCCCTTTTGGTCATTAATTTTTGATAGTTTGGGAAATATTTGTTTATTTTGTATTCTGTTTTTGGAAATAAAAGTTCATTAATAGCATATGTTCTTCATTTAATATCCAGGTAAATACTTTAATAAATAGATTTCATAATAACCAAATAGTTTTCACAGAAATCAGGTTTCAAATTTAAACTCTGCTTTGAGCGGAATGGATATTTTGTGACTTACCTCTTTATGGACTTGTACCCTTCAAATGTAATAGTCTGTAAAGACTCCATAAAACTGATTAAAAACCCGTATAAGAGTACTAGGGCCCACCTAGAGAAGGGCCTACATGCTTCTTTTTAAAATTACTATTAAAACTTTCAAGTTTTAATGAATTATCTATATCTTCACTCGTAGAGTATCTGAAGAGTATTATAAAACCATATTTGGTTTAGGATAAGTAACAATTTAAAACTTAAAAGGCACATACAAATGCTTTGAGCAGGTGTGTTGTATTTAATGAAGTAAACATAAATGCAAATGCATCTAGTGCTACGCACACTCGATCCACGCGCGATATTGCATATAGTTATAAAGTGAACATATTGCGACTAATTAGATCGATTCAGCTTATAATGAAATGATGGGACTCCTTATAGTGCGCTAAAATTTTTAACGGCGCTAAGTTTACTGTAAAATATGGGTTAGATAGTTCTTCAAAATTCGTGCGCTCCATGAGAACACAAATTTTAAAAAACATATAAGTAATTTTTCTTTTTTTCATATGGTTCAGTGTTAGTAAATTGTTTTTAGAAAATATTTCTATTAGATACAAACTACATTTTTTTATTCTATTCGGAACAATCCCAATATGGCTGACTGTTATATATATCTTGACCGCTCGAAATAATGGCGGCTGTACGTATAAACCCTATTAGTTTTGAACGATTCTACTTCAAACATATCGTCTTAAAATGTCTATTAAATTACCAACTGCTTTTTTAAATATGTCGATTTGTTCTTGTAGAAGTATATTTTTAGCCTAATTGACCATATCGTATTTTTTAGAACTTGTAGGTTTATCTTAAAACACGTTTTAAATCATTTAAGCACATAACACAACCGCTTTAAAACCTACAGGATTTATGTTGCGTCGATGATAACAACCAAAAAATTCAGTTTTCCGCAGCGCTACACAGGTCTGCTCAACGCGCTTCCCTAGATTTCCTAGTTCTTTATCAAGTGCTTTATTTTTACAATATAGGTTAGGTTAGGTTAGGTTTGTTGTGAGTGGGTCTCAGTAGACCCTCCACTGCGGCCATCAGCAGGCTTATTGTGGCTCACGCCTAATTATATTTCACCCAATAAGTTCAGTCTCTTAATGAAACTGATAACTTTATTGGGTGAGAATGTGTCCAGATCCTCTGGCAGCAGTTGCCCTTTGCCAAATATTGAGAATCGGATCCTCTCCACAGCGGGACAGGTGCATAAGATGTGGTCTGCCTTCTCATCATCCTCCAGGCATAGACGGCACTCGGCGTTTTCCGCTAGGCCGAGTTTATGCAGATGATAGTTTAGTCGGCAGTGCCCGGTATATAGGCCTGTTAGAGTTTTCAGGTTTATCCTGTTTAACTCTAAAAGTTTCTTAGTTCTCGATTTCAAAGGGTATTTTATGAACGCCTTCGAATGAACTAATCCTGGTAACTCTTGCCAATACAATATAGTGATATTTTAAAACAGTACAATTTGGATGAAGCGAACCAGACCCTTTTTGGCTTAAGATTGATTTATTACAGATTTTTGTCTGCTTCATTAAAACTCTAATAAGTAGTTATGAAGGTTCGACCTAAAACTTAGTGATCTCAAAGCATATTGGATTTATAATTCCACATTAACAACTACCCCAAGATAATTTTATAAAGCAATTATAAAACCGCATACCTAAATTCTCTATAACACACAATCCTCCCAAATTAACAATTCTAAAGTTTTATTGAAGGCTTGACAAATACCTTAATAAGTCAGACATAAGCCAATAATGACTAAAAGATAATTTAGTTCTGATATAAGTTCTTGAAGACTTTTTTAAAGCTTTCTTTACGACAAAACTACCAATAAGTGCACATATAATAAATCTGGCATAAATCACTAGTTTATGAGCTGGCTACTATAAAGCACTGACAAAACCTAAATAAATCTAAAGTTAAATTGCTACTTGGGTGGCCACCCAGGGCAATGGATCTCGACTGACAAGACTTATGGTTGGGGATATTTAAAAGAAACGGATTATGCTATTCTACTGTTAACAAGAGAGGAACTAGTTTTAACAATTGAGCAAACTTGTAATGATATGCGGCAAAATTCAAATCAAATATCTGCCGCGGTTAATTCAATGATTCGACGTCAGAAATGCACTGAGGTAGGTGGAGCAGTTTTTTGAAAATTTTTAGTTTTCATTTTTTATTGATGTGGATTAGGCCGTATACTCATTCATAGTTGTGTGAAAATGAGTATTTTCTTTTAAGACGATTACCTTAAACTTCTGCGCAAAAGTTTTAACTACAAATAAATCAAAAACGGTTTGTTTCATCAAAATTTCAAATAAAAAAAAACTTTTTTGTTTAGAATGCCATGGGCAATTTTCAATTTATTTCAAAAATATCCAGTGGCGTACTATTTGTTTCTATAAAAGGGGTATATAATCCCTCTACTCCAAAGAATTTCTGCTACTATTTTAGAGTTGAAATGTAATTGCAGCTTTACATAGATAAAGCGGTATGCCAAATTTGAAAACGATAGCTTTTGCCCGCCCTTAGATATTAAATTATAAACTTTTTTTTAATGAAATTTCAAGCCCTGTATCTAAGTTGCATTTTTCGAATTATGTTCATAGAAGAAACTTCTATTATTTTTTCATACTACACACATTTCTGAAGTTTGTGCCTCAGAAACTGGACCACCCAGTATATCAAATATAAAGAATTGTATCCGGTATACTACCGAATTGAAACCGATTTACCAAACAATCCAAATAATAACTTAATGGGTATTTGATTTACTAATGACGTAAATTCGAGTTTAACGTTAAGATAACTTCATAAAAGATGAATCTGTAATGATGATTGAAAATATCTATTAAAAGCGTAACTTATCTTTGTATTTAAAATTTTGGTTCGATGAACCAAGCGAATGGAATTCGCTATTTGGAATAGGCCCTTAGTCACATTTCTTCATTCTAGATTTTTATTAAGTATTCAAAGCTAACTAGTTGTCTCTTGTTATTTATTTTCCAATATTATTAATTTTACAGTTTGTAATAATATCGTGTGGTTGTTCTCAAACGTAACAGATATCTGTTCTATCTATAAGAAATGTCATATACTCGGTGAATCTTGGGTCCAAGTAAACAATAGACGTTTTAAAGACATTTCAGAATCAATTTAAACTAAACTGGTATTTTTACACAACATTACTACCTAATACTACGTTGTGATTCCAGTAGTGCAAACTAAATCTCATCAAGCAGTAATATATTTGCTTTATCTCATAGGATTCCATTTACCTGTCTAATTTTTATTCCTTATACTAATACTAATTACTAAAATAAAATAAATGTCTTCGTACAAGTGTGGTCATACTAGCTGTTCAACTCTGATTAGTTATCCAGAAAACTTATTTATTTTATTACTATAGCATCCAATCAACTTACTGATGATCTTAAAGATGTATAGGATTTTCCTCTATGGTAATTTTGCCAAAATGTTAGTACCTGGAACAAAAAGAAAGAAATTAGTTAACAATTTAATGCAACGATGATAGATACATTAGTGTACGTGCACATACAAAGCGGAATCGAGCGAGAGATCGTAGCGGAAAGGGCAGGAAACACAGTACTATTCAACGATTCTGGCTTGGCACTCGAGTTTGGATGCGCAGTGGTCTAAACCCCCGCCCTTTCAATGTAAAGCAGTTTGGTTCGTCTCTGTCCCACACTAGCCATATTTCTTCTCTTTCTGCACCGACAAGTGCCAAGCTACAATCGTGTTTGTAGTTAGAACATCTATATGCGTGTGTGCATACCGGAAGCGTGACTGTGCGAGTCGTCGCGACTCCCGAACGAGTGTTCCGCTCGAAGACAAATCAGTATGTCTTTAAGCGTGAAAGACTGCAGTTCAATGAGCTGAAAATGGTGGCCATTGAAAATTTAATCAACGAAATATGTTTGCCCCTATACTGGATCAAACGAATTCGTTACACTATAATCGTGATCTAATTTCAAAATTATGACAGGAAATAGCAAATTCTTGTGGAATTATTTTCTTACCAAACGGTCGTTTTTTTTATTAAGGAAATTTCCAATAATCAGATAAATGTTGTTGTGTGACTATTCCTCGACTTGACAGAAAAACAAATGAGAAATCCGCTTTGTAGAACGAATTCAATATGCACACAGATCTATAAGAGTACGTTCACAAGTGCTTTGTGATGCTATGCGAGGCGAGGCTACACATATAAACAAAGCAATTTGTATGATTTGGATGTACTAGGTGAAACAGCATCTCTGACTAACGTTCCCCGTCCTACAATACACAAACTGGTGAAAGAAGGTACCCTCCCAAGAAAACAAAGATCCGACGACGCGACGGTCAATCTAAAACTCTGAGCCCATCGTTTGCAAAACTTTTAAGAACTTTAATTTATATCAGAAAAATTAAATCTCAACTATTGACGTGGTAGAGAGAAAATTAAAAGAAATAGATTATCATCTAAAATATACCAAAAGAACTGTAGGAACTTGGCTATGAAAAATTTGGATTTAAATATCAAACTATTAATAAACGCACGGCGATTGTGTAAAGTAGACAAATAGTGGATTGGCGAAATTCATATCTAGAAGAGATAAAACAATTCAGAAGGGAAAATAGATCAATTTATTATCTAGATGAAACTTGGTATGATACTCATGACACCGAAAAAAAAAAGGATAGACTGATGGATCTAGGAAATGTCAACCAATCACATTGCCCCCTAATAAAGGGACTCGGTGGATTATATTACACTGTGGATCAGTTGATGGATGGGTTGATAATGCATTGAAATTGTACGGAAAAAAACATGGAAGACTTAACTTGGATTACCACAACATGGAGGGAGAAATATGTGAGGAATGGTTTGAAAATACACTAATTCCAAAATTAAACCAAATAGCATTATTGTTCTTGACAACGCGAAGTGCTATTCGAGACAACTGTATAAAATTCCTAATAAGAGTTCTGCTAAGCTGCTACTCTACTTTTTTTTTTAATGAAACATGATCTCTATTATGAGGAAAATTATAATAAAGCACAACTGTTGGAAGTGATGTGAAGTGAAGAAGTGAATTTTGTGATATCAACTGCATTATTTAATTCCGTTTTTGTGCTTTCCTGGTTCAGTGTTTGAGAAACATTCTTTTTCAGGATGTTATTATTTATTAATGTTATTGTTTTTTTTTTTAATTTTGACAAAAATATGCCCTTCTGTTTTTATTATAGTATTAACTTTACTATTAGAATTTATTTTTTTGTTCATTTATTGAGAAAAATATTTGTTTCTGTTACTATTTTAAGAGTATATTTTTTGTTTTTATTTTGTCTTTAAAGCTTTCTTGCTACTTTTTAAATAATCTCTTTATTCTTTACTAATATTCCATACCCATCCTTTCCTGGCAAGAAATGCTTGACAAACTTGAATACTGTAACTGCTGTATGTGTAGTCAATACGTTAAATTCAATACTTTTATTTCAAGTTAATACTTCTTTAAACAATTGCTAAATTGTTGCTAGCTAAACTGAGCACAAAAACCTACATTGAAAAAGTAAACGAGCGAACAATAAGTTAAATCCGGCTCTGCGTTCCGTATCGTCTTACCTCGGAAGTTCCGTCACAATATCTGTTTCGCAAACTATACATAGTATAGCATAGTATCGTCTAGAATGCAGTGTGAACGTACACTAACGGTCGGTCTCGCTACGATACGCTCAGGACACACTTGCTTTTTTCCGTTTTTTATCTGTTATTGTTTGTGTAGAGATTATCGATGTTTTAGTTAATCTGCAAAGGAAAGATCAAAACATTATTTAGTTAGATAGCCCTTTTCCAAAATATTGTATATTCTTTCCATTTATAATTGCCACTAGTTAAACAATCAATGAGATAATACCTGCTATTCTATTTCTGGGCCGGCGTTGTCATATAGTCTGTATTTATGTTACTATGTGTTTGGTGGCTGATTCTAGAAATATTTGTGATATTTAACTATTTCGCAAATTTGTACATTTATTTTTGGGTTTTATTTTATTTATTTATAATATAAAATAAATAACACAAATAACACATAAGATAAATGATATAAATGAGATAAATAAGGTAAACAAGATAAACGAGAAAAATGAGGTACACCATATAAACGAGACAAACGAAATAAAATAAATTATATCTCGCTCATTAAAATTTTTTAGTTTCACGCAATTTTCTTTGGGCTCCCTCGAAACGCACTCTCCATGGTACGCCAATTTCACTAATACTCAACAGGATTTTTTTTTGTATCTCCTAAATATTACATGTAAAATTTCAGATTTCCAAGCTCATGTGTTCGAAAAAAATCACGTCACAACAAAAACCAGCGACAAACAGACGGCATGCCGAGTCGGATAAATTTTCCGAGAAATTTTATATTTTCGGAGAAATTTTTTATTTTCGGGTTGCAAAACGTCCATTTTAATCATAATATGGAACCCTATTTTTTTACGTCGCCAATACTTTATCTATAAATAGATTGAGGAAATAAAATTAACTCTCAGAGCCTTAAATACAGTACCATTGCATTGGATGTTGAAATATTTATAGACCAGTTACACACCAAACTAAAAATACGTGACAAACCTTGGTTGAATAGTAAATGAGTTAAAACTGTTTCATAAATAGCAAAAATATTCCTCCAAAGATGGTCATCGGGGCCAGAAATAATATTATGACAATAATCGATGAAGTCAGAAATAATTTTAATGCATAATAATCACAACGATGCGAATAATTTACCTCTTTACTGAGCATGTCACATCCGAAATTGTAAACTATTTTCCAGTGAATTAGATTAAATAGCATCGTGCAGTAGAACGACAGTAGTACAGTTTACCTATGGCCTGACAAACTTTTATTTTTATTTTAGAGTTTCTTACATTTTATATGTAATGACTAAAGCAGGCCCATTTGAATGCAGTCTACCGAGCGGCGATGAGGGCGGACAAACGACATGCGCTTAGGAACTAGGGCATATCAACAGGTTTCCAGTGACCAGTCAAATACAGACGATATTGGGATAGGTATGTGCGGTGGAGATTACAATATTTTCGCAAGCGTATACAATATCAAAAGTGAGACGTTATTTACCCTTCACTTCCCAAACATACAAATTTATCTCGCAATTTTCGGACCTAAAATATATTGGATCGGTTATATACTGCCGTGATTGTGTAGAACATTTGATAGACTGGAGTGCACATAACTGTAGAAAACGTGCAAGCGATAAACCGGCGAAACCGGAAGTGAAAAACAAATTACTTCTATGTCAAAAAGTGCCGCTTATCATGTATATAGGATATCCCAAATTTCAATTAATTATCTTCAAAACTAAAGGAGAAAAGGGGGTGTACCATGATCCTGTTACACCCGGTAAGTCTGGAATTCTCATATCACAAGTAAATAATATTGAGTAAATTCTTCAAAGAAGGTTTCCGAAATTCGTCGCTATTAAAATATATGACTTATACCCCAATTGGTTTTCCATGCGATATTTTGTTAAACAGATTTAATAAAAATTCGTTATTTGACTCCGTTAAACAAGTATATACGGAAATAAAATTGTTTTATTTTCTTAAATTAATGTACCACGAGATTTACAGCATCTATTTATAAATTATTGTTTCCTATAAACACGCGATAATTTTCATCTTTTATTATTTATTTTTCTAATACATGCCAAATTTTCGAAGAAAGAATGCAAGATGTCAACAATCTAGTGAAATTCTCACCAATGCCAATGTTATCTCGGCTGAATATTAAAAACTGATGTTATTTTTCTTATCTTAGCAAATATACACAGATAAAATGTGTTTTGTTGTTGGTACTTATCAATGAAATTAGTAACTGTCTATTTTTATAAAAATTAATAATACATATTTTTTATTATTACTAAATATAATTCAATAATATTATGGATAGGAGTTTATGGGCTTTTATTAGATATGAGCTAATCGTGTTTAAAATTCATGGTGGAATTCACACAGGAAGAAGAATCAACCTCAATTTTATTACTATATTTAATGAATATTGCTTACAATTAGTCAACTATTCTTGACTTAGACTTAATTAGCTGTACCTTCAAATAAATGAGCTATTAAAATTCTATGAATTTACAAAGTTACAGATAATGGTTTTTCTCGTTTTTGAATACCATAAAACGTTTGTTGATTCTTAAAATTTTAGTTTACTACTAACATACTAACAAGAAAAATTCATGTACAAAAAACAATGTTAAATATTCGGAATAACAATTTATTGAAAAATATACAATTTACAATAAACACTTCCAGACTAATTCAAACATTACAATAATTGCATGTACATGGCGCAATTGCAAATGAACATATCATATAGGCTTCCTCTCAAACTTAGATTTGTTATTTATACTAATCATCCAATTATTACATCAGATTCTTCGTTACATTGTTAGGGCATCAGCTCTTGGGGGGGGGTCCTAATGCAATTGATTAATCTCTACTTATTAGAACCTCTGATCAATAAGAATCTGTATTCTTCGGTTTCGATTGTACTAGCTATTAGTTAGTTGGTAGCTGAAGTTGTGTTCAATAACCGTCACATAAGTCAATTTGCATGCTGGTTCTTGCAACATTAAATAGATATTGCACAAATACAATGTTGACGGATAAACAAATTAATATTTATCTAATAAATAAATTGAGAGTAATAATTATGTTTTCATAATTATCAACGAAAGTTACTTCCTGTAAATGCAAATGTAAAACTTAATAAAAGAGCTCTTAAATCTTCGACTAACGAAGGAATTCTATCAGGTAGTTACTTTAATCAAAGATAAATATGCGTAACACTGACGTAGTTTTTCACGAAACACCAAAACACTATATACTGCACTCGACGACCGTTTCGCCAACCAAGTTGGCATCGTCTGGGGATGATTAAAACTAAACTTATACTAACAATCTACCCAATTTATACCAGAACTATTGTGACGGTTCACCGAACCGTTACGGTTCGGTGAACCGTGACCCACTAACTAATAAAGCGGGCTATTTGGGATAGGCCCTCTGTCACAATTTATACATTTTTAAACTTTATGATTTCCAAGCTTTCAAACGCATCCAGCTGTCTAGCATTTGTTACATTCCTAATTAATCTTAAATTGCTAATATCTATTTTATGGTTGTTCTCAAATGCATGTTGGTCTACACTAGACTTATCTGTTCTACCATATTTGAGTTGGGTCGATGTTATTTTCTAACAGATCGAGGTACCTTTCGCCATTTAAATTGTCAGGAATAAAAAACGGCCCAACAATGTGATTCCCTAAGATGCCAGCACAAACATTTAACTTCTGAGACCTTTGGGTATGAGTTTCCATGAACAAATGTGGATGGGTTTCACTCCAATACCTACAATTGTGCCTGTTTACCTCCCCATTTAACTGAAACGTCGATTCATCAGAAAAACACGTATTGTACAGTAGATTGGCATTACCGTTTAATTATCACTAAAAATCTCACAGAATTCAAGCCGACGATCGGGATCATCTTCGTTTAATTCGTTTACCAATTTAAATTTATATGAATGAAATTTGTGGGCCTTTACAATTCGATGAACACTGCTACGTGATACACTGGAAGCCTCAGCTACTTTCCTGATCGATTGAGTATTATCCATCTGCAAACGACCCAGAACTGCCACTTCGACTGCTTCATTCCTAATCGGTCGCTGAGGTTCATGCTTTTTGTTTCCTACAGAACCTGTTTCCATAAATTTTGTCAATAATTGTAAAACATACTGAGAACCAACCCAATTTCTATTGAATATGCGCTCCGTAGCTCTAGCACAATTATCGTTTTTAAAATAAATGCTGACAATTTCTATTCTCTCCTGAAGGGTATAAACCATTTTGAGAACTCACTCTGGTAAAATGTATCTCGATTTAAAATTGGTTGTGAATAAATTAATGTTCAAGGACTATCAAATACTTATGAGTCTTCTATTATTCTAAAACTAAACGGACAAGGACAGTGTTTTTTGTCGAAAAAACCAGTGTTGATTTGAGAGCACTAAAAAATGTAGTTTTTTTTATAAATTCCAATACCCACTGCCATGTATTTTAGATTTTTTTAAACGATTTGGATTGTGTGTAATCATCAAAAATAAAATTATTTTCCTTAAGAATGAATCGATAAAAGTTAAAAAAAAATACAGTTATGTAGGGAATTGAAAGACCTTTCAAAAGATGTATCACTCGGCCCTCCTTGCCATTTGAATTTTTTGAGGGGGTGGCCATGTAGGGTAGAGGGATGATGATAGGTATACAAGTATTACATTAACATATGTCCCCCTTGGAAACAAGGTCGACGTGTTTCACCAATTTTTCAAAAAACAAGTTTATTTTCCTTGTAGTGTAAACTTTGTGATTCTTTGTTCAATATATAGGGTAACATGTTGAAAAAATAACGCATTATTATTAACATTATTATATCACCGCAATGTTTGCTTTAAAATACTGAACTCGATAAAAAAACAAATTTAAATGAGATAATAAGATAACGTCAAAACTAACTTAACCGCGAAAATAGCTGAATGAAACGTATTTATATTATATATAATTTTGTATCAACTAGAGCATGTTTTCATTTGGATTTTAAAATTTTTATAAAATGAATTAATTTTTTAAATACTTTATTTCATATTTGTTGCAGATGATCCAGTTCACACAGCTAGTACTCGTAGATGTAGGCCAGATTTACAGAGAGTACACAAGTCTCCCCCCATTTTAACTTATGATATTAAATAGATAAATGCGTTAAAAAATTTTATACTTATGAAGTACAAATAGTTTTTCATGATTATAAAAATTTTTATTTACATAAACTAAAAAAAAGTACTTTATATACAAGGTGTTGCACGTAACGGGAAAATTCAAGGAGCATGGTATGGTATATTTGTGAGTAGGCTCGTATTAGATCCTCCACTGCGACCATTCGGTCTATTGTGGCTCACACCAAATTATATTTCACCCAGTACAGTCTTTTAATAAAACCTTATTCGGTGAAGGTCTGACCAGGTCCTTTTGCAGGAGTTGTCCTCTGCCAAATAGTGAGAACCAGATTCTGTCTGCAGCAGGGCAGATACATACAACGTGCTCTGCTTATTCATCATCCTCCACACACAGATGGCATTCAGCGTTTTTCGCTAGTCCAATTTTGTGTAGATGGTGATTTAGTTTGCAGTGCTCAGTATAGAGGCCAATTAGAGTACTTAGGTTCAACCTGTTTAGCCTAATAGTTTCTTCCCTCTTGATTTCAAGGGATATGTTATAAACGCCTTTGAATGGACTTATTCTGGTATGTGTTACCAGTGCTGGAGTGTTTTCCTGTCGGCCCAGACCTAGATGGTTGCCTTTGCAGTGCTTGACGATATGCCAAGTACTGCTTCTGATCCGATGAATGGTGTACTCGCACCTTTCCTGACTAGTGTGTCAGCTATTTCATTACCCTCCATTCCAGAGTCGTCGGGTATCCTGACCAGAGTTACTTTGTTGTTTTTACCCAGTTGGGTTAGCGTTTTTTGACAATTCCATACCGTTTTCGAATGACCACAATAGGAGCCAAAAACTTTGAGAGCTACTTGGCTGTCTGAAAATATTTTTCTTGGCCTGCGCTTGGGATACGTTGGTTCCAGCTTCCATACACATAGTTCCATGGCGTGAATTTCCGCCTAAAAGATAGTTGCATTAGTCCTTAGGCTTGAAGAAATGCTTGTTCTGCAACTATGCACTCCTTTTGAAGTTTTTGAGCCGTCTGTAAACCAGCAGCTCTCTGCCCTTAATACGTCGATCATATTCCGACTCCATTCATCTCTTCCAGAAAGTAGGATGTTATAGGGCAGTTCATGGTAGGACGTGATAGGCATGACATCAGAGACCATTCCTAGAATACTGTGACTTTCTATGTCATTCAGCAGCCTACTGCGTTCCATGATGTAGATCTGCGGCATATTGATGTTCGCTTGTTGAAGTCTGTATGTTGCCCACATGGCTTCTCTCTCTAGGTATATATGGAGAGAGGGGTAGATCCAGGAAGATTTCCACAGCAGCTGACGGTGAGGTGCTTATTGCACCAGTTATCGCCAGGCACGCTTGTCTCTGTAGACTAGACAGTGTTGCCTTGGCCGTTCGTTGTAGACCTTTCGACCACCATATGATACCATTGTTCTTATGACCGTAACATAAATCCAGTATATTCATCAAAATTCTACGATCGACAGTCCACAGGGACAGCCTTGCTTTGTGGATTATTTTCTCCAGATGGGAGTCCCAGTTCAGTGATTTATCTAGTGTAATGCCTAGATATTTTACTTTCTCCGCAAATGGAATGATTTCACCCGATAGGGTAGGTGGTTTCAGATTATCCAGCTTTTTTCCCTGGTAAACGGTACTATTGTCGTTCATCTTGTGGGGATTCACAGACATCTATTCCCTCACACACCAGCTATGTACCACACGTTTTGAAGGGTATTGGAAATCACCTCTTCAGAGTTTCCTCTAATCAGAATAACTAGGTCGTCCGCATACTTGAACTTCAAACTCACACAGTAAGGATGGCGAGAAGATCATCCACAAGTAGGGACCATTATAGGGGAGAGGAAGCCCGCCTGGTAGGTATCCTCTTGCGGCTCTAAAACTAACCGTTTCTCCCTGTAGAGATGCCAACATGGTTATATTTTCTAGCAGTGCTCGAATTCATTTTGTTATTGTTGGCTCGATTACTCTGGCAGCCGTTAATGTATGTAGGAAACCTGGTAGGGCATTATTAAAAGCTGTTTCAATGCCGAGAATAATCGCTATCAAAGTGACGTTCCTCTGGAGGGACTGGGTAATTTTCCCGACCAGTTTATTGAGTGTCAGTTTTGTTGATTTGCTTGGTTGGTACGCATGTTGATACACATTAAGAGGACGAATGTTCAGAATGTTTTCCTTAATGCGTCCATCCAGCAACATTTTCAGGCCCTTCAATCTTCAACAGAAATTATGTCAGGCTAATTGGTTTGAGCAATTTGGGTTCTGAATATGTCAGACTTATATTTGGTAAATACAACACCCTAACCACCAACCAACTGGATGGAATGTAATTAGTTCCATACCAGACAGACTACCAGGAGCATATTATTGAAGTTACTTTAAGTCGAAAATTACCCAAATTATTGATCCGCAAGGCTTAGTTTTCGAGATGAAGGGTGTTGAAGATAATAAAAAGTACGTTTTCTTCAAATATTTGTAAAATCCTTATAGATAGATATCATAAATGTTGTTAAAATATATATATCTACAACCAGTAATTGTTAGATATTAAGCAAATCTTAATACTAAAAATGCACTGGCGTAGATTTGGGGGTAAAACTGAAAAAGTCAGTAGTTATTTTTCTGTTTATTTTTATTTTTTCTGACTCTACCACATGAAAACATATTAAACGAAACAAAAATATACTATTTCTTTATTTTTGTGTTAAAATGAATTGTATACGAGTAATTAAATGGCAAGGGAACGTTCTAACACCTGCCACTTTGTTATGATTTTTTACACTCAAATATACACCAATGCTTTTTAGTATTAGGCTCTGTATAATATCTAACAATTACTTAGATACATATTTTAAGAAAATTTCAGCTATAACGTTTTCCGAGATACTTTAAGAAAACCTAATTTTTATTTATTATCATTAACACCCTGTATTTCGAAAACTAAACCGTTGCGGATACATGATTTACGACATTTTCTCTTTAAAACAGCCCCAGCAATATGCTTCTTATGGGGTTATACGCAGTTGCAACGCCCAAAAAAGACGTTTTTTAATAATTTTTTATAGAAAGGGATTTTATTAAACAAATACAAGTAATAATTATTCAGACAGTGTCTACTTTTAAGTTACTAATGACACTTAGATCATGTAAAAATATTGATGTATACTGCTTCTGTAGACGATCTCCCGGTTGGCGGTGATCATGATATCTCTGGTTTGGATTATCTTAAATCAAAAAACAGGTCAGATTCTTTCAGTGGATAGATGAATCTTGGGATTGATCGAAGGAATAGTCAACATTTAAATGTTTGAGAAAATGGCGACTATGTAAAAAAAATTTGAATTTTCGACCAAAATTTTCGCGAAAAATTGTTTAAAAAAAATAGAAATAATTATCGGAAATCTTATTCCTTCGATCAATCCCTGAGGAATATATCTGAGAAGGTTGTTAAAATTTCAGATCGATCGGTTGAGCCGTTTTTGAGATCTCGTGATCACCGACTTTGAAAACACCGTTTTGAGAAAAACGCGTTTAAAGTTTCAGAAGAAGTTTACACATAGTTAAAAAATTTTTTCTTCAACTTACATGGTGTCGTCTATTCCAGGGCCATAAGATGTACCCTCTGCGGCATCAGCAGCTTCTAATAGGTCGAGTTGATGTTGTCGACGAGCCATTCTTCCTTCGCGCGTGCTCCCATGCGCTCTCGAGTCGGAGATCATGACAAGCTCTGCGTCCTCCTTATACCTACTTTTTAACGCTCTGAATCGTCCTTACAAATATGGGTATATCTCCGAAAATATTCACCGGATCGGTTTGAAATTTTCAGAGAATATACTCAAATACATGTACATTCCGAAAATGCAAAAAAAAATCGATTTATTGAAAATCCTAACTGCGTATAACCCCTTAAGTTTGCCCATTACATCAACACCTTGTATATACAGTGTGCGCTGCTTAAAAATCCCCGGGCCGGTAATTTCTTATTTAAAGAGATGTCGTAACGTGCTTGGTATCCAGTGGTAGGTAAAACAAAGCTGTTTTCAAGGACTGAAAGTCAAAAAACGATAGGCAGTCAACAACTTTTTTTCTAATTTGATTTTTTTTTCTTTTGGAACATAAAAACTTATTTTTGACATACTTAAATATAGCACTTAATTACCTTTTATTTGATATACAACACTCTTATAATCAGTGAGGACACACACATTTTCTTAATAATTTGAATTTGAATGAACGATACAACAATAATTATAATTAATAGTACTTAAATATCATTTATGTAAAAAATAATTCTTTTTTTTTAACTTCTCCAAGAATACTCTATTAAAATTATACATATATTGAAGGAACCACACATGTCCATACGCAATCTATAGTTTTCTTTGGTTTATTTGCTGTTAAAAATTACATGTACACAAATCAACATTTTAAAACTAGTGTATTTCAATATTCATTTCATTATTATTAAAAATGTTTACATTTTCATGTTTGCTGTGAAAGTTTTCATTATATTTCTATTAACAAAAAAGAGGTTTCTTTTAGTTCACTTTTAATCTATTTTTTTTTGCAATTTCGCTGCAGATATAGTACGGAAATAATGCCTAACATAAATTATTCCAGATTCAAATCGCATTACCATGAACCTCCGCCTACTCTTAAAGAAATGATTATGAAGCTGCCTTATGTTACTGCCTATAAATTGCATTATAATGGTTTTATTAAATTTTCAATCAACTTTGATTTATAACTCCTTTATTTTTACAGACTGTCGTGCTAATAAAAACAATATTTTCTAACTCTACTGCTAAAATAAACTCAGTTTGAAACATATATATGTACCACCTTGAAATACTGTTTTGATGAATATTCCGAATTTAACATTTGATTATTCTATTTCTTTGAACAGTGACAATCACAAAGCTACTTAAATAAATATTATCTTTAAAATCTACCTAAGGTAATCAATCGCTATTATAAATTATGTTAACTCTCGTTTGACTGCGAGTGTGATACTGTGGTGTGAACTGCTATTATTATTATGAGTTAGCATTGCCCTAAATGACAAGAGATTATGTACTATTGCACATCTGTGGTATCGTATTTCTGCTTTGTATTGGTGCGTTTTATCCGTTGGTAGCGGTGTAGAGTTGACAAGTCGTGCGGCTATTCAGTGGTGCAACAGCAGGTAGATAGATATCTGGTGAGGCAATGACCGGCTGGCGGACAAATCCAAGCGAGCCGCGAGACTAGTCTATTGTGTATGTCATAGTCTTTACACGCTAATTTATTGCTCTCCGTTGTATTTTATGTTGTTAATTTTATTTGTTGTATTTTATTGTTGATATTAATTTAATAATATGTCAGACGTACGCAAGGGTAAAAAACGGTCAGACGCTGTTAAAGTGAATACAGTAAATTCCCGGAATTATTCTATAATGGTACTACAATAATTTGTAAGGTGTGCGAGACAGACCTGATGTGCTGGGATAATTAGGATTGTAGAAGTCACGTAAATACTGCGCAGCATAAAACTAAAAAAAAAAATGGGTGCCTTCGAAAACACAGTTTATGTTCGATTCACTGTTAATGCTGATTGCCTGTGATGTTCCACTGCACCCACTCGATACACAACCATTTCAGGAGTTCTGGAATAAATACAATCCCCAGGTGACGTTACTATGTACCAACTGTACGCGAACACATTATAAATAAGATCAAATGTGTATTAAGAAATACACGGCTGTGGTTATGCTGACGTGACGACAGATCGTAAAAAAAATTCCATTGTAAATATTATAGTTCCTGTACTACTGGACCCTCTTAAACCGGCATGGCATTTCCACTATCAAGTCAAATGTTGATGTTTGTGACTGATGGTGCCGCGACAATACGTTTGGTGTAGGCCGTTCTCTTCAAGAACACGGTTGTAGGTTAGTACATGTTAAGTGTAAAGTGCATGCTGTACATCTTGTGGCAGAAATTATTCGACAAGGTTTTCCAGAGGTAGATGAATTAATAGTAAGTACAAAAAAAGTGTTCCTTAAATCTCCTACACGTTTTCGTGCATTTCACAGCAAATGTCCCGGTATTCCCGAACCACCACAAACTTACAAAATGGAGCGTTGTCGTTAGCGGAGTCACTGCAAATAGTGGACGATGTAAATCGGCTGCTATACTATATAGGTGACGCAAAAAATGAGCCCGCACCTGTGTTAAAGCACGACACCGGTTTTACCAGATTAAGACTAATTTGTGGTGGTACTGATGGTGCAACCCCAGATCCGTTAAGTGCATTCAAAGACTATTTTAAGTATGCCTGTATTACATCAATAGATGTCGAACGGTCGTTCTAAAAATATAAGCATATTTTCTCAGCGCAGTAAACATCACTCACAGAGATAATCATAGAGACATACCTGATGCCGCAAAGTTTTTGCAGATCTTCTCCAGTTTGTGATAACCAAGCTAGTTAATAGGGTAAGTTGTGCATACAATATTATAAATTGTAACAGTTTATTACTTTTGTTACTTGTTAATTTCTTTAATTACGCTTATTATGACGCGTACGCCTATGTCTCGCCGCACATTTCTAACAACTCTATAACGGTGTTTTCATTCATAGACTACCAAATTTACTTTGTTTTGCTTAACTTTTCCTGTTTAGTTTAAGAATTAGTGCAGCCTTTGGTAATATTTAACTTTTAAGTAGATGTTATTTGCAACTAGAATGTTATAAAACAATTCATTTTGCTGTATTAATGTTTTAGTGATATTTCTAGTGGTATAGACACTGCTAATTTTTTACGGTTGTAAAAACCAAAGTTGCAAATTTTTACTCAAGTATTGACATTTAATATATGTAAATTAATGTTATGCATTGTTTTATTTTTTCAAGTCAGTATGTGGTCAACACAGATATTTATGTGAAACTCAAAATAAGCATCAGTAATTATTATGTAGCCTATTTGTAGTACATTGAAAGTTTTAGCATGGTATGTACGTTATCGTTGTTAATATTATAAAAAAGTTATAGTTATTATTATTAAGTATGAACCAATAAAAAGTAGTGACGTTCAACAAAAGCTAATAAACAAGTATTACAACCTTTTAAGTCTAACCTCCGTATCCACCTCCGATATGCGCATAAGTTAAGCGGGCGCTACGCGCTCGCTCGGCGCGGTGCAAGGCATCCTCCTCTTTCGAAAAAAAAATTTGTATATTATTAGCCGCCGCGCCGTTACGATGCGTCGGATCGAATTCGGTCATTAGACTTTTCTACGCCGTTCGCGACGTAGAACGTCACTCCGTACGCGATTTTGCCGAAAATGCGATTTTCGGAATTAGCCCATCCTCCCCGACCTCCCAACCCCCCCTCGATTTTTTTTCCGAAAACCCCTCCCCGAATAATGCCCGCCCACGGGAGCGCGTTCCTTAATCTGCCGACCAAGTATTTTTTTCGACCGATCGAAAATTTTCGGCGCGTCGACGGCCGCCACGCCGTTACGATGCGTCGGATCGAATCCGGTCATAAGACTTTTTTTGCGTAGTTCGCGACGTAGAACGACGCGCCGCGCGCGATTTTGCCGAAAAAGCGCTTTCCAAGACGCCCTCTTAAGGAGCTGTAGAGTATCATTAGGAAGCATTTTCGGACATATGTTTGTGAATATTTTTCTTACTTTTACATGTAGAATAGGCTTCAGTATCATTCGACAGCAATTTAGAAACACCTTGTGCATGCGTCTTTTACATTTTTTTGTAAATAATTCGCAAATTTTACTGTTTTAAAGAAAATATAAAGAGGGAGAGACTATTCTAAATCAAATTTTTTAAACTTTCCTATTGGAAATAACTCAGTTCTTTTTGCAAATATTTAAGCTATTGACATGAAATGTCATATTTTTTTTAGTTTTCTGGTGATAATTAGAAAAATTTGGACGAATAAAAAAAAGTCGTTTGTTGCACATTAGCATACAAGTAGTATTTGAGTTAAATCAAAGGTTAATTTAATTTTTCAAATTCAAAAAAAAATTTTCAAATTCAGATAATCTGCAGGTATTGGGCATCACGCAGTGATTTCCCGTATCGTATTTTCTTAATCTTATTGCTGAAGTGGGTTGGAACCTATGATGTGAAGACAACACTGACATCATCATCATCTGGAGATAATTAAAACTTAATCATCTTAATCACCTCCAGATAATACCAACTTGGTTGGCGAAATGCGCGTCGAGTGTAGTATATGGTGTTTTGGTGTTTCAAAACTACGTCACTACTACTTTTATTTATCATATTTACCAAACACCTATAAAAATATTCGATCCGCAAACTTCGTTACTTCTTACTTTTCTAGTAATTTAATCCTGAAATCCATAGCATACTGGATTCCCAAGCATATCTTACTACATTTATTAGAGCAATTCCGTAAATTATACAGCCGCAGCTGCAGTCTACTGGCATATATTTTCAGAATTTATGTCTTATCTAGGAATAAGTATAAATTTAGTATACCCTAAGTGGCTTCGCTTCGACTGAACTGATTTGAGCAGTTAAGCCGCTTGACTTGGAGGTAATATTTTATACAATAAATTTCATTCTTTCGCTTTGGAGATAATTTTCTAATTTCTCTTAAGATCGTTTGAGGAGATAATAAAATGATCTTTACAGTTCTTATCTATTTTAGCGGAAAATGGCGATCTGTAAATTTGTAGACCACAAGGAAATTTCAATTAAAACAAAATTTATTTAGATCTGTTTTGTTCATTACAAAACACATTTCACTCTATCTTTTTGTGAACGAGTCCTTTTAAAAGGATTCTTATATGCGTCTGCTTTTGTGCAATATTTAACGTACGATCAAAAAAAAGTTATACTTTTTTTATGACAGTTCCAGTGACTAGATCTTCCGAGATAAAAAATCCCTTCGAACTTTAATGCCATTTATTTTTCAAATACATTTTTGTCATTTTATAGACATGCACTAATGCATGAAATCGCCGAATTATTATTTTTTAAGTACCTGTAAAGGTGGATCCAGATTATCCGTGCTCGTAGTCGTGAGAGTGTACGTCAGGAATCAACTGCTCGTAGATGTTCCGTTCAGATTGCTCCTTTAGTTGTTGGGGAGATTTTGACAAACGAGGATCCGTTGGATTGGGAGTCATTGTGATTTGTCCATTTCATCTTGATACAATTTTATTTTTTATTGTTTATATGAAACAAACGAAATTGTCGCCGTGAGTAAGTGCTAATCAACCAAACGCTCTCAACAGTTTTAATGTTCTTTAATGATTTTCCTCTGACTCGTGCCACAAAACCGCTAATTTGGCGGTAACCAGTGGAAGAAATCGTAGTAGGAATGGCGTGGATTGATTACTACGTAATCTACTTATTAGTTTGTTGTTTTTACATTATGGTTCGCTTGTAACACTGATACTAAAGGCATGATACCGATCGCCCAGCCAGAATAGTCGTTTGACAGAACACTCAAGAAAAGAGTGGGAGCAGCACATTTACACGAGCGGTGTATACTAGCTACGCTGAGATTTATGAAATAAAGAAAAAGTTGTTTCATTACAGCTGTCACCATGGCGACTAGTACCTTTAAGATTAAATAATTTCGATTTTAAATCATGGAATAGATTAGCAATAAAATTTCTCTTATATTACATTTCAACTAAATATAGTAATTTTCAAGAAATGGGGTTGTAGCGTCAAGTTTTAAATGTCACTCACCTTTTATCCCTTTTTATTTACAAGTAAAAAGAAAACACTTTAAAACGCATATAGTTGGAGAATTAGTCAAATAAATTAACTGTTTTAGCTAATACTTAAAGACTGGATTGCATGATAAAATTCATAGCATTTTTGGAAAAAATAAAGATACAAAGTTATTACACCATCTTTCTTTACAAACGCATATAGTGTAAATATGTTTAAATGTATGGGGTAATTTTCGTTTCATTTTACTTTGAAACTGGAATTATAAGACAAACACTTAATAATAAACAATCCAGTATATTTATTTATTTATATATACCTAATTTTTATTAAAGAATATTTTACTAACGAAAATATTTACAATCATCGTTCATATAAAATTATTACGGAGAGAATATGAACATTTGATCTTCTAGTCAGTATGATTGCAGCATCTCATTTTTTCTAGATTTTATGACTATCTTAAGTTTACATATCAATCGTAACATATCCACTATAACTTAACTACACTACTAGTTAACCAAAAGTGTATTTATGTAACTAGACGAAGAATTATAGACCAGTCAAATTAAGCAAAAATCATGCTCATTTTCACGATAATATCCAACCATTCCCGACCAATACCATTCGATTCAGTTTTTTTTTTGAATTCTCATGGTCAATTTTGCCGTAAGTTATATGAGCAAGAATTTAATTTATAAACAATTAAAGTTGTGAAAATGGTGAAAATCGATGTTTCTAAATATTCAACTTCAAACGCTGCGAAAACGGCAACATATAGAGAAAAATTGCTCAGAACATTTTTTATAGAGCGTTAAATTCCCTTCAAAAAAGTCCACGACGGCATATCTCTACGATGAATAGTTAAGGCGTTACAATGAGTTACTGCGTATAGTTAACTTTAAAATGTGTCCATGTATATTTGTACAATGGGCCCGTTGTACCCAGAGGGGGAAGGTAGTCTAGTTTGGAACACCTGCTTCTCAAGAACGCTAGGAGCGTATATGTAGATACCCTCGGGCACAGGGCACTATAGTACTTGGTATTATAACTTAATAATAATTTTCCAGGTCTTTGAGTATACATAAAAGTATATAATAATTATATCTAGACCAAAGAAGTGATAAATACATTTGCTAACGTTGTAAAAATAAGAAAATTATGAAAGATTTACAGCAAGTCTACTTTAAAATGTTCTGCGCAGGCGGCCATTACGCGGCGTACGAGTCTGTTGATCGCGCATGCGCGTTACTTGTACAGCTGATTGATATACAGCAGAAAAATAATAAATATTTAACTTTAATTGTTTATAAATTAAATTCTTGCTCATATAATGTACGGCAAAATTTACCATGAGAATTCAAAAACATACTGAATCGAATGGTATTGGTCGGGAATGGTTGGAAATTATCGTTTTGAAAAACCCTTTATTTGACTGGTCTATTATTATTGATTATACTAAATTTAAAACATAACATAAACCTTTGAACATGATATTGTATTTGACATTTGTTAGTATTTAAAAACTGTTTTCTAAAATTTGTTGACCTCAAATTTTACTCAAGTAAAACAAAAAATACTGCAATTGCAAAGCGGTCAACTTTCAACAAATTATCCTTCGCCGCCAGGTCCTATTTAAAATCATTTCGTCATTATTAGAGGCAAGATGTTGGGTTGCATAACAGGGGTGTATATTAGGGTGGGCCGAAAAATTTTCTTTGCAAATTTTGTGTAATAGCAAAAAAAAAGTTGTCTTGGGGACTCACAATGAAACAGATTTTTTTTTTAATTTTCCGAAAATATTAGCCGCGCCCCCAGTGACTCGAAGGGGCCCAATTTTTTTTTTGTAAATCCGGACCTGTAATATAGCAAAACATTTTCGTATAGAGGTTCATATTGTCACAAAAAAATATTTTGTCTTTAAATTTATTTTTCACCGCGCCCCATGCATGTAAACACAGTTGTGATCTAATTGTCACAAATTTTGTTTGCAAATTTTGTGTAATAATAGCAAAAAAAAGTTGTCTTGGGGACTCACAATGACACAGATTTATTTTTTAATGTTCCGAAAATATCTAGCCGCGCCCCCAGTTACTCGAAGGGGCCCAATTTTTTTTTTTTTTTGTAAATCCGGACCTGTAATATAGCAAAACATTTTGAGCTTAAGCTTGAGCTTGAGTGAGAGTGATAGTGAATACGAGGAAGATTCCGATAAAAAAGATGAAGACTACCAGGTACCTTATTCACTGGAAAAGAAAAACAAATGTAATTTGGCTATAAAAGCCGCTCAAATGAGATTAGCTTTACCTAATGTCGCAAAAATGGCAGACCTGACAGGAGCTTCAAATAGGACGGTAGCAAAGATCACTTCAGCAGTGTTAGAAGATTTTGGTATCGTCTCTACACAAAATCGAACAAGTATAGTAGACAAGAATAAAATTCGCAGAGAAGTATCAAAAAATAGAAAATTTTTGCAAGCAAATGGGAAAAGTAACGAAATAGTAAACATTATATATTTTGATGGGCGCAAGGACAGAACTTTAACACAGTTGGGTGGGAGACGCGTATTGGGACAAGAGGAACATAATGCATTAAAGAGCCAGGAGGTGATTATTTTGGTCACATAACGCTAAAACCCCAAATGCAGCAAATATTGCCAACAACATAATGTCTTATGTAGAAAATAAGTCGGTAGAGCTTCAAAATCTGAAAGTCAATGGATGTGATGGTACCAATGTGAATACGGGTTGGAAAGCAGGAGCAATTCGTTTGATGGAGGTAAAACTTGGTAAGCCTCTTCAATGGATAATATGTCTGCTGCATGCTAACGAGCTTCCACTGAGACATTTGATACAAGATTTGGATGGCAAAACTACAGGGCCAAAATCTTCCTCAGGGTCAATTGCGTCATTTTTGGCAGAATGTGAGAAACGTAATGTGGTTGAGTTCAAAATAATAAATGTTGTGTTACCAGAAATTAAACACTTGGACCTAAGTACAGATCAGTGATATCTCTATCAAATCTGCTATTAGAGATGGCCACTGTCCTGAACAATTAGCCAAAAATAATCCAGGAAAATTAGGACATGCTCGGTGGTTGACGACTGCCAACAGAATATTACGTTTATATATCTCCACCAAGAATCCTTCTGAAAATCTTTTCCTGCTCACACGGTTTATTCTGACAGTATACGCTTCTGTTTGGTTTAAAATCAAAACCCGGCCTCAGTGTTACTACGGGGCTAGACATTTTTGGAACCTTATAGCTTTATCGAGGACCTTTCCTGATAATGTCAAGGAAGTCATTGATAAAGTACTAACAAACAACGCATACTTTGCGCATCCCGAAAATTTGCTTTTATCAATGCTCACTGACGAAAGAAGTCATAAGAGAACTTGCTTTAAGATGAATTTTAAAAGCAAGAAATGAGAGAGTTGAGGGTATCCGCGTATTCAAGATACCAACAATAAATTTCGACGCTTCTGATTATGTAGACATGATCAACTGGAATGATTGCAAAATCACAGAACCACCTCTTACTATGTCCATTACAGATGAAGAATTAATAGAGATTATTAACAAAAAATCGCAAATGCCATTGTTTGATAGTTTCCCATGCCACACACAAGCGGTAGAGAGATGTGTGAAGATAATTACAGATGCTTCAGCAAGTGTTTGTGGGGATATTGCAAGGGATGGTTATATCAGAGCTAAATTGGATGCACGAAAGAAGCTTCCAACATTTGATTTTAAGGGACAATACTCTCCGAGTTAATAGTGCTAAGGGCGGGGAGGGCGGTCGGAACTCGATATGCAGCCACCTCCCCGCGGTGAGTTCTGGGTTGATCAAATAATTCTGACAATCAATTATATGAGTTAAAATAAGTTGATTGTGTCTGAAAACATTTGATTAAGCTGAGAGCTACATTTTAATCAAGCGAAACTTAATATCAGACTTACATTAACAAGCTTATGTCATTTTACAGGATATGGGGCGCGGCTAAAAATTGAGACAAATCAACCAATTTTTTTTGTGTAACGAGAACACAATTACCTAACTTTTTGGCATTATTACCGATTTAATTTTCAAAAGAAAAAAGTCCTTTTGCAGTCCTTGGGGCACGGTCAAATATTTTTCAAAAATTTTTAAAAAAATACAGCTTTATAAGTACCCTATTTCACAACTTTTTTGCGATATTAGTTTTGAAAATTCAAAAAAAAAAATGGCTTTTTCGGCCCACCCTAGTGTATATAGGACTGTTAAGCAACCTACAACCAAGGTATTGTTTTCTTTGGTTTATATGCTTGACATTTACACTTGTGAAATTCATACGGCTCTAAATTAAAAAACAATTCTATTTGTGAGAAGACGCTATAATGACATAGTTAAAGTTCTCTTGTTCAATTTTTCTCTTTGAAACATTTTTTAGACAAATCAAATTATGCTTAAATTTAAATAAGACAAATATTTGTGAATCTCAAGAAAAATTAATGCCAATGTTTCATTTAAATAAAATAATTCAATTGAAGAGTATCTTTGCTTTAATTTGAAACAAATGCTTTTTTTTAAATTTGGAATCTTTTTCTAAGCAGAAATTTTTCCTGACTGAAGCTCAAATTAGCTTTTTATTTTTATAGCAATATTATTTATTTCTTTGTTTTAAGCAGAGATCAATGAATAATTTCAGAGATATCCCCAAGAAAAAAATTGAACTGCTACCAAAATGGCGGCCAAGTTTGTGCAAAAAAAAATGCAAAAGAATTACTTTTTGTGAAATCTCAAAAACCAAAAAAATTAGTCTGTTTTTGAATGCATGCATTATTTCGACATGACTTTAGGCTCCTAAGAAAAATAATCATATAATTAATATATACTTTTATTTAAATTTAACAATAACAATTACAAAACTAAAAACTGCACATAAAAAAAAACCACAAAAAAAAATCATTTCTTTCTTCCTGTTGTACATCTTCATTCCCCACTTAGGAGTCACTATATTACTAGAGCAGCTCCTCAAAATCATTTTCATCACTGCATTTGATATCAAATTCTTCCTCATCTTCGTCCTTATCGGTTGTGATTCTGCCACAACAAAATGTGGCTGTATGATTTCATTTGGTGGGTACCGTTTTCAGTCGATTCATTATACACCCATGTTACAGATTATCAATGTTTGGACTCGTCATTTTTTTAACTTAAAAATTTTATCATTATTTCCTCACCCCTCAAAGTGAGGAAGCTATGTATTCGTGAAAAAAATTTTGAAAATTTGTATTGCATTTCTGGACGAATCTCGACGAATTACGATGATTCACAAAAATTTAGACAGAAAAAAAATTTCTGTCTGTGTGTGCGTCTGTCCGTGTGGTTCACGATAGCAGGTACAGTTTTTGAGATAAAACTTTCAAATTTGGTACACACATTTTAGAGGTCAAAAAAAGAGATCGAGTTCGTTGATGAACAAAATCGTTCCCAATGTCTAAAAAAAATATTAGTGATATTCCACCAATGTGAGTTTTTTTGAAACGTCAAAATGTGTCTTTTTTTGAAACGTCAAAAAAATGTGACTTTTTGAAACGTCAGAAAATGTGACTTTTTTGAAACGTCAAAATGTGACTTTTCTGAAACGTCAAAAAATGTGACTTTTATTATAAACTCCACCACACGTCGAGTTTTACTACGGTGAGGAAGTTCTGATCCCCAAGTAATTGGCAGCCGTTTTTTTTTCATAGAGGAAAGAGAACAATCAATAATATCTAGCTTTTCTTTCAGACAGTTGTATAAGTATTGCACATAAAATATGCAGAGAAGAATTTTAAAATGTTTGTCCGAGATGCGGCAAGATAAAAAGTTGTGTGATGTCGAGCACCGGGATGTGGTACATGGAACAATGATTTTCGGTTATGTTGGAACAGCTTATTTTATTATTAATTAACTTATGTTGTTTTTTCCCTACAGTTATTTAGAGTTTCCACTATAAAGCTACTTAACAAAATTTATTGGGGAGAAACATATTTCTCTATCAATGTTAAAAGTTAAAAACTTTAAGAAGCGTCTTTGAATACTCTCAAGGAATTTTGTATATGTGGCATACCCCGGATGCTATATTAACGACGAACATTCTAATTTGGATTTAAAAAATATATATATTAAATAGTATAGTGAGGAGATGGATGTCAGTAAAATGGGCAGAACGATTTTTGCGCCATGTTTATTAAAAGTAAGTTTAATTTCAAATGTAACACCAAGATTTTTAAGGAATTTGACCCGTTTTAGCATTGTAATGTCTAATCTATAGTCATGAGGTTTCTTTCTCACTAGAAAAATACATTACATTTGCCAGCATTGAGGGGCAGACCATTCTAATTACATCAACCATGTATCGTTTCAAAATTTCTTTGAGGCTTTTGACATCACCAGCATATAACAAGACATCAATATTTAGGTCAACCACGATATCATTAATAAATAATATAAATAACAGGGGACCCAAGACGGATCCCTGAGGAACCCCTGAAGTTGCAACAATTTTCAGACCTATGACTAAGGTAACCTACATATTGTGTTATTTCGTTCAAATACGATTTAAGGAAGGTAATAGTTTTTGGATATAACCGGCAAGCTTTAAAAGCTTGTTTCAATATACCGTGGTCAAGCCCGTCGAAAGCTTTCAAAAAAATCTATGTAAAACGCATCAACCTGGGCGCTGATATAAAAATTAGATGAAATGTACATTAAGTTGGTAACAGTGAATTTATTTCCTACAAAACCGACTAGAAACAATCTGTCCTTTAAGATGGAGATATCTGTCTCTATGTATAGCAATTTCTATAACCTTGACAAAAATGCAAATAAATTGTAATCGGGCGATGATTTTCAATTTCACGTCTATCACCCTTTTTATATACAAGGTGAATTCAGGATCTCTTCTAAATGTTAGGAAGCGAACTGGTTTTAATTGAGAGATAAGACTAAAAAGCTTTTGCATCATTTGTTATATTAATTAGAATATTGTTTGATATTCTTTCCAAGCATGCCTATATCACGTTTTATCTGCGATCTAAGATATTTTAAATTCATTGCTAGTAGTGGTATCCCCGCTCGGTTCACTTAAATTTTTTCCACTGTCTTGATTTTTCTTTTATATTTCGTACTATAACATTACTATACCAAGGCGGGTACATTTCGGGGCGAGGTACGCTTTTCGAAACACATAAATCGCAAATACTATACAGCGTTTCACATAATTTTTCGCAAGCTGATTTATCCAAAAAACCGATGCCAATTACTTGGGGATCAGAACTCCCTCAGCGTAGTAAAACTCGATGTGTGGTGCAGTTTATAATAAAAGTAATTTTTAACGTTTCAAAAGTCACATTTTTTTGACGTTTCAAAAAAGTCACTTTGACGTTTCAATGAAGTCACATTTTTTGACGTTTCAAAATAGTCACTTTGACGTTTCAAAAGTAAAATTTTTGACGTTTCCAAAACTTTGACCGAGTTTGTTCATCAACGAACTCAATCTCTTCCTTGACCTGTAGAATTGTGTAGCAAATTTGAAAGCTTTATCTCAAAAACTGTAGCTGCTATCGCGAACCAGACAGACCGACACACAGACAACATTTTTGTCTGTCTGAAATTTTGTGTTATCGTCATAATTCGTCGAGATTCGTCCAGAAATGAAATAAAAATTTTTAAAAATTTTTTCACGAATACAACTTCCTCACTTTGAGGGGTGAGGAAGTAAAACACATAAGAACACTTTCAATTTAGCACAAAACGCCTATTGGGCACTAATAACATTTCAAAAACCAACAGAAATATAATGAACACTTTGCACAATTGCACAGTAACGCGGTGCTCTACTTAGATGGGAGGAAACTGATCTACCTAGTCCTGACTAGTGATGGGACTCGAGTGACTTTTTTTCAATCGAATAACTCGGTAGGTTTCCGAATTTTCTCGAGTTGAAACTCGAGTTGAGTTGAAACTCGGTTTCATTGTTATAAAACTCGAGTCAAAAGTTAGGTCGAGTAAAACTCAAAAAATCGACTCGACTTTTGACCCGAGTCGCTTTTTGACTCGAGTAGATTTTTGAATCGAGTCGATTTTTGAATCGAGTCGATTTTTGAATCGAGTCGTTTTTTGACTCGAGTCGCTGTTTGACTCGAGTCAAGTTTCTTTAATTTAATTGTTTATGGTTTTATTGATATTTTTAAATATTCTTTAGTGCCAGTGTGATTTGTTTATATAATATAAATATGAAAGATTATTTACATGAAGGCACTAATCTTGTTAAAGTAATAAAGATGAAAACATGTAACCATGAATGAAATCACTAATCAATTACTACATCATCGGGTCATCGGGATCGGGAATTCCCCTCCAGGTTTGTTGTTTCATGTTTGTAGGTCAGATTGTATAATTATTAATTAAAAGGTTTGTTCGTAGAGCAGTTTACAACCGTTTGAAACTATCAGAAGCATGCGCACATTGTTGTAGAGATGCGCTTGTTCAATCAGAACGTTTGTTATTGCAGAGCTCTCGTAATACTCGCATCTCTATAGTCAGAAAACTATCACAAATCGCCTCTACGTACAAACCTATAATAATTGTTACATACGACGTTATTACGATGTATTAGAAAATTAGAAATTATAACTTAGAATTCTTTTAAAATCAAGACTCACACGACTGCATCAATCAAACTGGCACATGTTCATAAATATTTGTTTTTCGATTCAATTAGTTCGAAATAAATAAAAAACAGCAATCGTTGTGTATTAAATATTAAATACTGTATTTATTTAATATTTTGTGCTAAACAAGAGTTTAATTTAATGTTAATTTAATATAAAAAAAAATTATGTTGGTTTTCTTTTAAATGTCATTTTATATACAACGTTAATTAAATATTTAATTTTGTATTTGAAATGTGTTGATTTGCCGGAAAAATAATATTTGACCTGGGTCCATTTATTATTTTGTATTTCATTTATTATGATCTATGTTTATCCTTTCGATTTTTCAAACTTATGTTGGAATTAGATGGTAGTGTTTTAAATGCTGAAAGATTACCAAAAGAAAAAACCTAAATACACTTTAAAAACTTACCGTTTAGCAAACCACTCAATCATCTCCAACTACTTACTCTATAGTTCGCCTCGAGTTTGATTTCGACTCTGCCCTGACTCTAGACTCTAGTCAAACTCAACTCGATTTAAAACTTAAATCATATTAACTTACTAATTCGAGTAGCAATAACTCGACTCGAGTAACAACTTTACTCGAATTGCAACTCGACTCGATTTAAAACTTGAATCATAGTAACTCACTGATTCGAATATCAATAAATCCACTCGAGTAACAACTTTACTCGAATTGCAACTCGACTCGAGTTAAAACTTGATTCGAGTAGCAATAACTCGACTCGAGTAACAACTTTACTCGAATTGAACAACCATATGCTCGAGTCACTCGAATCGGATTTTGACTCGAGTCACTCGAGTATTTTCACACTCGAGTCCCATCATTAGTCCTGATAATTTTGGAAATGGTTAATTTTTATAAATGATATAAATTGAACAGGTACTACGAGTAAACGTGGAAATTAGTATATTTTTAGATAAAATTAAGTAATGTTAGTTTAGCATGTGGCTTCAATCAGTAAGTCAATCAATCACAGCTTTATATTAGGAACTAAAAAATAAAAGCACGGTAACTTGGGATTGTCAATATTTCATCGTTTATTATTTTAGCCAGTCTGCACCTAAACTTTAGTTAGGTACACAGTCTTGAAATTCGACAGAAAAAATTTAATTATCTTATGTACAATTAACATTGTTATACACGTTAATAAAAAAAGAAGCGGTTTGAAACTATGTTATGTTATAAATGGTTAGCATGAATCAACATATTAAATCAAGTTATATAACAGTACATATCAGATTTCGATAAACCCAAATATTTACTGAGCTTTATTATCAATAGAATAATGTCGGGCAATAAAATATTGCATCATACTATTAATGTTTTATTTATTAGATGTACATATTTAATTTAATGGCTTCTTTATAAGCAGTTGGGTGTTACAAACCCCAGTAATTTAATTATAATTAGATATTATTTAACGATTTTATTATAATGTATTCAAATACTTTAGAATTTATGATAATATCAAATGCGTGAAAATAAATTAACAAAAACAATCACGATGAAAGGAGTAATTATTACCTACCCACGGCATACCATTCTAAAACATAAAAAAAATAAACCGTGGCTGCTGCACCCGTGAGAACTTTGCCCTATGTTACCTATTAATTGAATATCTTTTCTAAAAAATGTTGTATAAATCAGAGCTGTGAATTTTTTCAACACTTCATTGCAATTATTTACAATTTATAATAACATAAACGATGCTCTGAAAAACCTTCCCTTAAACAACTTTCGGAAAAAAATTAAGGATTCCTGGCTCACAAAATGAATTATTAAAAACTAATAAGAATTATCCACGGTGTGATATAGGAGGAGCAGACTTTTCATATACGATTTGTTCATTATATGTAATTTTCAGTAATAAAGAAAAACTGTTACAGGTTTGTGGATTAATTTATCTAGAAAGTAAATTTCGCAAAAAATGCAACAAAAATCGCATAATCATCGTACTCTGATACAAAACATATATTTTTGATCATTTAAAAAAAAAACCCCAAAAATGTGTTGAGCAATGTACATTTAGTTTGTCACTCTGGAATAAGCTGCATTTTTTTTTTTTTTTTGCTATAAAAATAACACTGACCTGGTAACGAAGCTGTAAAAAACCATAATAAGGTAAAAAAGTGTTATTTTATTTTATGAAAAAAAACAGTGAATGAAAATGAAAATAAAAAGAATTATCGCGTACTACACGTTATGGAACGCCTCTTCATCATTATTACAATCGCATAATATGTCACCTTCTTCGATATCCATTATCTTGTTCAGTATTTTGGACATTATTTTGGTCATTTTTTGGCCAGCAATGACAATCAAATGGCAATTAGTCCACATTCAAAGGACAAACTGCTTACTTTGTCTCTCAACGTTGGACATACTACACATAGAATGTCCATGGCGTTTTCATGATTTATTTTGCATGGAATAAAATGTATTTTTTCTGTATTTTTCTACGGAAGATTGTCGCCTATTATTGACAGTTTGTTGCGTCATCTTTGGTTACAAATTTCCAATAATGGACAAAATCCATATAGAAAGTCTGCTCCTCAATTAGGACATCACCACCGAGTATATAATTCATTTATTCATCATACGTCACTACGACTAATAACCGTAATTGTAAAATTTACCTTTTGTATTATATAAGTGGTTTTGTATGTAGACTACGATACGATTTAGTTTCAGTTTCGTTCCAAACGAGACGGTTGATATTATACTTTCGTTAATAAAATTATGTGTAAAACACATTCGTGTGCTAATTAAGTACCCCATACACCTAATATCAGAAGTGGTAAAGAACAATGCCCCATCAAATAAAAAAAGACATGCCAATCCCGATGATTGTTTCAGTGACACTTCTAGTTATAGTTTTAGTAATAGTTCGAATACATTTTCAGCAGTCAACATACAGTTACACATTCTGTGGTGGTATTTTCATACAGTTACACCCTCTATGATGATACTTACATACAGTTGCGCCTATTCTGGTGGTATTAGTATAGAGTTACACCCTCTGTGGTGGTATTTACATACAGTAACGCCCATTGTGGTAGTATTAATATAGAGTTACACCTTCTGTGGTGGTATTTACATACAGTTACGCCCATTGTGGTGGTATTTACATATAGTTACGCCCGTTGTGGTGGTATTTACGTACAGCTGCGCCCATTGTGGTGATATTTACACAAAGTTACACCCTCTGGGATGGCGTTTACATACACTTACGCCCTTTGTGGTGGTATTTACATACAGTTACGCCCGATGTGGTGGTACCTACATACAGTTACACCAGTTGTGGTGGTATTTACATACAGTGTGTTGGCATCAGCTATGCCAGAGTCGCGTGATAATGGTAATAGTGTTTTAATTCATTTCTAAAACTACTTTGTTACAGGTATATTCTCATATTTTGTCGTTGCGAGGATGAACGACAGTTACAGGATGGCCGAGCATAGGATCTCATCATCGAGTATATGATTCATTTATTCATTATACGTCACTACAACTATAAATTATCACTGTACTATTTATCTTTTGTATTATGTAAGGGGTCTTGTATGTAGATTACGATACGATTTAGTGTCAGATTCATTCTGAATTCGAAACGAGACGGTTGATATTATATTTTCGTTAATAAAGCCCTGTGTGAAATATATTGGTGTACTAATTATACTAACAGTAACCCGCACACCTAATATATATGTTGTTTTTTGTCTAGATCTTTTTATTACTATTATTTATTTCTTTCACCGTATTATATTATCCATATTATAATATAACAGTGGACAAAAATTATTCAAGAGTACATTCTCGAAATGTGATAATAAATACGCATTTAAATTTATTATCAGGATTGCACAATATTGGCACTTTTAGCTCAACTTAGAAAAACCCGTAATTTAACAGGCGGCAATAGACGACCGCAGTAAAGTAGAGAATTTCCGCCCATCACTTTCCCTTTTACTCAAGTACCTGGCGAACACGAAAATTTAAATTGAAAAATACGCAAAGAAAATACTTTACTCTAATTTTGAAATTGAATGTCAAGCTGTCAGGACATATAACATGGACATTACTAAAATTGTAAGTTAACATAAACTTTACAGAGTGAAATAAAAAATAATATTAACTGAAAATTTTTTTTTATGTTAATTATTATTTACTAACTTTTACAAATCTTATCACAGATAAGTATAACATATATCTTTTTAAACAATTATTTTCCCGGCTATTTGCCAAAACGCTGAAACTTGGATTACAAAAAAGATAATATGCACATTACGTTCAGTACAACTGACTCAATAATGTTATTTTTAATTTCAACTATTCTGTCTAGTAAAACCAAAAAATAAATAAAACACAAGGTACTCACTAGTTGACACTCACTTTAAAAAACTTTAAAATATCTACCGACACGTGTTTCTGCTTGCTATCATCAGGGTAGCCAGCACATTTAAAGAATCCAAAGTAAGGAAACTTGTAAACCTTAATGTAATAAACATTAATGGCTTCAGAGAACAGAATAATTGAAATTATATAGTGGAAATACCCCTTAGGGTCAATGAAATAATTTAAAAACAAATTAAAAAAAAATAAAAAATTTCAGTTAATATTATTTTTCATTCCACTCTATATTTTAACTTTTATCAAGAAGAGGAACTTAATTTGTTTTTAAATTATAAACCTTACAGGTCTAAATGTGTTTTTGGTCTGTTTTTCTTTTGTATTCCACATCTGGAAAATCTTGGAGTCACATTTCAACAGTAGTCAGTCAGCATACCGCAGTTCCACTTTTCTTGTTAACGTTTTTCAACTGAAAATGTGTCTAGATGAAATCTTTCTCTATGTTCTTCATCAATCACTTAATGAGCCACGTTTCTCAGGAAAAAAATTTAAATAGGATTAAATCAAAAGAACTTTTACGAACATATTGCATTCTAGGTCTTGGAATGCCGTGAGATAATGTTCAACAATCTGGCATCAGAACTTCAATACAGCAGGCATTACATAACGGTCACTAAATTTGCGACTCTAGTGTAAAACTCACCTTGTGGTATGCCCGTGTAGTAATAATTACGTAAATTCTACTGAATTCAGGTACTGCATAGTTATTACACTTTCAAGTAACTGCTGCTGTATGTATTTGCAACTTTGCAGATACTACTCTGCATTACTTTAAATCATTTTCAACTTTAAAGTGAGATCTAGTAGTAATGCCGACTGCATAACGTTACCAAAAAATCACTTCAAAGTAATGATAACTGAAAATGTTCTATTTAAAGCTCGTTGTCGTTGTCGGGATGTTTTCTAGAGCTTTAAAGTTGTGTTACTTATTAGCAACATTTAAGTCAAAACTTTCTTATTCAGAACTAATCGAACATGGCGCCTAAAAGCAGTAAAACAACAATAATGATTTTCCTACATTCATCGACCTTTTATAGAAAAGTTATATTATAGTCAAGTGAAGTTAACAACTTAACAAATTATTTTATTAATGCGGAACCGACCTTTATTCATTGAAATAGATAAATAATCAGGTTAGGAAAATTGTCTGGAAAATCAGACATTGCAGTGAAGAACCAATAAATGTTGAAGTAAAGAATGTAATTGATTGTGACTGTTTGTGATTTATCATTAATTGTTATTAATTAAAACTTCGCCCACTGAACAAATTCGCAAAATTCAGACAAATAAATAACTTAGGGAAGTTACAAAATTTACGAATACGTGAATGATTAGATGACAGAAAAATATGGATAGTATCAACTTTAGGCAATCGAAATTTTCACCACACTGAATTTTGTTGGTATTCAAGGTAAATTCTCGAGTTAATCATTTGTTTGTTTTTTGTTAATAATACTGCCACCTGTCACCTGTTGATGTTTAGTCAGTCACTAACGTGTTGCCAATCGCAAACAATAAAATTATTTTTACCTATACTCCATTCCTTTCGTATAGACTAATAAAAAATTCTAGCATAGGCGCGCAATATTATATAAATACATTTTGTGTATATATTGCACCACACGCAGAGAACTATGCAAGACTGAAGGTCGACAAAGGGTCGTTCTGCGAGCCCAGGTAAAAAAAACCATCTGCTCATATGAAATGAATGGAGTATAGTTCGGATTAGCCAGCTCTACTAATTTAAAAGTGAGGGCTGTAAGGTACAGGGTGAGTCAAATTCGATCCCCACTATTGGAATCTCGGAAACGGTAAGAGATAGAGAGTTGGTTAAAAGGGGGCAAAGTTGCACAATTTTATGTCCAATAATATATCGAGAAAATCCTCATTCGTTTTTAAAATATTTCAGAAAAACCAAAATGTTGAGTTTTAATTTTTATTTTTTTTTGCTTTGCTTCAAAAGATATAAAAAAAACTGAGAGCATTTCTTTATTGCGACTTTTTGTACTCTACAATATGGCATCAAAACATTTTGATTACGACGTTTCGTCAGATCGGGGCCACCATCAACTTTGTTTTTTGAAATACGGACCTGGTATATTTTTTTATTCTTTAGGATTTACATCCTGATTCCAACGACCTATGATACACGATGATTTGAACAACATTTTCATCTCCAAAACTGAAAATAAATCTTCAAGTGATTGATTTCGATTGAATTACAGCCCTGATTTTTTAATAAATTTTTCATCTATCTTATAAGTGATATTCCCGAATACCTACCTATTTATACTGCAATTTCAAATTACTATGTCCATTCATCCAATTTATTTTGGCGAAATCATATTCAACTAATTATCATTGTTTTTAAATATACCTACCTACCATTGCAGAATCAATTGAAAAACGTCAATAACAACAAATATAAGATTAAAACATTGTTTTGTGAAAGTAGCTGTAAATAATTATGTATTCCGATAGAGAAAAACGTGATATGGTTAAAGTGTATTATGCAATGAATACAAATTAAATACTAGCCCTTGACCAGTATCATGAACTATATCCTGAAAGGAGACAGTCGGATCGCACGATTTTTCGACACTTAGATGAAAACTTGATGGAGTTTGGTGCTTTTAAAAAACCGAGACAAAAATGTGGTAGCACAATATCCGAAAATATTAGAGAAAATGTTCTTCAAGAGGTACGTTCTTTATTAAGTTAATCATGATAATATTTGAATTATATCTTCACATTAAATGGTACTTTGCATATTAGTGTCGAATATTAATGGGAAATATCTCCGAATATTTTTCGTATTTTAGAATCGGGAATATTTTGACACTAAAGTGACCAGGTCAGCTCTTAACAGAGTAATTGTTTTTTTTTTCATTTTTAGATAACAAATGATAGAACTAAATCGACACGACAAATAGCATCTGATATTAACTTACCTCAGACTACAGCCCATCGAGTTCTAAAAAATGAAAGATTCAAATGTTATAAACTCCATGTTACACAAAAATTGCTTTCTGGTGATAACTTAAGGCGGATGAAATGGTGTAATTGGTTGTCCAATAGGATACAGGAAAATCCAGAATTTTTAGATGAGATCCTATGGACCAATGAGGCACTTTTAGTAGTTGCGGCTTATTTAACTGCAATAATGAATATATTTGGGCTATACAAAATCCAAGGGAATATAGAAAAATCAGGAGGCAAGGAAGATTTTCAGTCAATATATGGGCTGGATTCTAAGGTGATACAATTTTCGGACCTAAACGCTAAATGCTGAGAGATATTTAGGTTTTCTTCAAACAGATTTTCAAAATTTTGTTAATCAAATTCTTTTGGCTCAGCTTCAAACAATGTGTTTCCAGCATGATGGAGCCCCCGCATCATAATGCTAGAAACATTTACGCATTTTTAAACAATGAATTTCCTATATATCTAGGATAGGAAACAACGGCGTAGTCAGATGGCCGTCTCGATCACCTTACCTATCGCCCCTATATTCTTTGGGGTACCTTAAAAAATCGAGTGTATAAAAACGAGGTATTGAAGATTTAAAAAACAAAATACATGAGGCATTTAGATCTATTCGG
This sequence comes from Rhamnusium bicolor, assembly GCA_029963845.1. Classification (NCBI taxonomy): domain Eukaryota; kingdom Metazoa; phylum Arthropoda; class Insecta; order Coleoptera; family Cerambycidae; genus Rhamnusium; species Rhamnusium bicolor. The sequence continues at coordinate 126,471 of JANEYF010001034.1, forward strand.
AGAAGAACGATAAATAATATAAAAAAAAGAATTCAAAAATGCATTGCCCAGGATGGTAACCTTATTGAACATTTAATGTGAAAAATAATAATTAGTATAAAATATAGTAGTTTTTGTTTTTTTTTTTAAATTTTGTTGTGCATTAAACCATTATTTTCCATAGTAGGTATTATTTCAATTATTATACGAAAAAAGTAACACTACAGCTTTAACTCACTTGAACCTATAGAATTGAAAATACGAAAAATAGTGATTATCACGTGACGGAAAAATAAATCGTTAAATTCAGAAAGAAAAATAGTAGTCCGTTTTTGCAAGGTAGGTATATTTAAAAGAAACGATAATATAATTAGTTGAATTCGTCAAAATAAATTGAATAAATGGACATAGCAAATTGGAAATTGCAATTTAAATTGGTAGGTATTTGGAAATCTCTTATAAGATAGATGAAAAAAAGTTACTAAAAAATCAGGGCTGTAATTATGCAAATTCAATCACTTAAAGATTTATTTTCAGTTTGAGATGAAAATGTTGTTCATGGAGTATCATAGATCGTTGGAATCAGGATGAAAAATTCTAAAGATTAAAAAAAATATATACCAGGTCCATATTTGAAAAAACAATGTTGATGGTGGCCCCGATCTAACGAAACGTCGTATTCAAAATGTTTTAATGCCATATTGTAGAGCTCAAAAAGTCGAAATGAAGAAGTTCCTTCAGTTTTTTTATATGTTTTGAAACAAAGCAAAAAAAAAAATAAAATTAAAACTCAAAATTTTGGTTTTTCTGAAATATCTCAAAAACGAATGCTGATTTTTTCGATTTTTTTTATATCATATTATTGGACATAAAATTGCGCAACTTTGCCCTCATTAACCAACCCTTTATCTCTTACCGTTTCCTAGATCCCAATGAAGGGGAATGAATTTGACTCGCCCTGTACGTGGGAACTTTGCAGTAACCTTTTCGTAGTATCGTAGTAGAGGCCAGTTTAAAGCTACCAAGAAAATGACGTCATTCGTCGCATTTGCTACTTTTTGGTTAACTATTATTGAATGATGACGCCATATTGACATAGATAAAAATAGAATCCTGAAATCCATTTTTTTTTAATTAAATATGGTCATTTGTAAACATCTTTTATATATAGATTATTAATTCATAACACATAAACAAAAATATTTTTTTCATCTAAAATTTTGCATTTTCGAGTGCACATAATTTTTGAACAATTTTTTTTTGAAAAAAACAATTTTCTACAGAGTGCGTCTTTTTTATCGAAGTATCATGTAAACATTTTACGGAAAACAAGTACTCAATTCGAATGACAGAGAGAGAAAAATATATTTGCTCTCGTACCACCAAAGAGCTATTCCAAAAATTAGTCATTTCTAACTACTTGGTTGCGTTCCGTTTCCGTAATAACCTAGTTCTCAACACGAACAGAGAAGGTCTGGAAAAGTAATTGCTACGTAATAACTATTCCCCATATTGGTGCATGCTTGGTAGACGGATCGTTCCCATTGCGTAACGGTCGTTAGTTGCGGAAACCTTTAAAGTTCCACTGATGGTAGCTCCTTAAATAGACTTCGTATTTGAGAACCGACAAAAATATCTTCCTTTATATTTGCCTCACTGAGTTCTCAAAATTTTGTTTGTAAATACTGAAAACCTGTCCATTGCTTTTATAAACTGTTTCATTAATTAACCTTAATTTAATGTGGAGGCAGAATATTTTTCAAATTTATATTCTGAAAAACTGTATTACAGCTCCCAAACTAAAATTCGTTTTCTCGCACTTTTTTAAAGTGATTTATTTAATTTTTTAAAAATTAACCACTTTCTCTCAAAATTCCACCTCTTATAGTTTTAGAGAAAACCACTAATAACATATCGTTTGACCCACCCTAACTATGCCTTTTATTGCTTTTAAATTTCGCAGAATTGGTTGAATTTACATAATACATAATAATATATCGCATTTTATGATCAATTCGGTTATATAAATAATAAATGTTGAATATTTTCACTCAAAACGAGCTACAATTAGAAAGCTGTTTATAACATAAAATACGCCTCCACGAAATAAAAAATCTGCAAAATATTTAACGCAGTAACTGGATCTCAAAGTATTATACATTTTTTATTGTCTCAATGTCAATTCTAAAAATATAAAGTGAGTGTATTTTCATACCAGGTTCATGTCGTTATATTTAGAATATTTACTTTAAATTCGTAACGTGGAGGTGACAGAGAGAGAAAAATATATTTGCTCTCGTACCACCAAAGAGCTATTCCAAAAAATTAGTCATTTCTAACTACTTGGTTGCGTTCCGTTTCCGTAATAACCTAGTTCTCAACACGAACAGAGAAGGTCTGGAAAAGTAATTGCTACGTAATAACTATTCCCCATATTGGTGCATGCTTGGTAGACGGATCGTTCCCATTGCGTAACGGTCGTTAGTTGCGGAAACCTTTAAAGTTCCACTGATGGTAGCTCCTTAAATAGACTTCGTATTTGAGAACCGACAAAAATATCTTCCTTTATATTTGCCTCACTGAGTTCTCAAAATTTTGTTTGTAAATACTGAAAACCTGTCCATTGCTTTTATAAACTGTTTCATTAATTAACCTTAATTTAATGTGGAGGCAGAATATTTTTCAAATTTATATTCTGAAAAACTGTATTACAGCTCCCAAACTAAAATTCGTTTTCTCGCACTTTTTTTAAAGTGATTTATTTAATTTTTTTAAAAATTAACCACTTTCTCTCAAAATTCCACCTCTTATAGTTTTAGAGAAAACCACTAATAACATATCGTTTGACCCACCCTAACTATGCCTTTTATTGCTTTTAAATTTCGTAGAATTGGTTGAATTTACATAATACATAATAATATATCGCATTTTATGATCAATTCGGTTATATAAATAATAAATGTTGAATATTTTCACTCAAAACGAGCTACAATTAGAAAGCTGTTTATAACATAAAATACGCCTCCACGAAATAAAAAATCTGCAAAATATTTAACGCAGTAACTGGATCTCAAAGTATTATACATTTTTTATTGTCTCAATGTCAATTCTAAAAATATAAAGTGAGTGTATTTTCATACCAGGTTCATGTCGTTATATTTAGAATATTTACTTTAAATTCGTAACGTGGAGGTAGAACGGACAGCATCTGAGATAAATTAGGTTGGACAACAAAATTTAAAATAACTTAAAATTAACGCATAATATACATGTCTAAAAAAATATTAAGTTGCTCATCCTCTCAGAAAATACCCATTTGTAGATAATACTGTAGTGATATTGTTTAGACAAATTTTCTACAGTATTATTATTATGATGGTAATGTAAAAAAATTGATTTACTACAAAAATTGCATATACAGTGTGTGAATATGGCAAATATTAAATAAAATTGAATTTTAACAATTTTTACGTTTTGCAGTTTTGAATTCTAGGTGGATCGCTTTGTTTCAAGAAAGCATCTGAACATTGTTACACAAATTGGTATATTGTCCAGTAGTAATATATTAATTAATTAATACCAGTATTTGCAATTTTAGAAGCAACTTCTGTGAAAACATCTTTAAAATTAAATTAAAATTGAACAAGTATAAATATGTATACACATATACATATATATATATATATATATATATATATATATATATATATATATATATATATATATATATATATATATATATATATATTATTGTGATATTGAGGATTGTTGTATTGTTGTATTTTTATTTATTTATATAATTTAAAAAAAATTTGAATTTGTTTTATTAAAATGTTGTAAAAATTGAAAATTTTGTGGTTTATTAAAATTTATGCCCTTGTATACCCAAACTAGCTCAGATTTTAATTTACAAATTTTACTTACTTTTATTTTCTTTTTCTCTCATTCAGGATGCAGGTTCAATTTGGTTCTTTCTATAGTATAATTTCAAAATTTAAAATCACAAAATCAGTACACATTAAAAAAAAACTAAACACTTTCAGAAAACAATAAAGGAGTTGTTTTTAATATAGGTTTTTTTTTAAAATTTTTAACAAATATTTACAATTTTAACTTACATTTACCCAACCAAAATTTTTAAAATCTCGAGATTTTACCTTATTTAACCGTACGGTTGACCGGTTGCTTTCTTGAAAAATCTCCCTGCTCTGCAAATTCTGTATTCTCTGCACCTGTGCTGCTATCAAGCTGTGAATGCTGTGATTAACCTCGAAATATGGCTTCTGATTCTGTGTTTGCTTCTTATTGTGCTTATTTGTGAATATAATTTGGTTTTTTCTTTTTTTGATTACCTGGGACCTTTTTTTCCGATGCACGTTACGACTGAATTACTTTTTTGATATTACTACTGGATTTCATACAATGGTGGATAAGTACCTCTTTTATATTAATTGTTTATACTATTAAATCATATATTAACTTGTTTTCTTACTATTTTATCCTTAATTTCAGTATGTTTTATCAAATTACAAATTCTCAAAATATTTTTCAACTTCTCTTCCAAAATTTCAAAAACTCTCCTTTTTTATCAATAACAACCCACTATCCATTGTTTTCTTGCTTACTTTAATTTTGTATATAGTAAAATCACCAAATTTCAAAATTGACTAGTTGTCACAAATTATTTTTTATGTCAAATATTTTTAATTTTGAAAATAAAACTTTTATACTACTGGAGTTAATTGAAGTGAAATTTTTATATGGGACTACATTGGTGACACCTTTTCGATGGCAGGAAATACACAATAGGTCTCTCGTCAGCTCTGCCAGTGGAGATCCAGGACTTCGACTTGACACCTTTTTCTTGTTTTTTATTTGTTTTTCATTAATTTTTATGGCCAATTTGGCTTTGCAAATACCTTACAACTAACTACATTTTTATATGAACAATGAATACTTAATTATTCTACACATATGTTAACAACTAAATTAAAATTGTTTTCTGAAATTGTTCATTTTTAATGTATGCATGCTACTATATTTATTAAACTTTTTAAATTAATTAATAACATTGCTAAATGTGATATAATTCCCCCCAAATTTTTTTAAATTTACTGATTTTATAAAGTGAATTTTCAAAATTTAATAGTTCACATTAGCAATTTTATTTTATGATAAATATGGGTATAAAAGTTCTATATGAAATCTACCTCTAATGGCATCTGAATCCACAAATTTTAACTCATACACATTTTCATTTACAACTTCATTAATCTGATAAGGTCCTTCATATGGCGTTTGTAGTTTCGCACATATTTTATTTTTCTTATTTGAAACTTGTAACCTTTTTACCACAACCATATCGCCTTTTTTAAATTTTACTCGTTTAGTTATATTTTTGTTTGCCCTTTTTAAAGATCTTTCCGCATTGTTTTTAATTCTTTTTATGGCCTTTTGCCTTAATTTTTGAAAGTCTACCTGTTCATCTGTCCTCCATGGGCGTTCAGGTAATGTTCCAAACATTAAAATCACGGGTGGTATTTCCGTTACCGTGTTTTGTACATTATTTAAATAATCCTCTACTCGTGACAATTCTTCATCCCATTTTTCATGCTTTCCATCCACTAACAATCTCAAAAATCTTAATACCTCTTGAATGTACCTCTCAGCAGGATTAGATTTTGGATGTCTGATTGTCGTATACGTAATATTTATTTCTAAATTTGATAAATTGTCTCTAAATCGGTCATTATCAAAATACGAAGCATTATCTGCCAAAATCCTAGTGGGAAAACCTACATCTCTACAATAGTTTCTTAAAATTTTTGTTGTAGTTCTCGCATTACATCGTCTTGTTGCATATAGACGAACAAATTTTGTAAATGTATCTACTACTACTAATACATGTTTATGACCTTGTCTTGTTTTAATTAAGTTACTTAAATAATCAATTGCCACCAATTGCAATGGTGCTGTCGTAATTATATTCCCAGGTTGATTTTGATTTCTAAAGTTTTTGTTTTTCCCCATACAACATAAATGACATTCTTTTATTATTTTCTTAGTTAAAATCAAATCTTTTTCAGCATAATAATTTTCCCTGAAAACTAACCATGTTTTTCTTGTGCCTATATGTCCCCAAGTCTCGTGGATGTTTTGTATGATGTCTCGTGCCAGATTCTCCCCAATCACATACACTTCATCCCCATTCATTCCTTTAATTATAAAACCATCCTTAAATTTGAAACCTCTGTAATTTTGTTTTTCTAGCAGAATTTGCCTCAATTCTTCTAGATTTTCTTGACTATTTTTGATTTCAATTTCAGAATATAGCCCTCTACTGTCTCTCATTTTATTTAACGCAATGATGAAATTGTTTGGTCTCTCTATCACCTGTTCTTTTGACCTTGTTAACGCGTCAGCCGTTACGTTTTCTTTCCCCGGGCGATGCCGAATTTCAAAAGCATACTCTTGTATGAGTAGCGACCAACGGTATATCCTATTATTTGCAAACCTATTATTCATTAAAAACGTTAATGCCGAGTGATCTGTTTCCAATAAAAACTTATTTGCAGTTAAATAATACTTCATTGCAGACAGCGAGTACACAATTGCACTCATTTCTTTTTCTGAAATGCTATATCTAGTTTCATATGGCTTTAAAATGCGTGAAACGAAACAGATAGGTACCTCAATTTCCCCTTGAATTTGTGTGAGTTCCCCTGCGATTGCATAGTCTGACGCATCCGTGCGTAAAATAAATGGAAGTGAAAAAATCTGGACTATACAACAACAAATTCTCATGAAAACTTTCTTTCAGATTCTGAAATGCTTTCTCTCTCCTTTCGTCCCATGACCATTTCACATCTTTTCTCAATAGTTCTATCAAAGGTACCTCTAGTTCTGCCAAATTTGGGATGAATTTCTTATAATAATTTAACACGCCCAGAAATCCCCTCAACATTCGTAAATTTTTAGGACGATCATAATTTTTTAGAGCGTCTATTCTTTCTTTTTCTATACTAATACCGTCTTGACCGATTTTATATCCTAAATATTTTACACTGGGTTTATAAAATTGACATTTCTCGAAATTTAGTTTTAATCCGGCTCTATTTAGTTCATTTAAAATAATATCCAAATGTTTTCTATGTTCTGTATCATTTTCGGAAAATACTAAAATATCATCAATATAGTGCAGACAGAAAGCTTCATACTGATCTAAAATTTGTTGCATTGCTCTTACTAAAGCTGAAGATGATGATTGTAATCCAAACGGTACGACTTTAAATTGATAGATATGCCCATCTACACTAAAACCAGTGAATTTTCTTGACTGAGGAGCTAAAGGTATCAGCCAGAATGAGTTTTTTAAATCGAGCTTACTAAAAATGACATTTTTCCCTATTCTACTGAGCATTGTGTTTATTACTTGTGGAGCATCAAATTGTTTTTGAGTAATTTCGTTTAATTTTCGCGCATCTAAACATAATCTGATAGATTGGTCTGACTTTTTAACTATAACGAGCGGACTGATGTAATTTGTTTTTGATCTTTCTATTATTCCTGCTTCAAGCATGTTCTCAATTTCATCTTTTACTTGCTCTCTATATTTGAACGGTATAGGATATACTTTGCATTTGAATGGTTTTGTTTCGTCTACTACTAGCTGATGAACGTACCCACTTGCAAACCTTGGTTCAAAATTTATTAACGATTTATATTTTTCCATTAATTCTTCAACGTCATCTTTGTGTTTGTGCACACAATTAATTATTACCCCTACTCTTTTCGCGTTTGCGATATTTTTATCAATTATGGAACTCGTTTGTTCCTTATAAACATTATTTGGACCCGTTTTGTCCTTAACACCTATAAATGGTACGTTTGTACCCCCAAAATTATTTGACGTTCTTTCAAATCAATCTTTGCTTTTATATCTGTTAATAAATTTTCCCCCAATATTACATCGTAACTCATTCCACTTACAACAATAAACTCACCACTCACTCTTATTTCTCCAATATAAAAATCAGTTTGTAATACTTTTGTACATTCCGCAATCTTTTTACCCGTTACATTAATCAAATTTACCTTCATCGCTTTCATTACCCGCTTATTAAACTCAGTAGAATCTTTTTGAATGACCTTTTCATTTATAATGCTTACTTCAGCCCCCGTATCTATTAATGCTGTTAAATTGTAATTTAATATTTTTATCTGAATACATGGTAATGAACAAATTAATCCTGAATCGTTTCCTTGATCGTTTTCCATTGTTATAAATTCTCTCATATGTTGATATGATAGAGAATTTATTGTTTCGCCAGCCTCACCTCCCATTACTGAAAATCCGGCCGGAGTTTACCCTGATTTTCCGGTTTTATAGCTTCCAAATCATTTGCCGATCTGTGTACTTGTACATTTGCCACCTGCGCATATGTACGTCTGTCAGTCTCATTATTTCTGTTTTCCGTCCGATTATAATTTTGATTCCTATTGTTACCGTCTCCCCTATCATTCCTAAAATTCCCATTTCTATTTTCCGTTCTATAATTTTGATTTTGGTATTGATTGTACCTGTTGTCTCCCTGATATCTAAAATTTTGGTTTTGGTTCCCCTGATAATTTCGATTCCATTCCCGTTTGTCATAATTTTGATTATTGTTACCGTATGTCTGTCTGTTATTCAGTCTTCTCCATTCCGTTCGATCATCGTCAATTACCCTAATATATTCGATTAACCCTTCGATTGTTCCGATTCTTTGAGTAACTATGACCTTTCGAATATCATCATCAAAATGCCTGCTAAGATGTTTCACGATTTCTCCCTCATCCATTTTTGGTTCCAAATGTTTCGCGTTGTAATATTTTCTCATGATATATGCTTCCCTTGATAAACCCCCATTGTCTTTATATTTCCCGTTAAATAAATTTGTTTTAACTCTATTCTGGTTATGTTCCCCCCAGTATTTTTGGCAAAATAAACCCTCAAATTCATCAATAGTTTCATATCTATCCTCAATTAACTGATACCAAAATTGTGCTTCGCCTCTCAATTTAGAATGAATGCAACTTTTAATGTCAATGCCTAGCGGTAATGTTTCAAAATATTTCTTAAGGCGTGACATAAATATTTTTGGATGAATTCTCGCATCCCCTGCAAAATATAACTCACTGTTTTGTGCCTTTTGACACTGTGCATACGCTATTGCACTAGGAGAACTATCCCCTTGAATATAATTACCCCTCTGACATAATTTAATCCTTTCACTCATCACTTTCATTCGTTCCTCATATTCTTCGTCCCGTCTGTCTGTTATCCTTGTCAAATTTTCAAAATTTTTCTCTATTTCCCCTGTTACTTTGCTATTTATATTTAAATTTAGATTATTTACTTGTTGTTTAATATCTTTCGTCTCATTTTCTAAATTTGCAATCCTAACATTTGACTGCTTAATTTGACATCTTACCTCATTTACCTTTACCTCTACTTTTTCTTCTGTCCTTCCAAACCTATCCGCTATCTGTGCAAACCTTATTGTCATCTCTTCTTCATGCTTTTCCTGAAAACTTCTAAAAATTTCCCTCACATTCTCCGTAATTTCCATCTTAATTGTCTCTTGAATTCCATCTATTCTTTTTGTAATTTTGTCCTGATTTTCTTTCAGTAGCTTCTCTATGTTTTCCTTGGTTTCTTTTGCCCCTTCTATTCTGTTCTTTTCCATTAATTTTTCACTTTCCATCCTGTTCTTTTCGATGGTTTCCATTAATTTTTCATCTCTTCCTATCCTGTTCTTTTCCATGGTTTCCATTAATTTTTCATCTCTTTCTATCCTGTTCTTTTCCATTAATTTTGCGCTTTCTTTGTTTTCTTCCATCATCTTCCTCATCATTTCCATTATACTTTGATTTTGTTCAGCATCTCCCGATTGTTGTTGGCTTGTTTCTTCTGTTTTATTTGTCGACATTTTGTCTTGTGACCTAAGTTTCATGTACTTTTATATGTTTAACTTTTTGTGTACTGATTTATTTATTAATAGCTATTATACCTTTCTAGCCCCACTTTGGGCTGGCTACTTTGTTGTGATAATAAGGTTTTGTACGTAGGTTGCCTATTTTTGTTATGTCGAGCCCCACGTTGGTTCGCCACTATATTGTGATATTGAGGATTGTTGTATTGTTGTATTTTTATTTATTTATATAATTTAAAAAAAATTTGAATTTGTTTTATTAAAATGTTGTAAAAATTGAAAATTTTGTGGTTTATTAAAATTTATGCCCTTGTATACCCAAACTAGCTCAGATTTTAATTTACAAATTTTACTTACTTTTATTTTCTTTTTTCTCTCATTCAGGATGCAGGTTCAATTTGGTTCTTTCTATAGTATAATTTCAAAATTTAAAATCACAAAATCAGTACACATTAAAAAAAAACTAAACACTTTCAGAAAACAATAAAGGAGTTGTTTTTAATATAGGTTTTTTTTTAAAATTTTTAACAAATATTTACAATTTTAACTTACATTTACCCAACCAAAATTTTTAAAATCTCGAGATTTTACCTTATTTAACCGTACGGTTGACCGGTTGCTTTCTTGAAAAATCTCCCTGCTCTGCAAATTCTGTATTCTCTGCACCTGTGCCGCTATCAGCTGTGAATGCTGTGATTAACCTCGAAATATGGCTTCTGATTCTGTGTTTGCTTCTTATTGTGCTTATTTGTGAATATAATTTGGTTTTTTCTTTTTTTGATTACCTGGGACCTTTTTTTTCCGATGCACGTTACGACTGAATTACTTTTTTGATATTACTACTGGATTTCATACAATGGTGGATAAGTACCTCTTTTATATTAATTGTTTATACTATTAAATCATATATTAACTTGTTTTCTTACTATTTTATCCTTAATTTCAGTATGTTTTATCAAATTACAAATTCTCAAAATATTTTTCAACTTCTCTTCCAAAATTTCAAAAACTCTCCTTTTTTATCAATAACAACCCACTATCCATTGTTTTCTCTGCTTACTTTAATTTTGTATATAGTAAAATCACCAAATTTCAAAATTGACTAGTTGTCACAAATTATTTTTTTTATGTCAAATATTTTTAATTTTGAAAATAAAAACTTTTATACTACTGGAGTTAATTGAAGTGAAATTTTTATATGGGACTACATTGGTGACACCTTTTCGATGGCAGGAAATACACAATAGGTCTCTCGTCAGCTCTGCCAGTGGAGATCCAGGACTTCGACTTGACACCTTTTTCTTGTTTTTTATTTGTTTTTCATTAATTTTTATGGCCAATTTGGCTTTGCAAATACCTTACAACTAACTACATTTTTATATGAACAATGAATACTTAATTATTCTACACATATGTTAACAACTAAATTAAAATTGTTTTCTGAAATTGTTCATTTTTAATGTATGCATGCTACTATATTTATTAAACTTTTTTAAATTAATTAATAACATTGCTAAATGTGATAATATATATATATATATATATATATATATATATATATATATATATATATATATATATATATATATATATATATATATATATATATATATATATATATACACACATATACATACACACACACATATATACACATACATATAAAAAATAACTATAATTGTAAACACAACTTATACATGCAGATATGAACAGTCAGATAGCATACAACAGTTTATCTAGATAAGAGGAGTATTGAAGTATTCTTAGACTGAATAGAAACTATGCTTTAATAGCAATGACTTAATTGTGTTCTGAAAAGATTTAGATTTTCAATATTTTTTATTTGAGGAGGTAGATGGTTAAAGAATTTGACAGGCATCACATAGGAACTATTTGATAAAAGCGTTAGTTTGTGATGAGGTAGTCTAATGTGGCTTCCGTCCTTAAATCATACTGGGCAACTTCAGAACTTTAAGTAAATTTCTCAGGATTTTTTTTGACAAACATAACACAATTAAAAATATATAATGACATCACTGTTAGTATATTCATACCTTTGAAAAGATTTTTGCAAGAATATGATCTGGGTTTGAAGCACATCGTTCTTATGATTTTTTTCTGCATAATAAGTACATCAGTTATTCTATTTGAGTTACCCCAGTTTATAATACCATAGTTAAGAATAGAATTTACGTAGGCATAGTAGTACGTTAGCAATGTGTGTTTGTTAACAAATTTCCTCATTTGCCACACTGAAAAACAATAAGATGACAACCTCTTTATGATATACTCTATTTGAGAATGCCATGATAGGTTGTAGTCAATTTGCAAGCCTAGGAATTTTATACTAGGACTGTTTTAACGATTTGTTAGATGATTTGACTAAGATACTACAATTATTTTCTCTTACTGAAAATGACACTAAATGTGTTTCAGTTATGTTTAGTAACAGACCATTATTGTTGCAGTAGGATTCCATATTTTCGTTACCCTTACTAGCTAATTGACTGAGGCACGTAAAGTCGTTTGCGGATGGAACTGCTGCCGTATCATTAGCAAATAGTGATACATGTTCATGAATGTTATTTATAAATAAAATAAATAGCAGGGGGCCCAGCACGCTGCCTTGAGGTACCCCGACACCTAACGGTCGTAGATCAGAATAATAGTCCTCTGTTTCAGATCTTAGAAGGACTTTTGTGTTCTGTTTGATAAGTAGGAACATAACCAGTCATAGGCTAACCCTCTTATTCCGTAATTATACATTTTTTCTAGGAGAATACTATGGTTCACCATGTCGAATTCTCGTGTAAAGTCAAAAAAGATGCCTACACTTTTTGACTTTTGTCCAATTGCTCTAGAATACAGTTAGTAAAGGAAACCGAAGCATCGGCTCTTTAATAACGTGAGGTCTATGGTCTATCCGTTTCAAGAATGAAGCGTTGATTTTAGATAGTGAGCAATTTCCCAGCTTTTCATTGGTCAAAACGCGAAGCAAGTTCACACTACAGGCTATTATCAGCTGGTCGGATCTAGTATAAGTATTATTTTGGTTTCGAAAGCAAAAGTTTGTCATCAGTTGAAGTATCTTCTGCTAGGTAAATAGCTTATGTTGAACACGTTATAAAAGAAGAAAAGAAATTGTATGGCTTGGACGAAATTATAGAAAATATGACATTAACTTTCTCAGTTAATACGGGATCTTCTGGTGAAGATTTCAAACGATGAGTTATTATGTATTTTATTATCTAGAATAATAATATTTGATAATTTCGATTTTTATTTTTGATTTTAGAGGCAAATGATTTGTCGTTATTAACAATTCACAATGCAATTTGGGTGTAACCGAACTTTTTTATTTTTAATAGCATAATTATTGGCACCATGTATATTTTTCATATCCTGATTCAGTTATTTTCAATTTTTGGTAGTTGGCGCCCCTGATTAAATTGTGTGTATTTATTCTTAAAACGGCGATAGACAATATTAGATGAGTCCTTATAATTCTATAAGTATTTTAAATACATGTGCAAATTTCTGGAAGTAGCTATCCTTGCTTGTTTCTACCTACAAAATTTTAAGAGGAAAGAATTCATATTTAACAGGTCATTTTACGTCTTTGAACAGTAGAATATTTATGTATGGTTTTTTAATGATTTATGCAATGTGAGATTCACAGTAAAATTCATCAAAATATTCAGTACCTACCTGTTCACAAAGTAAATTTGTATGTATCTTCGTAAACATAACGAAAAGCATCATATAATAGAAATATTTTGTCGATTTTGAACAGTGACTGTTTATAATTCAAACTGGGGCGCGTGTGGCTGTGTAAACCAGTCTCACGAGTACTTCATTCTTAAATAAAGCAGATAGACTTTAGTTTACAATCATAGACTTTCTTTTCCGCCAAATAATTACATTTTTCAACGCTGATAGGCAAACCCATATCAAATAAGTAGTTTTTCTAATGTTCTTTGAGATTTGACAGTCAGTTATAATAATTACTAAAGCTAATTTTTTTCTTACATTATCTGCATAGAGTAAGATATCTACATCTAGGCCAGCCACAGTCATTAATAAATAATACAGGCAACATAGGGCCTAGGATGGAGACCTTGCGTGCTCTAAGTTGCAGCAATTTCGACTGAAGTATAACCATACCATGACACTCTTTGCTGTAGATGACGTAATGCTTATTTATTAAATAAACATTAAATACCATTCGTATTTCATTGATTTAAACAAGTACAATTCCATAACTATTAAATTAAAACTTTTATATCATAGATCTGACATGAATATTTAATTAGATTTTTGGTTTATTTTTATTTTTCGGTTCCCGGATATACTAGAACGATTGTTTATTGAAACAAAAGAGCACAAAGGATAATTTAGTCAATTACAAAAAAATTCGTTAAATATTTAGGTTAGAACAATTCACTTTCCAACATTTATCTAGTAAAAGGAAAAAGCTGAAACTATAAAAACAAAATGTTTACTCTCGCCGAATTTATGTGTCCAAACACTACAACCTACTTGCTATTCTAACGCCCACGCGGCCCCATTGAGCGCTTTTCACCCATTCATAAATAATGTTGATAGCCGCTAAGTTAATTATTTATTTCCAATAAAAATGACTGCGGTCGGCAATTAAATTAATGAAATAATTGTTGTGCGAGTGGCGTTGACAATTATATGATAAGCCTTGGATCGACCGACAAGCACTCTCATCATTTGCAAGTCACAAGCATACTTGACGCAGAGACAGTGGTAAACTGCGCAAATTTTACAAATAATATAATATAGTGTGGTGTGCCCTAAATGGAGACGGTCAATCATTTTATGTGATGAGGACATGCGATATATTAAATAATCAGTCTCGGTTAACTACACCTCAACAATACTTCTCAGCATATCCAATTTAAAACGAAGGAAATGAAAAATTTTTATTATAATTAATTTCATTCACATTTATATTAGCACGGTAGCAGTTAATCTGGCGAACATTTTTTGATTTGACGCAAATATTTGTTGACCACAAGAAGTGTCTTGTACATCCGTGCGCTCCTTGATGATGCAAGTGTGGGAGCAAACTTAATCTTTTCCTTTGACCTTGCAAAACATAATTTCAAAAACGGTGCGTTTGGAAGCGGTAAGCAAGAACAAAATGGCCGCTATCGGAAACATTTAGCATGGAGAGGAATCAGAAACACCCGTGACTTCACCTGAAATTGATGTGGCTTTATCACAAGACGATATCCCCAACTTACACCAGAGCAACAGAACATTCTATGGTAGCATTCTCTAGTTTTCATAAATGATAGAAGTAATTCACTCCATCTTCTGAAATTATTGTTTTGGGAAATTTTAACACAAATGATTTAAAATGTTGCAGAAACGGAGCTATATACAGGGTGATTTACCTTAACATGCGGATAATTATTCAGTAGTATTCACCAAGTGGTTAAAAAATGTAAAATTTAAAAAAAAAATCAAAAAAAAATTACATTATTTATTTTGTAGCAATGCGCCAATTATGTCAATATCATATCACAGTATTCCTGCGACGTAAACGCTGGCATTATTGACCGTATCGATCTAAGAAAATAAATCCAATTTGATACACACTCAACTAATGTCGCAAAGAGACTAACTGAGAACGGAAGGAAGCCAATATTGGAGGGGAGGATCACCTCCAGCGACCTACTGTCTAGCGCGATGCACTTACATGTTTACGTACTTGTCTGCTGTTTTATATTCGCGACTCAGTGGAGTATCATTGGAGGTTTTACCACAAAAAAATATAAATTACCTCGGATTGCTCTAAAATTTTGCAGGGGCTTTCCCACTTGGTAGAATAGTACAGCCTTTTATTTTCTGCATGTTAAGATAAATCACCCTATATAGGTTATGTTATTTATAAGTTTCAATCAAATGTCATGCGGAGAACTGAGAAAGTGCGAAAAATCAGGAGAAGCAAAAATTTCGATCCAGCAGTATAAATTGCCAACTAGTTCCCGATTAGTTGATGTTTAGACATGCGTATTCAAAAATTCATCAAGCCGTTTGGGATTTTCCGCTGGAACAAATTTATTGTAAATAATTTTGGGAAAGTACTTACAAGATAATTTGAATTAATATAATGCAATAATTTTGGCGCTGACTTAATATTAATTCTATTTTTTACCGTATTCAAATATGATTTAAAACTGCATCCTTCAGTTAGTTCGTCATTAACATCGACTTTATAGATATTTTTTAAATATTTGCTTTTTTGAAAACCACAGGTAACCACTCCGTGAGGCAAGGGCTGGATGAGATCCCCCAAAATCTGAGACCCTAGGGCGACTGTTTTTTGTCTTATAGGTATTAGAAATACACGTAGCTTGCACCGTTAAGTCGCGCATTAGTAAATAAAGGTTTCCTTTTTAAATGAATGAATGAAACCACTATTAGAGCACTAGAAGGATTGGGAATGTAATATAAAATTACGATGAATAATTAAACAGTATTTGAAAGGTAATTTATGCTGAAACATGGTAAAAATATGCAGAATAATTTTGTTAACGATTGTTGAATGAAAGTAGATGTTAGTCTAGTTGTCCATCCCAACTTGTCAAGTCGACATTTATTTAGATTTACTTTACTATGATAGCGAGATAGGTAAATTTCTGTAATTCAACATTATCGACTAACAACAGCATTTGTCATGGTATTGAAGTTATTCCTGTTCTAAAGCGTTATGTTGTAATATGTAGTTTTATTTTCGTTCTTTCCAGTATTTATATACTTTTTATCGGAACATCAGACGTAGACAGTGCTGGCGTCTCAAAATCGTCTACTACACTATCTTCAGCAAGACAAATTACATTCTTGAACAACAATTATATCCAACAATGAACTGCGTAACTTTCGATGATAAAAATTATTCTCCAGACTGATTGACGCGATATAATTGATAAAGTCAAGACCGTATAATAATAGATTATCAATATAGTAAAATCAATTTGAGATCAATACGGAGATTACTATACATAAATAAATTTGTAACATATTTTGTAGTCACATTTATTAAAAATTTACTACAATAAAGAAAATTTATATATCGTATCTGATAAGATGTTTGGACGAAGAAACCAATGTTTACTGAATAAAAAACAGCATCAAGCCGAGTATTTAATTTTTATTGCTGAATTTTGCAATTATTTTTCAATAAATTGATAATAGTCACAAATAGCCATAGGAAAGAACAAAAAATATTCGATTTCAATCCTACATCACATCGTCCAAAAATATGCAGGGTGTTCCATTTGAGAAAATTGAGAAAATTCAGTTCAAAAAGTTGTAAATTTAAAAATCCTTTTTGGCCACCCTGCATACTCTTAGAAAGTGAAAATGGCTGAGTGTCATCACACAGATGTCTCATAATTGGTACTGACATCCTTCTTTAAAACTCGATAGTTGTGATTGTAGTGATATTTTTAATATACACGTGTAAATGGTATAATTTCAACAAAAAAAAATCATTATATCCAAGTGGTTGGGAGAAAGTTAATAATAATACAGGAGTGAAAGGGGGCCACAAAAAGATTTCAAAAAATTTTCTGATATACATGGCATTTCATTTAAAAAAATGTTACTTAACCCTGTAGAATCGTCTTGGCTCACCCTGTATATACGAAAATAATTTTCCGTTATAGACTTTTTTGTCTAGTTTATTTATGTTTTTAAATCAAGTTTCTAGCTATCATAGAACTCGAGATATCGAAGTCGGATGCAATATTGCCCCACCCTGTATAGGTGCTCATGATTAGAGCTGTCCGAGGTCACCTGGCCGCCAGAGCCGTCATATGACTCATATGTTTACATCATATCATAATACTTGAATAAGTATATTAAATGGAAATAAATTTTAACAATAATGTTACATTTTATAAAAATTTGTATAAAACTCACCCTTTTAAACAGATTTATGAAGTAGTTTGGTTGTCGTCATCACAAAGTGGGGAAGATCTATAGTATAATAGCATCAGGTATGTTTCTACAGCTGTCTCTGTCAGCGATGTTCGCTTTGGTGAAAAAATATGTTTGTATTTTGAAAATGACCGTTCGACATCTACGGATGTAATACAGGCATAAGTAAAACAATCTGTGAACTCACTTAACGAAGTTGTAGATGCACCATCACAAATTTGTCTTAATTTGCTAAAATCAGGATCTTTCTGTAATACACTCTCGAATTTTTCACTAACGCGATTATTTTTTGCGTCATTTATAGCCTGTAGCTGTGTTTTTACGTCGTCCACTATTTGCAGCGATTCCACTAACGACAACGAACTATTTTGCAATTTTTCTATTGCGTCGTGTAGTCCCCTATAATTGTTATTAATACTTTTTAAATCTGTTTCAAGGGAAACGCCTTGAAAGCTTGTCTGGCTTTCCCTAATAGCTGCAGCCTCGTTAGGGTTGAACTGTAGTATCACAGCTTTTATTTGTTGAAAATATTCAGCATAATAAAAAGCCGTGGAAATGTTGGTTTAAGAGGGTCCAGTACACGTACTATAATATTTAAAATAGAATTTTTTTTACAATCTGTCGTCTCGTCAATACATAACCAGAGCCGTGTATTTTTTAATCCACATTTAATCCTATTTACAATGTCTTCACGAACAGCTGAAATATATCTACGTAACGATGTACGACTTGGTAAGTTCACCTGGGGATTGTATTTATTCCAAAACTCCCTAAATGGTTGTTTATCCAGTATGTGTAGCGGAATATTACAGGCTATTAACATTAACAATAAATCACACATAAACTGAGTTGTCAAAGGCATGCCATTTTTTTATTTTGATGTTGCACGGTATTGATGTAACGACGACAATCTGTTCTGTGCCAGCACATTAAGTCTTGATTGCAAACTTTACAAATTATTTTGCATAAATTCATTCACTGTGTCCGCGTACGGTCGTTTTTTACCCTTTGGCGCGTTTGACATTATGTATAATTTATAGGTACAATCTCACGCATTAACCTTTCAAATAAAACTGCAGCGTAAATCACTTCTAAATCGGCACGTGTGACGACAGCGCAAGACCGTGGCTGTACTCCAGGCACATCGGACAGCTCTACTCATGATTCACATCGGTTTTGGCTTGTTAAGATACTTAAGATGTTCCGTATATCCATCGCTTTTTTTCAATTATACACAAAAATGTTTACATTTATATACAATGACCCTGAAACCGCCTCTGACTTTTCGAAGATCCGGTGTTTGATAATTTATTCAAATTTATTTGTTTAAATAATGATTACTTGCAGTAATGAAGTCTTAAAGTATCTTTTTATTACACATGATCAAATAACGAAAAATTATCACCTTTTTTCTCATTAGAAATTCATGGCGTCAATCACGTATTCATATTACGTTAAAACGAATATGTACTGGTTTTAAATGACCTAGGCCATCAGTTATACATATACTAGATTTATAAATTAGATAATAATGAGATCACTAAAATCTGGAAAGACGATAATTCAGATTTTGTCGCAAAAATTAAATTGAAGAAATATTTACCGTAGTTATTGTCAGGCTTCGGAAAATTCTAAATTAAAATAACATATTGTATACATTTGATTTACTTATTATGACGAAAAAAGTTGTGGGTAAAAAAGTGATGTTTTTTTACCACAATTTTATTTAAAGATGAAATTTAGTTCTAAGTTTGATTTACGCGTTCGACCCAAATCAGAGGACTTTCGGACATGTTACCAACGAAAAACCTTTGTGCAAACTTACGTATGTTTTTTGTGAAATGTACCCTCTGTATATTGTTTCGGGGTTGGACTGTTCATCAAATTACAAGCAAAACGAAATGTTGTTTGCATTGACAGTTACTGTTGTTAAGAGATTGATTTACAAAATCAAATGATTTTGTACGCAAGACTGCCTGAATTACAAATGATCCTAAAGGAAGCCATTAATAATGAATTTTTATTAATAACAAAAAAATACATAATGTGTCATTTGAAAAGAATGAGCTGGAATGTTTATTATTATCAAAAGTTGGTGCAAAATCGTGATACTGGACAATTTTCACCTTCTGTCTTAAAATACTCAACTAATTTTTCCAGCCATATCAAGTATTATATCAGTCTAAAGTTTAGCAAAAAGGTTTTCAGAATACACTTACATTTTTTGAGAAAAATTGCATTTCTTAAAATACGATCATCTTGTATGATGAGTCTAGTGTCCAAAGTAATGAGTAGAACTAGGCATATAGCTTATGCTGCTGTGTTACATACGCACCACTGTATTTAGGAACGTGGTTCACCACAAATTCAGGCAGTCTGTTTTTCAGCTCGGTGTGTGCGTATGTTTCATGTGTGGTAATAATCCTGTTTACTCTGATTGCGTTGGGTCACTTACATTTTTAAACATGTTGGGCGATTTCCAGATTTAAAATTTGACGGTACATCGGTTAAATGCTGTGTCTGTGACATCCCTTGTTTTAAGCGAACTTGTATAGTTGAAAAAAACATTTACAATCAGTGCGACATCACCGAAATAAAAAAAACAAACATGAGTTTTCACATACAATGTGTATATGTGACCTTATACTTACGTTCAGTGTCTGTAATATTTCATTTCGGGTGTTGGACAAACAACTGTTTCGTTTATTTTCCAAAAAGTATGTCCGGCAGTTACCTCGCAGAACTACGTTACTCGTAAAATATTTCGTACTAAAAAAACTTAATTATAAATAGCCTTATACAAGAACTAGACAATATGGTTAATATTTGATGAAATGGCGGATACAAAAGTAAATAACGTGGCAAATATTGTGGCACACGTTCTAAAACCAGATGGACCGTCGTCATTCTATTTGCGTGCCAGTAAAATGTTGCAAACTGTAAATGCGGAAATTATACAACAAACTAGCAATAAGAACACTTGAGACACTGGGTGTTGGTAATCCCCAGGTATTAATGTTAGTTACAGATGCAGCACAGTATATGATTAAAGCTGACAAGGCACTGAAAGTTATCTATCCGAATGTACAACATGTAAGCTGCATAATAGGTACATTTCATCTGATAGCCGAAGAAACTAGGGAAATCTCAACCATTTTTTGGAACACTGGCAAGATTGGTACTTTTATTCTGTTGTGATTCCAGTTAAGAACATTCTAAAAGGACACAAATATGGAAATAATATATATAGAAGGTAGATTGCATAGTTTACTGCTACATTTTTACAATAATGAACAAATGAAAAATAAGGTTACAGTCTAATGTCAAATCTGGCACAATACCATATAACTGTAGATTGTCAGCAGTGTTGATTCAAGCAGATTTAATCCCTTTTCAACTTACGTTAAATCTCTCTCCGTCTCTCTCTTTTCTTAGCTGAAACTTGCTAGAATTAATATTAATGAACAAACTTTATAAATTATCCTAAAAATAATTATATTTGGCGTTCTATTTGAATTTGCACTAAGTGACGTCACGCCAATTAAAATAGCCTTAATACCCTGCTTACGTAACTGTCATCAGAAACAGTGTTAAAAATTAGTTCTGTTTTAGTATATGAAGGTTAGAACCGTCTGCCCAAATCACTACATTATTCTATTCGTAATTTGATGTACTGTACAATTTAATCCTGTAAAAATATACAAATAAAGTGCTCCCCGTAAACCCCGACAAGTCCGAGATACATAATTCTTCAAAATATAACAATTTCTTTCTGAGACAATTCCATGTGTCTTTGTGTAAACAGCTTGTTAACATTGCCACGACCATACTAGCCAAATATGAACAAAAAATAAGATACATATTCAAACTATTTACAAAACACATCAGAACTTGATCAGTTTTGATAAAGAAGGGTGGACTTGTTTAGGTCTGCATGAACTAATACAGGGACTTGTTAATTTTTTCCTTTTTCGTGAACCAACACTACCTTATGTAACCAAAACAAAACTTCCGTCACTTTTCATGATACAAAAACACAGATAAAAATACATGAGTAAAATAACAGCCTACGAAGTCTTCGAATATAGAAAATTTAATGAACAATAGTGATTACTTGTATTTTCTGTGTATCTAAAATCTGAGATGCATAAATCACGCTTAGTCTGAAGAGTTAGAACTCTAGAATGAGACGTATACGTTGCTTATTGTTTGGTAGATGGTAGGAGTAAAAAATGGGCAGAAGCCATCGCTGCATATGGCGAGGACTTGTTCACTTTTGTTCTGCGTAGAAATAGTACCACATATGTAAATATTGGACTTTCTTACAAGATGATGACATTTAAAGATAATTTAATAACATCGGGACTTGTTTAGTTCTGCTCCATTAATCAGTTTTCAGATAGCCCTATTTAAAGAGACTTACACAACTTGGTAGTGAAAACAGAGACTTACACAACTTGGTAGTGAAAACACTGCACACTTGTTTAAAAAAGTAAAACGGATATATTAACTCAATTTTGTATTTGGGTCGACCTGTTAAGTTTTGCGCAGGAGCTCTTCAATGGTGCCATTTTAAAAATACAAGTTTCGCTTGTGAACAATCCTCTATAACAGAAAATACTTTTAAAATATCCCGTTTTTAATCCTCTAAAACGTTGATGTTCAATGATTTTTTGTACTGTTTCCAATAAAAGAGATATTAACATCAAGTCGCACCACTTTATGCCTATGAATTTTGAGCAAATTTTTCGGGATTGGGACAAATGTGCGATGTCACAGATTTCGAGTTACTATGAAATAAAAACTGGATTTTCAGTTCCCTCAGCTGATTTATCTCCCTCTTTTTTTGAACAATTAAATAGAAAACAGAGCCTATAAGTCACTATTAGTAGTAGACATAAATCGTCCACAATGTTTCAAACTCTCAATGAGGATACCTGAAAACATCTCTTTGATTACTAAAGCGAAAAGTAGGCACAGTTGTCAAATCGCACGGTAAAATTTTATAAAAGATATTCTGACAAAAAAAATCATAATTTTCTTTATTTTCAACATAGAGAGTTTTTTTATTTCTTACATTTTCACACGATTAAGTCGGATACAAATCCTTTGCTTCCACCTTGGCTTTACTGGTGCTTTTATCACAATTTGTAACGTGTCTCTGGTTTAGCAAGTTTTATTATTTTTAGAGTTTGTGCGTCAGTCTCAGATGACATGAACATTTGGCACCCGTGTTTATGAAAGGCACTGATTACACATCTATAGATTTTGTTATGATTCACGTTGAGAAGAGCGTGTCTAGAAATGAGAAAATTTTACATATAAATAATGATTGGATACAAATGAAATTAACGTAACTCATTCTTAACATATCGTTTTGTAGTAAATTTTGTAGTTTTTCATTTTAAAAATATATCTTATATGTGGATGTAGCAATATGTATGTATATGCATCTGGTGCAAATATACTGAAGCATTCATTCCATTATTTTTAATTGTCTGAGGTTACACCTATCGTCTGGCAAATGTTTACCGTCTGTCCCATAATTGCATGGACATAGAACCACCAAATAAGTCGATTTAACTAAATTATACAGGGTGTTATAAGTATGATTGTCATTATTTTAACAGGTCATATATTGGATTAAAAGTAACAAAAAAAATGTTATACAATAGGTGTCGAAAATTGAACGGCTTTGCAA
This sequence comes from Rhamnusium bicolor, assembly GCA_029963845.1. Lineage (NCBI taxonomy): Eukaryota > Metazoa > Arthropoda > Insecta > Coleoptera > Cerambycidae > Rhamnusium > Rhamnusium bicolor. The sequence goes on from JANEYF010001034.1 coordinate 150,102, forward strand.
AAAACCAATAATTTAATGTTGATTTTTGAAAGTTAATTACTTATTTGAAAAGAAAATGTGTTCCAAAATTTAAAGGAAAGATGTAGTTCGAAAAGGCAAATAAAAATTATAAATATTACAACGTCGCATCATAGAGTTAAGTTAGGTCAACTTAAGAAATGCATGTTTAGTCGTTCTAAGGTTATTGAGTGCTCTAAATCACGAAATCGGTATTTAGTGCGTACCTACCTATTTGCTGTGGAAATTTAATGTTGATGATTTGACTAACTTGTAAAATGGAAGACTTTACAGTTCGAGAATGTATCCATAACCACTGGATTCGAGGGTAGCGGTGGACATTTTGTTTTGTACATTTTCTATAACTTCTGTGTGCCAGGTGCAGCAATTTGGTCTTCTTTTATTAAAGTTGGTAAGTAAATTTTTTGAGGTTATTGCGTACTATTAGTAATAGATATTGTCGCTTAGCACAGTAATCGATGGCCTCTAAGCGCAGCTATCCTGAGACTCTATTCCGAAGCAGTTAGTGTTGTAGTGGGAACAGGAAGTGGCAGGAAGTGTAAGCTTTTATGTGGTTTTGTTTCGCGCGTTTACTGTACTTTTAGTGCGAATTTATATACTTCATTTACTTATTTAAAGACCTTATAAGGTAAAAATCCAAATCTTGACGAACTGCGTAATTAATAAAAGACGTGATTTAGAACAATATTATGCGTGTATGCAATTATTACGTCTTTGGATGTTGAACGTTCATTTTCAAAATACGCCTTACTGTTTACATCACGGTGTAGAAGTTTAGCAGAGAAGGTTCATTAATGATGCAATTGTACGCTGATACTCTTAAACAACTGTTAATGTACATATTTGTAAGTTACAATATGCTCCTCACCGACGCCAGTCGATTTCTCAAACGGGCCGGCTTTATATTATTATTATTATTAATGTCAGAAAAAAATATCATAAATCCAGGACTTTCATAAAAAACTAAGAATCTCTTCAAGTAAATTACCACGTCTCAATGTACCACAAAGGATTTTTGTTATGTTAACTAGATTATTGACCCAACTGTTAACTTTTAGATTCCTGGTTCACAGTTTAATATCAATTTATTATTATTTTGATTGTACAAACAATCTTACTCTTTCACCTAGCAGGTATTTAATTTGTATTAGCATCATTCTCGTAATACCTATAATAAATCTCCGAAAGTAATCCATCTAATTTCTGTGTGAAACATATACTTCTCCTCCCACTGACGTGCATTAAAGCACGTGTCTGATAAAATTACAATTATTACCTCAATTAATGTTGAAAACATAATTATTATAATAAATAATAATTTACGCATTATGACCTGGAAATATATAAAATAAAATATAAAATTGTTTTATGTTGCCAATTAAAATAAGACCAATGAAAAAAAAAATCAAAAAAAAACAGTTTTAAAAATTAATATTCCCACGAATCCAATGACTTATATAAATTCTCGCCAACTTTCAGACATGTTATTATGGATTACTTCTTTCTCATTTATCATGACCAATATGTATTATATTTTTCATTAAGGTGTATACCTTTACGTGAAAGTGTATACAGCGAGCGCTGAATCTATTCGAACAGGCGTTAAAGGAAAGCAAATGATGTACGTGTAGATTTCCCATATGGAGTATTGATGACAATTTTCATTACAGGTGGAGAGGGCATAATCCATACTTGTCATACTGTATATTTTCCGGTAAATTTAAAGCCAGAAACGTTTAAAAGTATTAGTTGTGGTTATAAATGAAAAAATCGACCTTGGCTAGGTGCTCCTCGGGAGTACTTTCTCATCATCATATTCAATTTGAAGAAATTGCAAGAAATTAATTTAATTAAAAATATCATTATAATTTATTTATTTGTATAAAATGAATAAAATGAATAAAATAAATAAAGCAAATAATACAAATAAGATAAATGTGACAACTGAGATAAATGAGACAAATAAGATAAAAAGATAAACAAAGAAAATAAATAAGATAAACGAGGTACATGAGACAAATGAGATACATGAGACAAACAAGATAAATAGGACAAAAAGAAACATATGAAAATGAGATAAATGGGACGTAAAAAAATAAATATGATAAACAACATAAACAAGAAAATCAAGATAATAAAATAAACTAGACAAACGAGATACATGAGACAAACGAGATAAATAGAATAAATAAGACTAACAGGAAAATATGAAAATAAGATAAAAGAATACACGATATAAACATGATAAATGAGATATACGTGACAAGCGAGAAAAATAAGATAAAATAAATAAAATATGACTACTTTTTTTTATTGATGAAATTAATTTTAGACCGTTTTCCTCAATAACGGTTAATATGAACAGAAATTTAAAGAGTTCTTTTCGAAACATTTCCTCATTCCAATTTTTATTTAACATATTTTTTATTTGACGCAATCTCCTTTTAGCCCCCCCTTGAAGACGTGCACCAATTCCACTGATATTCAATAGGGTTCGGTCCTTTGAAGTCACATATATTTTATATGTTAAATTTCTACGTTGAGCAAAACAATGACCAGCGACATACTGACTCACAGACACACAGACAGTATGCCGATTCGGATAAATTTTCTATTTTCCGGTCTTAAAACGTCCATCTTCATAATAATCCGAAATTTGATTTTTTTCACGATATCAATATTTTCTCCATCTACAGATTGAGCAAGACGGTTAGGAACATGACTAGCGGTATGCGCAGTTTACAGGCGCTCGTCTGTTGCAAGCATGATGGGGCGACCGCAGCGCGAATGTCGATGCCGTCGATATACCATTAAATCTGTTGTCTGTTCCCTTCAGTGCTCTGGCAAGCGCCCTGACTCTAATGCGAAATCGCTAATTTTCGTTCGAACTTCGTATTTAGCCAGGCGGCCACTCGTAGTTTACCTCAATTTTTATCATGGTACGGTTTGTAATATATAGACAATAAGTAAAATAAACCAACTTTGGAAACTAGACAGTTCAATTTAGGAGTCGCTGGTATTTATATTGTTTAAAAACAATAATTTAATAGGATAAAACAGTTATTTATACAAGAATACAAAACGAGTAGTTTTTGTGAGCACTTTTTAGAACGAGAACGAGTCGTTAGGCAAGTTCTGAAATCTCACGAGTACAAAAATGACGTTTAATATTCGAGTTTTGCGCACGATTTCTTCTACTATCAAGTATTTTAAATTAGAAACATATTAAAACTTTAATTCTTTAGTTGCTGTCAAATTGACAAATGCCGAAAAAAAAATGGCTAAAACAATCGCATTACGAAGCCTTTGTTCTTGCTTATTTAGGTGAAAAATCAAATGTTCAAAATATTCCATGATAAAATCGACTTTGCCTGTCAAGGAAAATATAGATGTAAGTAAGTACCCTAAAGTAAAAGCGTTTCTTAAAAGGCAAAGTGCTGGCTGTAAACCTACAAAAACAAACGTTTTTACAAGAAACGAAGTTACTACTTTTTTGCTTTATGCGCCCGAAAAAAATTTTTTGCTGATGAAAGTAGTCACAATATTGTAGGGTGCCTGACAATAAGTAAGGTCAAGGACAAATTGTCTTTCATAACTGATATGATTCCAGACTCCGAAACAAAAATACAATGAACATTTCCAATACCCAACAATAACGAACAGAATTAATCCAGCTAAGATTTGCCGCTAGTACATGTAATTTCGCCGAAAACAAGTACAAATTCCGAGAATCTTTTCCAGTAGATCCTTTCTCCCCTATAGAAACGGAACGTGTAAAAATCAGGTAGTTGGGTAAATAAACTTGCCAAAATCTCAAGCCTTATTGCATCGTTTCCTAAACTATCAAATTCAGCAAAATACACTGGTCATAATTTCAAAAGGTCCTTTACTTGACTCAATGGTTGACATCTTCAGGCTTAAACTGCATGGAAGATAGAGATTTTCGACGGTTGCAGACGAGTATGTGGAAGAGTTTATTGAAGAAAAAGTGGAAGTTGCTAATAATATTATTTGTGACAAAACGTCAAAAATTAAAAACATTAAAGTAAACAAAATTTCTAATGTGCAAGATTACTCTACTAATTATATTTTTTCCATCGACTTCATTCGGTATAAACATAAGCAACATTTCCAATAGTGCTCTGACCTATTAAAAAGAACTTTTTTTGCACGGCATGCAGAAATAACGTTCGTTGGGCACCTAAAAATGTTTAAAAGTGATATACTTTTGACATTTGTAGCAGAAAATAGTATATTAATCGACGAGTATTTAATGATGACTATTATTCACGAGAGTAAATATTAGCCATTATATGCGAGTAGAATACTATAATTTATCCACGACAATTAAATAATAACAATTTCTGGTTAAAATATAGCGATAAAAATTCTGTCAAACTTTGACAGCAATTCCGTGCTTTGACAGATATGTCATGGCATATTCGATAAAATTTTAATAGACATTTTTTTAACCAGTGAATAATGGGTAGCCTTATCCTTGAGGAAATATACATAATGGATACATTATTTAATAGTCGTGGATAAATATAATTTTAGCGAACATGGTGCCCTTATTATATGAACAGAAAACTACAATTCTATTTCTTTTCCAAATGTGTTCATTCCAAATTGACAGACTCCCTATGACGTAAGTACACGTACTTTTTGTAATGTGTGATATAACTAATATCCGTATATTTTACACTTACCCTATGTCAAAATTATAAGTATTGAATGATTGAACTCACCTGAAACAAAAATAAAATAATTATTAATAAGTTAAATTTAATACAAATAAGGTATTTTATTAGTAAAAGTTCTATCTATTTAAATAAAAAATTAATGAAAACATAATAAAGACTGCATTAACAATTACATTATTGTCTCCACAATGTGAATATTATCTCTTTTTATAATTCTACAATAATTATTATGGCAAATTGCGGGAAAGCAGTTGTTTAAAAAGATATGTGTTATGTGTGATGATTGATGATACGCTTTTTGTAAAAGTACAAAAAATAATAATTAGCAATTTTTGTTATACTTCCAATGAATCAGATGTTGCATAATTATATTTAAATTTTAAAAAAAGTATTGCATTTGTGCAATTCTGTAACTTCTTAAAAACCATCCAAGATAAGTTTTCTTCTTCAACAAAGATACATCCCAATTTCACGTTCAACATCCAGATTTTACAAAAAGTGCTATGAACATTTCTTGCAGCACAAACTGGCCAAAATCATCGAGGAAGATAATAAATTCAGAAAAAGTAAAACTAGTGAGAAAAGAAAAAGTAAAACCAGTAATTTATTTATTTTGTAAATTGCTTTCGAATATACAGAGTGGGGCAATAGTGCGTCCGACTTCGATATGTCGAGTTCTATGATATCTAGAAACTTGATTTAAAAACGTAAATATACTAGACAAAAAAGTCTATAACCGGAAATTATTTTCGATTATACAGGGTGAGCCATGATGATTCTACAGGGTCAACTAAAATTTTTTAAAATGGAATACCATGTATATCAGAACATTTTTTGAAACCTCTTTGTGGCCTCCTTCCACTCCTGTATTATTATTGACTCTTTCCCAACCACTTGGATATAAGATTTTTTTTTGTTGAAATTATGCCATTTACACGTGTATATTAAAAAATTCACTACAGTCACAATTATCTATATTAAGAAAAAATATGTTATGAAATATATGTGTGCTGACACTCATCCATCTTCACTTCCTATAAGTATACAGGGTGGCCAAACATAATTTTTAAATTTACAACTATTTGAACTGAATTTTCTAAATTTTTTTCAAATGGAACACCCTGTATATTTTTGGACGATGTGATGTAGAATTGAAAAAATTGAGAAAATTCGGTTCAAAAAGTTCTAAATTTAAAAATACTTTTTGGCCACCCTGTATACTTTTAGGAAGTGAAAATGGCTGTCATCACACAGATGTCTCATGGTACTCATATATTTTTTTCTTAAAATAGATAGTTGTGATGGTAGATTGGCTCACCCTGTATTTCCGGTTACAGATTTTTTTGTCTAGTTTACTTATGTTTTTAGATCAAGTTTCTAGCTATTATAGAACTCGAGATATCGAAGTCGGACGCACTATTGCCTACCCTGTATAAAAAACGTCGATCCTATCAGTTTGGTTGCCACAAATAAAGCTAGTCATTTTTTAGGGTTTCAGAAATTCTACTTATCGAGATGCTTTACAACTCAAAACAATATTAAAAACAACACAACAAATATTAATATGATAAAATAATACAATAAATTAGTGAATGCAAGCATAAATACTGGAATTTTCTGCAGAGCCTTGACATCCAAAGTTATTCCACTTTTTAAGAAAAGTAAAGAAAGCCTTATTCCAAGAACATATTACAGTTATTACTGTTACTTTTTTCGAATTATCAGTTTGATTTACTCCCCATTAAATTCACATTGACACTAACAAAGTAGTTGAAAAAATAATACAAGTTTTTCAAAATAAGTGATTTGCTGAACATTTCTTTTGTCGAAGGCCGTCGAATTGTGCAACGTGATATTCAAGATCGCAAAATTCATAAATACAATTCCAAAACTACTATCAATGTATTCTTTAAATATTATAATACATCTACTAGAAAAAACTGTATTTAATGAAATGACGCCTAATAACGGCATCGACAGTAAAATTTAGGATTCCACAAGGTTCCATACCTAGGCTCATATTAGTCTCAATGTATGCGACCTACCTCGTTATGTACTATGATACGACCATGATAAATATAAATAACACCTTAACAACATACTTCAGGATCTGAAACTTTCACAGTTGAGGTTTCTGGTTAAATAAGCATTATTATTTCAACTCGAAGTTTAAATGTCTTTACGGTCCTCCTGACAGTGACAGATTTAAGTATATTATTGGTTCCAATCAGCGCGCAGCATAGGAAATAAAATGTAGAGAATGATAAACTATATAAAGTTATATAATATCAGGAACTTAATTGTAAAGTTTTCTCTAAACATTGTAAAAACTGTTTATCTCTAGCGGGGTTCCACTAAACCTTCGTGGCCAAAAATAAAAGATTTCAAAACAAACTGCTTTAATTTACGAAAAAAAAACTAAAAACACGAATGTAGAAAAATTAGTTTAGATTCGTAGACAGTTTCTGCAGTAAATTTAACTAACGAATTGCGCCATTTAAAATTGGAACATTAAACAACAAAACTAAGCAGTTTTCATGTGAAGTCTTATAGGAATTATTAATAATCAAGATTTTATGAATTATCAATATTAAAAAGCAAAACAATTTGTATTTTTTGACAAAAATCCATCACTTCCAGATTTTGATTTCAAATCTGACTTTTTAAAGTTTCCAGGTTTGGTAAGTGTTTTCCTATGTTATACTAAACTTGGAGGACATTCCACTCATATAAGTAACAAATTTTGATTGCAGACGTATTATGAGAATAGCAGGTTTTTTATTGCATTCTCACGATGTACATGAAGTTGAACAAAATACTTTATGCAGAATTCCATGAATACAATACCAAGCAAGGATATGTGGTTTGCTTAGATTATTTTAGATGGATAAAAAGCCGGAATGACGCAAATGGTTATGGCCCAAGTTTTTAAATTGAAAGTCATAATCAGATGCCTGGCTGTTACCAGTGAATATTTTTCACGTGTTTGTTTTTAAGAAACACATTCTGCTAAAATGGAGCATACTAATCAGTTGGTAAATTTCATCTGGTATTTCTGGAGCATATTAACATTTATTTCAATGTTCGTATGAAGTTTTCTTATATATAACGTCATAAACTCATTCTTCTTTTATAAAAATTTGAGAGCATTAATAAATTATTATTATTATTGTATTTCTCAGAGAAAATGATTCTCCTTGAATCAGTCATTCGTATTACGTACACAGTCATTTTATTCTGACATTTCTATACAACCATCCCAGTTTCATATTCTTATTAATTTCTAAAATAACTTTTTATTCCCCTCGAACCAAAAATTCTTTTCAGTAAAAAAGAATCGGAAAATTGTAATTTTTTTCCATATCGATTATGATTCATACCTATTAATGTAACGAGATTATTATGTGATTTATAATAATCTCGTTACATTTAATCCTTTATCGTATCATTGACAATGACGTGAAAAAATCAACAACTTTGGTTACTTTTTAGCGTGCCATAAAAATTAAGTCTTAATTACGACAAACTTTGGTGAAATCATGGAAGATATTGATATTCATGAAAATATACTTGCTGTTGCTAACACTGTAAGATTAGATTTGCTTCCCGATAAATCAAAAATCGATTATGAAAAAGAATATCCAGTTTTATCAGTGGCGAGATAGAGAACAGGTTCAAGATGCTGGAGAAACGGTAATACTTGCTTATTTTTTGAAACTCTCAAATCAATACTCCTCGTCATCTTTGTGGCCTAATTATTCTATGTTACGAGCTTGTTTGGATTGAAGGAAAGAGTGGAAATCGACAAGTATGGCGCTTTGATGCGATTCATTAAGAAAAAAAATGTGGGATATAGAGCTAAAAAATCGAAAGTATTCACGAAAAAGCAGGTTAGTGAATTTATTTGTACTGCCCCAGACGAGACATTTTTAATGATGAAAGTAGCTTTTTAATTGGAATTGTCGGAGCTTGTAGAACCAATGAATTAACGAAAATGTCCATGGAATTGTTGAAATTCTAGAAAGCAACCAATTCCTGACTCAAAAACCCACGGGAAAAGGTTTCTTGCGGTGATATCTGACGGAGACGTTAATCCTGTGGCTTTATATAAAAAATATATAGCATTACGTCCAACTCCATACTCCGCATAGAAGATTGTTCGTATCATATAGAAACGGAAAATGCATCGTTCAGCCTTGTGGTACCCATTTCTTCTAAAATACCTGAGAAAAGTACTATGTATCTCAAACTTGAAAATCCAACTATGTATACTGGTCACTGTATTAGAAGATCTTCAACAACTTTTGTTAATGCTGGTGGAGACATATTAGATTTACAAGAATTTGGTGGTTGGGAATCGAGTAATGTTGCAGGGGGTATTTAGAAGATAACTTGAGTAAGAAGGTTTCCATTGCGCTCGAAAAATTCAAGTTGGAGACGTTTCTGTAAACATTGTATCATGTATTAAAGAGACCATCGAACTGAAAAAGAATGTTGCTAGGCAAGACTAAGTGGACATGCCCATCATTTTGGATAATAATGGTGTATCAGGTGTATCTATCAAATTTGAAATCTGTCAAAATATTCACGTCAATGTTCATAAGCCATATTATAAAATAAAATTCGTATCTAGGGTATTCGGATATGGTAACTACGTATTATATATTGTAACTAACGTATTATGTGCTACTAAGTTATTGTGAAAGTTGTATTGTTATGATATTAATAATTATCAATAAAGATTTAACTTAAAGGAACCTTTAATTTTCAATGTTGATGATAAATTATTTAATTAACAGTCGGCATCATGCAGTATAGTAGTATTATCTGTTTGACATGTTATTAACTCCGTATGTTTAATGGAAGAAGACTGTCTTAAGATGTGTACAAGAAAAAATAATGCGACTATTGTGTGAGTGACCACATTAATCCAAGATGGGAAGATCATTTTAATAATGTACAAAGTAACACAAAACCAAATAAATTAAATAGCTTGGTATTCTTATATTTGGCTAATACTCTCAGTAATTTTAATACGATTATAGAGGAATACGCATTACTAAGGACATATGTACACATTTTCTGGATTATGGTCGAGGTAATAATATAAATTAATATTTGACGCTTGACATTTGCTACAAGATTTGTCCCAGTCATTATTTATGTAAGGATTATGTAGCTACCGTATATAATGCCAATTTGTGTTTCTGAATATTCATATTAGGCTTGAATTATACAAGACATGAATATTGTATTTAATATGAGCTGTTAGTCCACATTTCAATGTAATTATATATTTAATTGACTTCTCATTTTGATGAAGAATCACAATCACATGTCATCTAATAGTTAGTTACCTATTGTAACATCGAGCCTTAAAAATATCATATTTTGGATTATTTTTATATTGGCTGTCATTTACGGTTTTTTATATTGGGTGTCAGAAAATTCCTAGAAGAAATTTGCCTTTTCTTTTGGTGGTTTTGCCCGAGGAAACAATATGAAAAAATGTTTGAGGCACACATCAGAAGAATCTAAGAGGAAAATCTCTGAAACACATTAATCTCTAATAGCCCGAAGTCCAGCAAAAAATCTTGCGGTCTCCTACAAAGGCAACTTATGCTACTACATGTATAGGAGCGGTATCGGCTTCCTTTGACTACACACATGATTAATTCAATAATTAATCATTGTTTTCCATCTACTGTACCCAACAACATAGTTCGACAGCTCCGAGTAAGTAGACCAAATTAAAACCGATTCATCCTGAATGTATTCAAGGCGGTTACTCTACTAGGCCGCTGCAATTTCTAGATTAAATCGTCAATTTGAGTGACTTATGAACGCTGTTTAAATACAGCACGCAGTCATTGCCATAACATAGAGGCTAAGTATTATATGTACAAAGCATGTATTAAATATCATATCACAGAAAAATTTAGTAACTGGTTCTTTTATAATGTCTCAGACAAAATATAAATGGTATAAGTTTAGCCTTATAAAATCATTTATATTTGTATTTCAATGCTAAACGTTGCGCATAACGGACGTTCTACAACCCCCTCTTGCGAATTACTCTTGGGGCCCTCGCTCCCTATGCCACTTCCTTAGTCCGGCTCTGGACATTTTCGAGCTTTCCCTATCTAATTCATATTGACACCATGCGGTTTTACACGAGTGGGCGAACGAGTAAATCTGAATAAGGCGACTATGATGACATTCAATATATTTTATATCTCTACCTTCCACGAATCAATAGATAAACTTGACACAAATATTATTGCCTTTTCCTCGCGAGAAGACCTATTGAATATTAATGTAAATGTGATGTTAACATATCGACTGTGACACTAAACCTAATGAATATTTACTTAAGGGGGTACCCATAGTAATGGAATTATTTATTCACGTAAACAATTCCTCCGGGAATATTTTTATAGATTTACTATTTGTTTATGTGAACTTGTTTGCTCGGTGATCATTCTGACGACTGTTTTTATGATAATGATCGTCAAATGGCTAGACATGAGACGGCTAAACGGAAACCACAACACAATGTTAATATTCTTTAAGTATTATGTGAAATATAGTATGTTGGAAAAAATATGTAGTAAATTCTTAATGGTTTTACCCAGACTTTATACAATCACCTTTGATAGGAAACATGAGGGCAATTATAAAATATAATTCACTGAAAGAGGAATAGAATTCAAATATTACAAAATTGTTTTTCCTTTTAACATTAACCTCCTAAAGTAACACTGTACGGAAGGAGGCTAACACAATTGGAGACAACAACGGACGGAGACCCAATATTTAAGTATGCTGGAATTAATCAGTGGTTCCAAAAAAATCCATTCTCAACCTCCTAAAGTAACACTGTACGAAAGGAGGCTACACAATTGAAGACAACAACGGACGGAGACCCAATATTTAAGTATGCTGGAATTAATCAGTGGTTCCAAAAAATCCATTCTCTTCGGCTATCAAACACTAAAAATCAAAATAACTCGGAATCGCACAGGAATTTCGAAACAGAATTGAATCCGGGGCGCAGGAAGCTTATACAGTAACAGCGCCTGCGATACGATATCGGATGAGTCAAAGTCCGAACCAGTAGAACACCTGAGCTACATAGACATGCTCTGTAATAGAACGTATGCTAGGAGCTTCCTACTGGAAGAACTAGAAATTTTTGGATTTATTAGGCGTAAGACCCTGATTTTTAGTCTAGTTCACAAGTTAAAAACGGTGTTAATTAGTGATAAAGGTCGTAAAAATATGGGCGATAGCTCATTGGATTCGGAATGACGTCTAGAAAAATGTTTAAAACTTGTTTACCGGCACATAAAAAATTGCAAAAGTTATTAACAAATTAAGATAAAAAAAGGCATTTAGTTTTTCGCAAATAATTCAGAAACTATTAATAATTAAGAAATTAAAAAAAAAAAGATTCTTAAAAAAAGTCAGAAGTAAAAATTTAAAAAAAAAAATCATCATTCCACTAATAATTTGGCAAAAAATTTTTTTTTTTCTAATATGCAACTAATCCATTTGTTTATAACATTTTTTTTAAACAAATAAAGCTAAAAATTTAAAAAATTATAAAATCTAATAGTGTTTTGATATGCAAAAACAGCGATAACAAATATTAATAAAAAAATTTTCACCTTTTTTTTATCGTTTATTAGTTTTTTATTAACGTAAAAGATTAATAAGTAATGAACTATAACAATTAAAAATATCATGATGTGATTATTTCATAAAGTATACTTGTCACAATGTATCCAGCATCGGTTATAATTTTCACGTCTTTAGGTTAACAATTATCTGATTATAAACATAAACGTGAACTCCAAAAAAAATTTGTTAATTAACAATAAGCGCATTTTATGAAAAATGAATGAAAACAATTTTTTTAAGTGGATATTGTTCCTTGGGATGTCTAGATGATCTGATAATTTTTTGAAATTTTTTAATTAATATTTTATAGCTAAAGAAAATTTTTTTTGTTGCTATGGTCGGATTCTGAGGTCTGAGGCAGCGTCGCGCTCGCCGCGCGGAGCACTATTTTCATCATTAAATTAAAATTATTAATAATGGAGGTACAATTCCGGGAGTTAGGACTTCTTTATCGGAAATTTCGTCCTCTTTAAGAATCATTTTTTAAAATTTCTTAATTATTAATAGTTTCTGAGTTATTTGCGAAAAACTAAATGCCCTTTTTTTATCTTAATTTGTTAATAACTTTTGCAATTTTTTATGTGCTGGTAAACAATTTTTATACATTTTTCTAGACGTCATTCCGAATCCAATGAGTTATCGCCCATATTTTTACGACCTTTATTACTAATTAACACCATTTTTAACTTGTGAACTAGACTATTTCTTTGACGCATTTGGCGAGCACATACGGATTTTTATTTATTTTTTTATTTGTGCTCCTACCAGCTTTTTTTCGATGTATTGCGCATTGCCTGCTGTCTACTGACACCTAGCTTTTTTTTCTAAGGCGCGTCAAGCCTTAATAGAAACAAAAACCGTTTAAAAGGAAGAAATTTGTGACAGCTTCTATTTGTGCATAGTGTTAATAGAAAATATTGGCAGCTATACAACTTTTATGTTTGTCATAACATATTTACATTATTTATTATTATTATTTTTTTCATTCCTTAAACATTATATTTAATAATTTTTTAATTTACTTAATAGTTCATTTCATTTATGGTATGAATAAATATTGTTTATGTTTATTTCAGATTGTTTAATTTTCGTGCAATCATTAAGTAAATATGTAAAAACATCGATAAGTATTCTTTCCAGTATTTCATTAGATACAAACATCGATGTACAAATAGTGCATCCCTACTCTGAACTAACTTAGTACATGTGATGTTTCTGAGCATGTCCACGTAGCACAGGTGCCTTTACTGGCTTGCCGAGGTCGAACAAAGTTCCTAGGGATTGAGAAGCAAGTATCCTTACTACTCGACAAAGGAGTCATTTATTATGTGCTTTAAAGTCAACTTTGATAATCTAAGATATTTGGCATATAACAGTTTCATTTCCAGGTTAATATTTTTTTAGGTGTGTGATATTTTTGGATAGGCAACAGTTTTCAAAAAACCAATCTCTGACTAATCTTTTAGGCGCAGAGGTTTACTTAATAAATATTTTAAATAATTTATAGTAAATGGTTTAATATCCAAAGAAGGTGCGAGAAAATATTATAAGGTGCCACAAGTAAATAATCATAGACAATATAAACAAATGGAGTGTTAATTTGTTCCTGCTTGTAGAAAATTTATAGCAGTCAAAAGGAGTGCACGTGTTGTTTGTGAGCATGTCCACGTAGCACAGGTGCCTTTACTGGCTTGCCGAGGTGGAATGAAGTTCCTAGGGATTGAGACGCAAGTATCCTTACTACTCGACAAAGAAGTCTTCATTGTGTACTTTAACGTCAACTTTGATAATCTAAAATATTTGGCATTTAACAGCTTAATTTTCAGGTTAATATTTTTTTAGGTGTGAGACATTCTTGGATTGGCAACAGTTTTTCAAAAAACCAATCTCTGACTAATCCTTTTGGCGCCGAGGTTTATTTAATTAATATTTTAAATTATTTTTTAGTAAATGATTTAACATCTAAAGAAGGTGCGAAGAAATATTGTAAGATGCCACAAGTAAATAATTAGACAATATAAACAATATATCGTTGATATATCGTCTAATTTCGGCCTTCAATGTTTCGGTGGTCGTGGGCTTGTTGGCATAAACCTGTGACTTCAGATAACCCCACAGCCAAAAGTCTAAAGGTGTTAAATCGCAAGAGCATGGCGACCAATTCTGGTCATCAAACCGAGAGATGACACGACCAGGAAAAGACTCGTGCAAGATCGTCAAAATTTCACGGGCGGTATGGCAAGTGGCATCGTCCTGCTGAAACCACATGTCGTCGAGAGCATTATCTTCCAATTGAGGCACAAAAAACTGGGTTATCATAGCACGATAATGTTCTCCATTCACCGTTGCTGAATGCAGCAACTTGCTTCGTCTTCGAAGAAAAACGGCTCAATGATTCCTCCAGACCACAATGCACACCAAAGAGTGACACGTTTTGGATGCATTGCTTTCTCATGAAACATTCGTGGATTTTCTGAGCCCCAAATGCGGCAGTTTTGCCAATTAACAAAGCCATCGAGGTGAAAATGGGCCTCATCACTAAAAATGATTTTGTCCACAAAATCGGCAATCACTTCTTGTCAAGGATCCAATTGATGAACTCTTTTCGCTGTGGTCTGTTGGCAGAAGTTGTCGAGTCAATTTGTAGGCATGGAGATGCAAATCTTTAGTGAGAATACGCTGAAGAGTGGTTGTTGTAACGTCCTATTCTTGTGCACGATGACAGATCGACGTCCTTGGACTCTCGGCCACGCTCTCGCGAATTTCCGTAATGTTTTATTCTGAACGACATCCACGAGCTCGTGTCGTGTGTTTCACATCACTAACCTAACCAGTACTTTCGAATTTTTCGATTATTCTTTTCACAGTAGATGAATGAGGAACATTATTTCGACCGAAAATTGGGCGCACTTTACAAATCGTGGCAATCAAACTTTCACCATTTTGATAATAATGTTTAGGAATCAGGACACGTTGTTCTATCGTGTAATGCTCCATGTTTACTAACTCCCATCTGTCTCCTATCGACCTAGCATGTAATAATCTTGTGACATCATGACAGCCAAACTGGCGCGCAATTCAAATCTTGCGCTTTTATTAAAACACCTTTTATTAGCATGCTATGGTTTAAATTATTCCACAACTGTTTGAGTTGTGTATCCGTCTGAGGTTTTTGCACCACAATAGCATATTATATAACAGATGAAAATGTTTTATAGGTATTTGCGTCATGTGTAAGACTCTCATTTAAGGTTTAACTTTGCATGAAATGTGCGACTTGCTCAATTAATAAGCATACTCAATTGAAGGTTACTCAAAATTATTGCAGTGTGGTTATCTCGGAATTTATCTTGTTTGCACAAGACCCATTTGTGCACCAACATAAAATTTTGTTGAGATTTTACTGGGGTCCTTGGTCCATACCACTGCATTATAGTCTTCTCATTTAAGAATGGGAGCTAAAAATTTTGGGACGCGACTACTTTATCATATTATGGTCCATTGAGCCGTATAAGAGACGTGCTTAGAATTTCTTCACTGGTCAACAAGATTTTTCTCAATTTAAAAGGGTTGTGTTTTTAGGAAAAAACGACTAGGACATCGAGTTTGGATAACTCGGTATAAACAGATTCTAGAATCATTACATTACATTGATACGAATAAATTTAGAGCTATCTTCCTGAAATCGTTATAATTAGAAATAAATACGAGTAAAACCACCTACAGCATTTGTTATAAATAATCGTATTAGCTCTATCACGACTGGACAAATATCAATAACATTAATTAAAATGTCCTGTCGATATAAATAGAAAATTACTTATTGAATATTTATTACATCCGGTAGCATATAGTTCGTTTTATAAAATACATGTATCAATTTATAAAGTCAAAACAAATACCGACGGTTAAACTTCCAGCGAGAATGATTTTAGTTTTGAATATGCAATAAAATTTTTAATCAATACAGTTGCACGCACTAGAATGACGCTTGGTTTTTAATTTATAATAAAATACAGGAAGTAGTGTGATGGAGATAAATAGACATTTTAACAACACAAGATTTGCAGGTTTAATTCAATGCAGGTCGGGACTTTTGTCCGCTGAGTAGTTGTTTCCTGCAAATCTTATTCAGTATATGGTTTAGCCCACCAGGCTTAGAGGTCGAAGCTCTTGGTATCTGCTTAGAAGGTTGCTATCAGTCACTAAGACATCAGTGATGTCTGACTGGTAGTAGCACTGACCACCAGAGGGATACATTTATCACTCACTATGCCTGTTCTGCTTAGTCTACTTTAGGCTAGCCTGGTTTGCTATTATTATTTGTCATTTCCAATACTTATGGCATACTGACGAGACGTGTCTAGTGAGGAATTGACAAATGATCTTAGCTACCAAACAAGATTTACAGGTTTAATTCAATGCAGGTTGGGGCTTTTGTCCGCTGAGTAGTTGTTTCCTGCAAATCTTATTCAGCACTGAATATAAAAGAACTGATTTTTACAAAATGCCTGTCCAGGGCCGAACTGATATTGGGACCATTTAAATTACTGTCTCATATTTCAGACATCTTAGTAAATGGATATTAAAAACGTATAGTGTATAAATTAAAGCACAATTATTTGCCACATTCGATCTACGATATCTGTACACCGCTGACATTGTTTAATGCTATATTTATAAATAGGAATTTTGGGCGACATGACGTAAATAACAGAGGCGAATCCGCGCCGCGCGGTATACTTAGAGATTTTTTTTACCAAATTGTTCATTTATAATGACCTTACCTTGTAAACTCCTTCATGGTTTGTATAAAGAAAAGTGCAGATATAAAATAACTTCATGCTGTTTGAAGGGTGGGTGGGTGTAACACTAACACTAACAGAGAATCTTTTATTTGTGTTACATCCTGGATGTGCCTTTGTGGCACACCCAGATATGTATAGGACTCTCCGGCATCCAGATGTATTAGGATGCTTCCGTCTGCGAGCTGCGCATCTTCAGAGAATTCCACGCATCGTCCTCTTGAGGTGGACGACTGCACATTTGTCCAACCCCAACTCCATATCAATGGCCCGCGTGTATTCTTCGACCACCCTAAGCGCGTTTTGTAGTTCGCGCTCTCCGGAGGCATAAAGTTTAAGGTTGTAACGAAGTGATTTTATTTGATTAAGTTAAGTTAGGTAGCTAAGTGTTATTTGTCGGTTTTGAAGAATATTTTGTCCATTATATTACTGCGCTTGTAAAGAATAACTGTTTAATTATTAATTATAGATAGGAAGTATGGATATGTTTTGTGAACATTCCACATAGGTCGAATAGCTGGCAGTACGCGAATCGCGACACACGAAGCGCGCATCGTGCCCCGGCACTCTTCTACCCGCGCTATCATGAAGGAGCCTGAGACTGAAAATAATTAAATTAGTTTCCGTCCAGCTACTCAACGAGGAACCACGCCGGCCAGCACAGTAAGTAAACTCGTGAGTATAAGGATATATTGGTATTTAAATTTCATGCGAAATTATTCGATGAACGGGTGACGTAGTTGTAATATACCGCGCATGACTACCGTATCTCATCCTACTCCTGCGTTAGCAGTATCTGGTAGCATGAGGATTTTCACAATCAAGTTAGTCTCCGTTTGACCGCTACTCGAAGCACCACGCCGACTTGGATAGTAAGTAAATTCGTGAGTATAAAGAAATAGGTAATTAAATTTAATACGGAATTATTCTAAGTCCACAAACGGGTGACGTAGCTGTAATAAACCGCGCATGACTACCGTATCTCATCCTACTTCTGCGTTTTGGCAGAGTTTAGTAGCATGAGGATTTTATCATTAAATTAGTTCCCGTCTGAGCTCCAACCGAAGCACCACGCCGACTTGGATAGTAAGTAAACTTGTGAGTATAGAGGTACATAGGTATCCAAAGGTAATTGCGAATTTTTCTAAGTCGATAAACGGTGACGTAGTTGCAATATTTCGCGCATGACTACCGCGCTCATCCTACTTCTGCTTTTCGGCAGAGTTTAGTAGCTTGAGGATTTTACAGAGTATCCGAGTCCAGTCCGTTGCTGCCGCCCGTACCGTTCAGACGTGCCGACCCCGACCGCTCCAGAGAGGAAGCCAGCACAGGATCCGGAAGTAGGTAGCAAGGTTTGATAAAGGTTTGGTAAATAATCGGTATTACTTGGCTGGTGAGTACTTTCCGGGCTTTATTTTTTTTTTAGAGTTAGTGAACCGCGAGCGCTAAACGTATCCGCCTCATATCCTTCCTTAGAAAGGGAGAGCGGCCGAAGGTTGGAATTAGAACCGCGTTCCACCGCGTCACACCGCGTGTTCTCCAGGCCACCTGAGCACGTAAAAATTCTGCAGGGTGACTTGGAGATACTAGCATTTGATACCGCGTGTCCTCTAGGCCACCTGCGTCCGTTTTTTTTGGCAGGGTGATTTAGAGGGATTTCCGTAACCGCGTGCCTGCCAGGCCACCTGAGCACGTAAAAATTCTGCAGGGTGACTTGGAGGTATCGTCCGTAATCGCGGGTCCGCCGAGCTACCTGAGCACGTAAAAATTCTGCAGGGTAGCTTGGTAGCTTTGACCATACCGTCGTCGTCTTAGATTTGCAACCGTTCGGCTTGTTCCTCCTTCCCCCCCCCAACTTGAACCGCGTTATACCGCGTGCCCTCCAGGCCACCTGAGCACGTAAAAATTCTGCAGGGTGACTTGGAGGTACTGTCAGTTACCATCGCGTGTTCTCTAGGCCACCTGAGCACGTAAAAATTCTGCAGGGTGACTTAGAGGTACTTCCGTAACCGCGTGCCTGCCAGGCCACCTGAGCACGTAAAAATTCTGCAGGGTGACTTGGAGGTATCGTCCGTAACCGCGGGTCCCCCGGGCTACCTGAGCACGTAAAAATTCTGCAGGGTAGTCTTGGAGTTTGACCATCCCGTCGTCATCATCAATTTGCCGCTGTTAGGCTTGTTACTCCTTTCCCCCCCTTACCGTGACCGCATTCAACCGCGTGCCCTCCAGGGCGCCTGAGTCCGTTTTCTTTGGCAGGGCGCTTTGGAGATACTCGTTTGCATATGATAAGACCGGAACCATTCATCAGCCAAGCGATAATAAGTAGCCGCGTTAGATAGGCATAGTTTGCTTGTATTGGCGCTTGCTTCCCCTCCTGGTATCCGTCCGCCGTCTGCTCGTGACCGATTAAGTTATTGCTGGTTACCGTTTCACCGCTTTACCGTACCGCTCCGCTTGACCGCTCGCTTACTACCCCGCTCGCCCGTCGTTAAGACATCGCTGCTCACCGTTTCACCGCTTACCGTATCGCACCGCTTGACCGCCCGCTTACTGCCACGCTTGTCCGTAGTTAAGACCGTAGTAGTATAAGACCGTAGTAGTATAAGACCGTAGTAGTATAAGACCGCTTGTAGAATAAGACCGTTTGTAGGTAAGACCGTTGTAGTATAAGTTGTAGTTATTAAGGTGTGTATAAAGTGTAAATAAGAATTAGTGTGTAGAATAAATGTACATATATTGAATGAGAGTCTGTTCCTTAAATGTAGTGTGTAAGTTACCTTTTTCCCGACCCCTGGTTTAGCCGTATCTTCACTGCAGTTGCCCGGCCTCTATCGTCCCGCCGATAGGTAAAGTGGTGTTTCTGCACTCTAAACAGAAACTGGCGCCCGAGATCTCCGTACAGTGTGCACCGCCGTAGTGTTGGGCGTCAAAGTGACACTTCTGCTCTTGCGTAGAGCAACGAAGTACCTCACAAGGTCATCCATATAAAATAGATGGGTGATCTTATGCCTCCGGTCGCTGGGTGGTCCACATTGATATCCGCGGTTTGGTGGAGCCCAACAGACAACGGTAGCAGTGAGATACAGAAGAGATGATTCAGGGAGTCGCCCTGGAAAACTCCTTTCCTAAATGCCACCTGCTGTGGTGATCCGCTGTGCACCTGATGTTATGGTGAAGCGAGTCTTCCAGAGCGGCTGCAGCTGTTCTATGCATCTCACTAGTGGTGCTGGTACCGCAAAACATTCGAGCAAGTGCAACAATAGCTCATGCGATGTTGTATTAAATGCCTTGCCGTAATCAATCCAGGCCATCGATAGATTCCGCTTGTATGCACAGAATCCTGTGTAATACAGCGGCCTATCAGCAGACTGTCATTGCAACCTGCCATGCCCTTCTTGGGACCACGCTGTTTGTGTATCTGCTGGAAGACCGGATCAACAGACCTCAGTGTCCTAGCATACAAGATACGTGTGAATATCTTGTAGCAGGAGTTGAGGCAAGTGATCGGCCTATAATTCGTCGGGTCGGAAAGGTCCCCCATTTTGGGGATAAGCACAGTTCGTCCCTCGACGAACAAGTCCAGAATCTGCTGCCCTCGTTCAACCATGAGTTGAAAACTCGCACTAGACGTGCGTCGATGGGTGGAAAGAAATTTCTTCCACCACCAGTTGTTAATGTCGTCTGGGCCCGGGGCAGAAAAGTTCTTGGTACCAACAAGCGCTTGTTGGACTTCTTCCGTACTGATTCCCGGGCACACTTCTTCTGGCTCTTCAAGATGTCTGTGGCACAGAGCCTCGAAGTGTGCAATTGCTGGTGTCGCTATTGAATGGACGCATCGTTTCGTAGATTCCTTTCTAGAAGGTTTCGACATGTTCTACAGTCGGCGGATTATCTACAACACGCTGTGGCTCTTGAAAGAGGCGGGAAGGATTCGTACGAAACAAATTGTTTTGCTCCATACTCCTCACCCGCATTTTCAACGTTTTCTTTACAGCCATGAGCGCTCGGATCCTATCTAGACAGTGTTGCTTGATGGTAAGCATCACTGTCAGATTTATAGTATGGTGATGACGTCTTAATCCGGCTGCTATGCGCCGGATTCTGGGAGTAAAAACTCTACCCCTCGTCTTGTATTCCACCACACTCTGGATCCGAGAAGCGTGTTGTCTGGCCGACTGTATCTTGCCCTCGATTTTTGTATACGCCGCTTGGCTTTCTCGACCCCGTGATTGGTTGAATTCTTACAGGGGATGAGTTGCTACGCGGCGTTGTACACGGCACAGTTGTTTTGCCATATATCTACATCTTCTAGAAGTTCCTCATCAATGACCGCGTTGTTATTATTATTATTATTATTATTGTTATTGTCAACCTAATAATACGTTCTATCAAACTTTTACACTATTCACTATTTATGTAGGTACACTATATTTCTATTTACAGTTATTACTATTGAAAAAAAAAACAACATAAAATCTAAGTAGCGTTAAAAATAATCAAATTAAGTCATTTAACTACATATTTATTAATACGATTTCGCAAATCACTTAAAATGTGTCCGAGACACAGAAAATGCCCGATAATAAACAAATATCCACCTTATATACGCATTGGAGCATAGAGTCGTTTTTCGGTTGAGCAGCACATGTGAACCTTCCACGCATATCCACGGCAGACCGCGAATTCCAGGACATGACTTTTTAATTTACGAATTTCTAACGAAACTACTGTCAGATTTCAAATTTGAAAAAAACCAGCGTAATCCTCGATCCTTGGTCTACGTTTATAGAAATGAATTTTTTAATTAACCAAAAGGTTCTCTATTTACGACGAGTTAAAGGACATCACAATTATGACTTTTCAGGGCGAGCGTTTATCATTAAGGTGCTCCATATAAATGCATTGTGAGCGCAGATTTCAAAATTAAAAAAAATATATTTGTGGCTAAAATATTTAGATTAGACTTTGGCAGATTCTTGTCCAGATGACGTAAATGTGAAAAAGGCAAAAAAAATTAAATTGATTATTTTTGCAAAATCACCCCTAGCCACCCCCTGCACCGGACGATATTTGGACGACCAGGCGCAATTGCATTCTTAAGGGATGGGGAATGATTTAAAGTGGGTCTTACATTTTAGCAACAAAGTGCAAACGGGATGGCACGTTAGAAGCAGCATTTTACTCCACTATGTAAACGCTTAGAAGTAGTTAAATTTTAGTTAGTATTATTATTGCTTATGTCATAACTACTTTTAATGAATTTGTTTGTTTATATTTTAATACACATAATCCTTTTGATGCTAAAACGATAGTTATTATTGTTTAATTTGCTATGACTAATAAAGCTTGTTTGTATACACCTGAATGAAGTACAGCGTAGGCTAAATAAATAATCAATTAAGCATGTTAAAGGTTTATGAAATATCATAGACCACAGAGTGTTTGAACATTTGTAAATCGTAGGTTATTTGTCACAATTTTTTCGTCGCCAACTGTTAACTCTTGGACACCCACGAATAAAATACATTCTATACTTCATCAAATTTATTTGCAGAAATAATACAATGCTTTTCTTGAAGTTACGAGTTCAGAACAACTAAAAATATTCTCGGCAAACTTGTTAAAATAATGTTTCATTAAGAGTTGTTAAAATATCCAGACAACACGACAAAATTTATTTTTTGAAGCAATGTTTAGTGTTTAGATTTTTTTCTTAAGAACTAAGAGCTTTAGAATTTTGTATCTACGTCAAACATTTCTTCGTAGGTCTAACCATTTTTAAGTTATTCTTGTATAATAATCTTATCCTTATATAACTATTTGTTGCTAAAATCTGCCATTTTATTTGCTTCGTATTATGAATATCTAGAAAAAAATAATAAATTAATTCTTTGGGTAATACATAAGCACCCTTCAAATCTAATATGTTAACAATAAACAATCCACAGTTTCTTATATTTTACACTGTCATTCTTATCTGAACGTGTTGATATAAAAGTTTTAGGTAGATAATAAATTAAACACGACACTTCTAATATATTTTATGGCAGAAACCATTAAAACAACTACTTCACCTAGATGGAAGATGACATTGGCTTAAATATTACTATTCATATTAAAATATATTCAGACCAGTACCAAATACACATGACCGACCGTACTTCAAGCGAGACGCTTTTATGTAAAATTCAGTATTTGTCTACGAAAACGACCATAGTATAATTGCTACTCAATGGGTTCTGTGTGAAGAATTACAAAGATGTATCAATATACTACAATATGCTGCAAAACAGAAGGAAGCCAGAATTCATGGGGTCAAAGTGGCCGGTTATTGCTTAGAAACTAATAAAGTAATTGAGTTTTACGGATGCTATTTCCATGCTTGCCCCACCTATTTTAAGCATGGTCGAAATGATCCCCCTTCAAGGGGATCCGTTAGAAACTTTAAATTTAAGATGTGAGGCTACGATAGCTAAATCAGATAGATTAAGGGAAATATGAATAATAAGCCTGGCCAAGCGATAGTAGATTCAGGGTCGGGCGCAATACCAATACCATCGCGCGCTTGTTTACGATGACGATGACACGACACACTTTAGTTGTTATCTGTCGGTCGATGCATAGAGTACTAATAAATAATAAATAATGTTGAGCGTAAAGAGTATAAAACGACCGTACGTAAAAAAAATTCTATTTTAAATGGTATAGTACGTGTACTCGACCCTGTTAAACCAACATTTCCACTTTTACCAGCTAGCAAAAGACTAACTGCGTGTACTGGCGAAACAAGTATGCGGGTGGTGTTGGAGACTTTCGAAAAATTTGAACTGTCAACAAGTCAAGTGTTGATGTTTGTGACCGACGGTGCTGCGACAATGCGTTTGGTGGGCCGTTTTCTTCAAAGAGACGATTGTAGGTTTTTACATGTTACGTGTAAAGTGCATGCGTTCCATTTTGTAGCAGAAACGATTCGAAAATGTTTTCCAGAGGTAGATGCATTAATAGCAAATATAAAAAAAGTATTTCTCAAATCTCCTGAACGGCTTCGAGCATTTCACACACTGTGTCCTGGTATTCCGGAACCACCAGAGCCGATTCTTACACGTTGGGGAACGTGGTTGAAGGCAGCTTTTTATTATGCTAAATATTTTCAACAAATAAACGATGTGATACTACGGTTCAACCCTAACGAGGCTGCAGCTATTAAGGAAAGCCAGACAAGCTTTCAAGATGTTTCCCTTGAAACAGATTTAAAAACTATTTATAACAATTATAGAGGACTACACGACGCAATAGAAAAATTGCAAAATACTTCGTTGTCGTTAGTGGAATCGCTGCAAATAGAGGACGACGTAAATACACAGCTACAGACTATAAATGACGCAAAAAAATAAGCCCGTTATTGAAAAATTCGAGAGTGTATTACGGAAAGATCCTGATTTTACCAAATTAAGACAAATTTGTGATGGTGCATCTACAGCTGCGTTAAGTGAGTTCACCGAGTGTTTTACTTATGCCTGTATTACTTTCGTAGATGTCGAACGGTCTTTTCAAAATACAAACATATTTTTTCGCCAGAGCGAACATCGCTTACTGAGACAACTGTAGAAACATATCTGATGCTACACAGTTATTATAGAAGTGCTCCAGTTTGTGATAACGACAACCAAGCTACTTCATAAATCTGCTTAAGAAGGTGAGTTTTGTACATATTTTTATAAAGGGTACCAGTTTTAATAAAATTTATTTCCATTTATTTTATTTGTTTATTTATTTATTATTAGTTATCACTTAAATATACAATGTACATGTGTGAACGTCACTTAACAGTTTAATAATAATGTGCAGCACTAAGCTTACAAAATATAAGGAAATACATAAAAAAAGAATTTAAAGCGAACGAAGTAGTACAAAAACATATATCATAATATATAAAATATTTTTTGTTTTTATTATTATACTTATTCAAGTAGTATGATATGATGCATACCCAGTACGTCTCTGTAGGATTAATGACCTTGGCCAGGCTTAATGATAAACTTATGTCCATTCTTTGTCGGACTTGTGGCCAGACAATTAATCAAGCTGCCTGCAACCACATGGAAGAAAAGAGAGCTCTCGCGAATCGTGGATCATTGACGAAGTGTTAAAGGCTCTCGAAAAGGGGTACAAAATACTTCAGACATACGTTTGGAACTGTACCGTACAGCAGTTTGATAAATCGACAAATCTTCCTAGTTTGTTAACCCTATGATGAACAAATTCATTAACATAAAATAGCAGGCTTCAGGATTTCCTAAGCCTTGCAATACGAAAGAGAAGCAGGATAAATATATTGAGTAGTTTCTCGAGAAGGATGGATTTTTACGAAATTCTAGAAAACCCTGGACTAAGATCACTAGCCAAACTAATTTTAAATTCATTTTGAGGAAAGTTCAACCAAGGACGAAAATAAATAACAGCCCTGAAGAATTCTTTAATATGTTTACCAACCCCTCAATATTAATTAATAATGCTCTAAATGTTAACGATAATACTGTCGTTGTCAATTATTGTGATATGAGAGATGAAGTGTATGATCCAATGTCTACGGTTAACGTCGTTATAGCTACTTATGTTACAACACAGGCGCGCCTTAAACTTCATAGTTATCTGGAAAAGTCAGAAAATAAAGTTCTTTGTTATGACACGGACTCTGTTATTTGCATATCAAGGGAGGCAGAATTCGACGTTCCTACTGGAGAATTTATTGGTGACATTACAGATGAATTGGAATGTTATGGCACCGGCTCAGATATTACCGAATTTGCTAGTGGAGGTCCTAAAAATTATGCATACCTCTTGTATTCACCGATTTCAGGCAAATATCATACAGTATGCAAGGTGACGGGAACAGAGCTTAATTATTTTGCTTAAGGAGTAGATTTTAGAACCATCAAAGCCAGTTTATACTCAGTCCAAAAATATTAGAAGAACGAGGGAACATGAGGTTATAAGTAGAGAAGAAAGAAAAATTTATCGTCCAAATTGTACCAAAAGAAAATTTTTTTAGATGACTATGGGTCTGTGTACCTTATGGATATAAGAAACCTAGACCTGTCTAATTTATTTTATGTTTATCCTGTTAACTATTACTATAAGCATGTAAACATTTATTTGTTAATATTTATTATTAATATAATTTATTCTAAGAAATTGTTAAATTTATGTATTCGCCCATTCTGTAAGTATCTTAAATAAAATTTCATCAGATAAGGCATTTTTCCCTCAACAACATAACACTTTACACCCTTAACAAAATTGTAATAAATCAATAAATAAATCTTTAAAAAGAAAGTCAGGATTATCCTGAAGAGTGAATTATAAAAAAGTTTATAGCAGTAAAAAATCACCCAAAATGTTTCTTGTATGTCTGGGTCTGTGTTACTCAGACGGTCTGGCGCCCTTACTGTGATGTCACTGTCTGGAAAAAGTGACTCTTAGACTAACTACTATGAACATTTACGAGGAGAAATATAAAAGAAAATATTGAGATCCAAAAAATGTTGACTCGCCAAAAGAAAATTTAAATTTAGGAAATGATTCTTTTCAGTTACAATACAAAAAACGTCTTTCACTTTCGAAACTCCTCAGGGGTTGGACAACACGAAGATATGCAGCGGTCTAAAGGTTTTCGTTTTTTGTATTGTGACTGGAGGGAATTATTTTTTTAAACGTATGCTTTCCTTTCGGTGAGTCAACATTTTATTAATCTCAATAAGTTTTTGTTTCTAATACAACTAGTATGAATACTATTAGTTAATTCAATGTCATCTTGTATATAAGTAAAGTAGTTATTTTAATTGAAGTGTCGTGTTTAATTTATTATTTACCAATTATTTCTTTTCTAGAACTATTTGATGATGTTTACACAAACAAGAATTTACAGATGATTCTTTTGATATGTTTAATAAATGTTCTTAGAAATTTGGTTTGTTAATATTAGTTTTCAACCTGTTTTCAAACTAAAATCTAATTTTGTTGCACCAAACCTGTTTCTAATGTTTTATGGAAGTAACGATAGGCAGTAGTCAGCAAAAAAACGGACTTAACTTAATGTATTCAAAGTCGTTGTTATACAAATTAAACTGTCAATTAAAATGACTTATCAACGCTGTTTAGATAGAGCAGGCAGTCATTACCGTAGCCATGAACGTCGCCTCCAAAATTTTCAGGGGGGGCGGAACAATATGTTTATATGTGCGTCTGAACATTTCTTCACAGTGAATACTAGAAAAAAAAATAATTGTGAAATAAAAAAATTATCTGAAAAATTTATAAAATAAAAATATTTGCTTTGTTAGCATTGCTGCCATGTATTGGCATTGGTATTTGATTTAATTGCCAAGAATGCGTATATTGTTTTTGTATATATAGGAGCACGACACTTGTGCAATGTAACCAACTGATACAACTTCTTTTATTAGGTTTGTTCGTACAGCAGTCTCCAACCGTTTGAAACTATCAGAAGCATGCGCACATTGTTGTGGAGATGTGCTTGTTCAATCAGAACATTTGTTATTGCAGAGCTCTCGTAATACTAGCATCTTTATAATCAGAAAACAAACCTATTGCCTACCTTTTGTACGCGTCAGTTTATTCCTTATCGATGTCCGGTAATACATGTGCTTTTAATACTTTTTGACGAACGAATGCGAGCGGTTTAGGACTCTCTACGGTAAGGCTGGGAATCGAATACGAATAAATAGAGTATTCGAATATTCGAGTATTCGAATACGAATTATTCTAATGGGAAATTATTCGAATATTCGAATACTCGAATATATTCGAATATTCGATTACTCGAATATTCGAATACTCGAATATATTCGAGTATTCGAATATTCGATTCTATTTGAGTAAATTTGAATCTAAAATATATTATTAAATTATGTACGAATAGGTATGCAGTATGCATCCAACCAAAGTAGGTAGATAGTAGGTATAGGTAGGTACCTATTCTAAAATGGAAATATATAAATAGACCACATTAGTTGCACGTTTTACTCCCAGTCAAACTATTCCATCTCTTTCTCGCCTCGACCTTATTCTTACTGTACTAAGGCAGGGGCTAAAATTAAATTTTAAATTTTAGAAAACCTGTAAATATTTAACTATTGACTTTTCATGTATTTGTTTTACCTTCACAATTTGCGTCTTTTTTAAAAACATTCTAATTTTAGAGCACTTTTATTTTTTTCCAAAAGGAAAAATAGTTATGACACAGAAGTATAATAAACTAGCTTTGTTTTCGTCTTATTTAAACTTCAATAGTTAAATGTGAACAATAGTGCCTCAATCCTAAAATAAAATACTAACTAAATAATTCTGACTCTTAAAGCACATGTACAGGAGACGTACCCTATTGTGGGTATGGAAAGCAAATCAAATTGCTTGCTTAGTGGATTACGTCACGACTACTATTGTGGTCTATCCAACCAAATACTCAAATAGAGTATTCACTATTCACTAGTATTCTGTGCTATACCTATTAATAATGAATATTCGAGAGGATCCGGATTATTCGGATACCTATTCGAATAATTCGGATTATTCGAGTATTCGAATATTCGAACAGGTATTCGAATAATTCGAATTATTCGAATACCTATTCGAATAATCCGAATATTCGAATATCCGAATATTTTTTCGAACGAATATTCGAATACTAAAATCTGGAAAATTCCCAGCCTTACTCTACGGCCTTCCATGAGTCAAGACAGACGATCAGCCCCGATTACTCTATCCATAGAATATAAAATGAGCCAATCAATTTGAGCAATGTTATTAAAAACAATTCTAAAACCAAAAGGCGAAAAATGCTCCTTTAAAAAACTGTAGTATTAAAAATTTCGAAGTGAACGTGCAAATGCAGTTTTAATAAACTATTACATTGAAAAGCTAAAAACTTTTAATTTATTCAACACTCCTACGACTCTACAAGCACATCTTCCACCTGTATCATGTAAAGTACCTACCTAGCTAATTACTTATTAAAAATGTATTTATTTTATTTTCGTCAGTTTTACTATTTACGTGTGTGTCAATTTTTAATTATGATAGCATTAAATAGTGGTTTAAAATAATGATACGAAAGGTATATTTAGAGATGCGGCAAAGGTAAATCTGCACACGGGCGGCAAACACAAATAGCGGCGGCCCTGTCCCTGGATAATACGGTCTTTCTCAGCCTCTGAGAGGCGTTGTTCTGGTAACTTTCTTATAGCTGGTGGCGATCTTTAATCAAAAATCAAATGTTACGAATTTTTACTTAAATAAAGAATTTTATTGTAAGTAATTTGTACATGGATGACGGAAACATTGCAATAAAATTTATTTGTGAATGTTGATTTAACCATTCTTTAAATTATTTAGCATTACAACTGATTGGTTTTTATTATAGAACCTACACATCCATACGTTAATATGAAAAATATTCATTATCTGCCAAAAGCCAAGGGGGCACCCCTCACTGGACCTCCTTGGCGACGCCCATGGGCGTAACGTAGAAATGGATAAGTATTATAAAAAAATCTGTATTAAGTGGTAAATAAGCACATAATATGCAATGAATTTCACGGCTTAATACTCAATAAATGTGCAAAACGAGTCGAGTATCTATTGGGAAAAAATAAAGTAAAACTTAAGGTAGAAACCGGGTATCAATCGTGAACTTAGTCCTTAGTTACACTCCATACGATTTCTTGTAAGGAAAATAAACTTTTATTAAAATATTAAATCCTTATTACTTAAATATTTTATTAAAACATAAAACAATAAACGCACATTCTTTAACAACACCGTTTCGCACAGTACGCTATTAAATAACATAAAATATCACGAAAATCGCCCAATATCGCTTAAATCAGAGACAAATATTTTTCATTTAACTTAAAATATTTTAATTCAAGGGTTCTTATACCATCCCCCTGAGAGATCAAATAAGATTGAAAACATTTGTACAACGTTTAGGAGGGTTGCGATCATTTGATATAATTTATAGAAGACGATTTGTAAAGAAAGATTGTAACAAATCAAGTAATACAGGTTCGTACACCTTTTTTTTGTTTGGAATGAACAGCATTCTTAAAGACTGCTATTTATTTTTGTTGCACTCTGCATAAATAAAATATTTTGTTACTTGTAAACATTTTAATATTTAATGCTTTTTGTTAAAATGTAATACGACTATATTTTATTTATTAATCTTTCTAGTCATGGAATTACATGTCATTTTGTCATGGGATTTGAGTAATTATTTTGGTGGAAACTCCCATTACTGTATGATATTTATTCACTATCACTAAATTATTTTTAGGATTAGGTTAAATTAAACCACGAAAAGGTGATTGATGTGACCGTTTAGTTTAATTACTATAATAGGATCGGTTCGATGATGGTACAGGTACAGTACTGTTAATAGATTTCGATGATTATTTATGACGTTAGTCTCTGTTGAAATAAAGTACTATTCTTAATTTTATAAATTTTATGAGTTTGTAAATTGTTGAATATATTTATTTGTAAGGCTTGACTCAGATGAACATCATTATGTAGTGTTATAAATCGATCTATTAACTCTAAATATCTAAAAAACTAGGAGTGTGTTAACTCTGCTTCACTTTTGACAATATACATCGCAACTGAATAACTTTTAAAATTTATTGTCTCTTTTAAAAATGAAATCAAACGTACGTCTATGCAAGTCACATTCTATTAATTCGCACTCATTGTGAATACACTTTAAGTACATATATAATTTATGCCCATCGAAATCCACCATAAGCCGAAGGGTCCCTTCCCTTTACTTAAACAAACCTGGACTCCCTAGATATCAAAGTTATTTACATAGGTGAGTTGGAAGGCGATTAAAAACTATGTTCGAAAACTGTATCAAATAGTTACAATTATTTGAGTAAAAATAATACGGTTTATTTTTGTTTCAAAAAGAATCAAATGACGCAGACAGCTCTGCAATCTGCTAGTTCTCAACTACCACATTATTTAATCTACAAAATACAATAAGTATATATAAATATTACAATTTTATATGCATTGACAGAGTCCGGTCATATATCGTATAATCAAATCATCCGGTAATATATATAGTATCTATTAACTTATAAACATGTCAATCATTCGTATTATTAGCAGATAATAAAGCGTTAAAAACTGTAAAAATATCCGACCTGATAATCTGTATACACGAAAAGTTGATTGATGTGACCGTTTAGTTTAAATACTATAACAGGATCGGTTCGATGATAGTACAGGTACAGTACTGTTAATGGATTCTGATGATTCATCTACTATAATGAATTTAATTAATGCAAAAGTGAGTACAACCATGCATTTATTTATCATCATTTATATTGGGTGGCTCTATTTTAGAGTTGAATCAGAGGCATCTTGGAAACGGGAAGAGATACAAACAAGGTCAGTTAAATTAGACGAAAGTTGTATACTTCAGTGCCCAATCAATATGTTATCTTACTTAATTCCTGAAAGATACTGAAATATATTTTATAAAATAATGTAATAAAATAAGTAATAATAAACATCAGAAGTAATATAGTTGTCTGTATCCTTAAAGGTACCACGGGATACCTTTTGCGGGAGAGGGCTACTCATTTAGAGACAAAAGACGCACATCCACATGTCCACAAAAAAATTGATATGCTATAATAATATTAGTTAAAATGATACATTAGAGCCCTGATTAGCTATTACCAATATGAGATTTATTTGGAAAATGAAACAATCATAATAATTACAACAGCAGCTGCAGAAACTGCTTGTTTTATTTGAATACGATAACCGATTGCTGACGTCACATGCTCGCAGCTTAGCGGCTGGCGAGAGAACACCCATCCATTAACTTTTTCTGTAGTCTATTGTCACGATTTGCCAAAGATAGACGCTATTTTTATTATTGTGTCTGATTTTCTTGCATCAGATAATGATTCTAATCAACCGCAGAGCCCAATGATGTAAAGTATTTATTTATTTATCAACTTTATCATGTGTTATTTGATGGTTTTCTAAACATTATAAATTTTATATTGCAACATTTAACAAAGAATCAATAATAAATTGTATTTATGGAACACATAGATATTAGGTGCCTATTTATTTTATACGCATAATGGTTCTGTGCTGTGTGTCATATAGGTAGAGGGCGTTTCAAAAATAGTATGCCAAACTTCTCCAGTGGGCCAAAATAAGTAGAAGAGTTATGATTACGTGCCAAAAATAAACTGTTTCCAATATACAAGATGTGTGAAGTATTGCCTGTAAGTTGTTTTTATTTTGTTTTCTTCCAAAACTATTGGAGAAAAAATTACAAAACTGGGGATGCAAGTCAAACTCATTGAAGGTTATGCAATTATATACTTACCTATCAAATTTTTCTGATGCTCAGCGGGGTACATACAGTGGCAATGCAATCTGATTTTGTTTAAGAAGATTTAAAAAAAAGGAGATTTTGATAAAACCTGTATAATACTTAATAATTATTAAAGAGCAAAATGTACTATTCAAAAAATATCTCGTATTTTTTTATAACTCACCGTTTTCGAAAAAATAACAAAACTTCGACCTCATGCATAACAAAAGCCACCAACATACATATGTGAAAATAAGAATAAAGAATATTCAAGGTAGACCACGCCCAATTTATTGAAAATGCACATTTGTAAATGTCATTCTTATTATTGAATTTATCTCCAATAGTTTCTGAAAAAAGAAATGGCGATACTATACATATCCTGTATCTTAGAAATGATTCAATTTTGAACACTTTTTTTTGCTTATTTTAGCCCATAGTATATCCTGTAAAAGTTTGGCATACTTTTCTGAAACACGTTGTATACCTACAATACACAACTGTTTGATTATGCTTGGTACTCCAGAGAAATAAAACTTCCTCTGCGGAATGAGGCCGAACAAGCTGAATTTTTTCCAGAGACCTTCGTTTTGATGTTCTAATGAAGCACAAAAAAATCTCATATGCCTACCCTTGTGCGTCTTGAGATATCGAAGGTCAAAGGTCATGAAAATCGGTTTTTCGCGCAAATTTCGCTTCCGGTGCATCTGACGTCATAAGAACTCGTAACAAAACTTACGTAAAATAGTATTTTCTACAAAATTGTTTATATACATTTTTTTCGTACGACCAGCCGTTTTCGAGATATAGCATGATAAAGCGGAAGCGCGCATTCGTAATAGGTAATACTGTATTATACTGCAGAGCTATAAATATAAAAGCATTTTTCTTAATCTGTTAGACTGGAAAATTAAATTCCCATTATTAAAGCCGTTAGAAATTTGTTTATTTATAAAAAAATATATAATAAATAATTAATAACAAAAAATACATTCTTTTCCACACCACGCCTTATGTTTCCTTGCCTTCCTCCTCGTCTTCGTCGGGTTCCACTAGCACCTCGATCAACACAATATCTTCGTCAGACGTTTCCTCTATATCTGTTGGCTCTATGTCTGTTGGCAAAACCTCTTCAGGCTCAAGGTCACTGAAGTCTTTGATGTTTTGCAACTCTGTTGACGGGTTCAGGTATCCCTGTCCGTGACACTGACCACAAACTTTGGAGCATGGCAGCCCGACTTTTCTACACCCGCACTGCGCACCACACCCCTTTTTACAATTACAGAATATTGTATTTAATAGTTCGTCTGGAGCAGGTGGCAGTAGTGTTGTTTTCGGCTGTAATATGTCGTTTTTTAAATCCCAACCCCATTCTTCGGGTTGTAGATTTTTCCCTAGCCAAATCTGTACTTGGTAGTAGACCCGATAAATATGCTGTCGAGCTGCTTCACTGGTAGGTGGAAGGGATGACAATTTAACAGGTCTATTAAGTCGTGCAGCCTTAATGAATTGGGTGTATCTAAATTTGTCAAGGTTCACTTCATCTTTTGGAGCACCATGCATAGCTAACAGAAAACGCTTTCCGTTCTGAAATACTGTATCTGGCGGGCAGTTTTCTGCTTGAAATATTTGAGCCGAGTGAGTCAAATCGGGATGTTTCTCAAACGGCTGGTCGTACGAAAAAAATGTATATGAACAATTTTGTAGAGAATACTATTTTACGTAAGTTTTGTTATGGGTTCTTACGACGTCAGATGCACTGGAAGCGAGATTTTCGCGAAAAACCGATTTTCATGACCTTTGACTTTCCATATCTCAAGACGCACAAGGGTAGGCATATGAGATTTTTTTTGTGCTTCATTGGAACATCAAAACGAAGGTCTCTGCAAAAATTCAGCTTGTTCGGCCTCATTCCGCAGATGGCCTTTATTTTTACATTATTTCCCTGGAGTATGGGTACTGTTACAAATATTTTACATTAGTTGTGTTTATGCATCCAGGAACAAAACACCATTTTCTTGGGGACATATTTCTTTTAATACATTTATCCACACAGGGAAACTTTTGTAGTTTCGTTGGGGTGGGACACATTCACTTCTGAAAAAAAAAATTTATTTCTTTTTATTGTTACAGTGCTTTTTAATACCGATAAATCTATCGTTTTCAGTTTAAATCAATTTTTTGTGGACCGACCTATTATCCGACTATACTAGGATTAAATTTTGCTTTAGAACAAATCCCAGTTCCTCGACTGGAGATCGAACCAGGGACTCCAGTGTGAGACAACAACAGCAACAATCAAATATTAAAAAGAACAAGTTATTTTTGCACCCTGGACATCCGGTCCGGAGCAGCCATGTGTACGGCAATATCAGACAGTTGGGGAGCAGGGCCAATTCAAATCAATTAAAAAAGAAATAGACGAAAAGCACTTCTTTATGGAACGGAAATATTAACTCGTTTGTTCATTAATTTAAATGCTACATTTTCAAAAATGTTTTCGAGAAGGAGCACTATGCTCTCTAATTTGTGTAACGTTGCTTTTAGCGAATTCTCCATCAGATTGAACTGACATAATTTTTCAGAAGTCTTCCCGATCAAGTCCGCTACGATGTCGTTACAAAGTTGGTGTAATTTTCTTAAGGGGTGGGGGTATCTTGTTGATTTACTTAGTTATAAGGCAATAATTTTTTTCTTTGTCTTTGATATAGATGCGAAGACAAGGAATATATTTTGAGTAAAGTTTCGTTAAAGTTATCCAAAACCACCTCCAAATATTGTTTCGTTTGAATTTGTGTTCCCCTGATCGAAATAGGTGTTCTAATTTTAGTCTTCGTGAAGTTTTTAGTAACTACCCTGGTTTCCGACTTGTCGACGTTCACCTTCACTTTCTAGCGGCAATAGAACTCCGACACACGTATTATACCATGTACACCTTCTGCAGTCGGCCAGTCGTCTGCACGGTGGCTATGGCAGTATATGGCCGTTTTGTCGGCGTACGTAACTATCTTGGTGTTGGAAGCCTCCAGAAAGTCGGAAGTGCATGTTATCATATAATTATGGCGCGAGTACTGATTCCTGTGAGTGGTCAATTCATGTTCCATGGCGTTTATAGTGTGTTGTTTACTCTCAGTTTCTGCGTTCTGCCGTGTATAAAAATGAACGTGTTTAATTAGAAATCTGGGAAAGCCGTACCCATCGTTGTATTTTATAAATGATGCTTGATGGCCAGACAGTATCTAAGGCTTTCTGGATATTTGAGAGTACTATGACAGCACTTCTTCTAAGGTTGTATTCCACCTTGATATCTTTGGCAATCCGTACAACCTGTTACAATGTGAAACGTCCTTCTTTGAAATCAAACTGAAAGTTATCGTTGATGTTAATTAAGATCGTCCTGAGCAGTATTGATCCGATTCAAGACAATCCTTTTAACTAGTTTAGATATCGCCGATAGGCTTGGATTCAAGATACATCACTACATCATTCCACTGGTGCTTAATATTTTTTTGGCAAGTAGCATATAGTTTAATAGACTACTGAAGCTCTATCGAAAGCTTATAAAAAAACATCGTTCTATTAAAAAAAAACTCGATAATGTCATCATGCAAACTGTGCTGAGTCATTTTTAAATTCCTTATAGCAAAAGATGCGCAATTAACATTAAAAATCGAAGTGTCCGAGGTTTTCAATAACCTTGTATGAAATGAAATTATTCCAAACTTTTGTTACACACTGTATAAAACGTTCTTTCTCACTCGATTTCTATATGACATATAGTAGTGTAAAAAATGTACTCTAATTACCGAGATAAACATCTTTAGCCGGTTTAAATATAACAATAGTGATAAAAAGGAAAAATACATATGAAATGAGACCTTATTAGGTATTTCCCCCTTTTTTATATGTCCCCAAAGTCCATTAATCTCTATTTAAGAACAAATTTTTGTCAACTTAATCATTTATTCCCTGTTTATCTCAAAAGTTGGTGATTTACGCACAGTTTTTGTCGCTCCGATAATTTATTAAACACTGGTGGCATAAATGTATTATTATGCTCTTAGTAAAATTTCACTTTAGCCATTTTGTAGTTAATCCTAGAGAAATACAATCATTTGAGCCAAAATGTTCTTTCATTTTATTATATAACATGCTGAAATAAAGACTCACAATATAACATAAACAACAAAAGGAAACAAAAAGTTGACTTCAGACATATACATATCCAGAATACTATTCTATTAACTGCTGTAAATAAAAGAAACACGACGTAATTTATTACAGGGATAATAACCTAGATCGCCCTATCTGCAGCAAATGTTAACTTAATTAAAACATTTGCGAAGAACCGGAAGCGTGTGAAATGCAATAAGATTTACGCAGTCGTCTACTGCAAGTAAATTAAGATATACTTCATTTTTCCCATAGAGAATAAGATTTTTCATACCAATATCCAATTCTATACCTATGGACGTGCAACAGGATTTAAAGTCGGCTGATTCATCATGTCATTTAAACAAGTTTAAAAAATAGATGATATTTTACAAGTTGTTGGCTGTTAAAGTATAAATTATTTCTTCAATAAAAAACAGAAAAAACTTTATTTCCTATTTTGATTTTTAGAGGACTTCCAGCCAGGTACATAAAGAATTTATCCTACGTTTCGTCCGAGTTTTCGGACTTTTTCAAGGTTAAAAGCTAGAAATAATGGTTTTACATAAGTCGTAAATTAGATTTGTGACAATAAAAATCTAAAAAAAGTGTTTTCTTACCTAATATAAATTTCCTATTTTAATTTCATTGTATGGGCTCGTTTTATTTTGTTTTTTTATCATTTTTTATTTGGTAGGTATGTGATGTACGTGTAGTTCGACCCAGCCCATACAATGAAATTAAAATAGGAAATTTATATTAGGTAAGAAAACACTTTTTTTAGATATTTATTCTGTCACTAATCTAATTTACGACTTATGTAAAACCATTATTTTTAGCATTTAACCTTGAAAAAGTCTGAAAACTCGGACGAAACGTAGGATAAATTGTTTATGTACCTGGCTGGAAGTCCCTAAAAATGAAAATAGGAAATAAAGTTTTTTCTGTTTTTTATTGAAGAAATAAGTTTAAAAAATTTTACAAATTAACACAAAAATCGAATGTTAATCTAGATCACACAAAGGAAGATATTATTGTTCTTCTGGCAATACACAGGCTGTCTATTTTATGAGGGCCATCCCAGATATCTCTCTTAATATCCATGGTGGAAGAAAAATGTTTTAATAAAATATATTCCATTTTTTATGAACTATATGACAGTGAAAACAAATTTTAAAACTGTGGACTACTTTGTGAGATATGATCAAAAAACTTAAAAAGTAGAAATACTTCAAACGTTTACTTTCCTTATTTGAAAAGATAAAAAAAATAAAAAACGATGAAAGTTAATGGCAATAATAATAGAACAAAGCTGTGTGATTTCAATTGTTTCCAAATCTTATTGTTTTTAGTGTGCTCTTGACTCATAAAAAATATTAATCAGTGTACATTGAAAATGATAATATTTTGGAATACTTGAGCAAAGCAGTCATTTTCTCTTTACAACAAGAAAAAACTCTTATCCAAATTGTTTGCCCCATCTTTTAAAACAAGGTGAATGAAAATGTATGCAGATACTTTCGTAAATCAAGAGCGCACACCAAAAACAATTTGACCTACACAGCTGTGTTCTCCATAACATCGCCATTAACTTCATCTTTTATTTTTTTTCTGATTTCTTCAAATAAGGAAGATATAAGCATTTCCATTTTTACATTTTATGGTTATATTTTATAAAGTTGGCCACAGGATTTAAAATTTGTTTGCATTGTCATATAGATTATAAAAAATGGAATAAATTTTATTGGAACATTTTTCGTTCACCATGGATATTAAGCGAGATATCTTGGGTGACCCTCATAAAATAGACTGCCTTTATATAATATATAAGGTGTGTCCGAAAGTGAAAATAGTTGATGATAAAACAAGTAGTTTTACAAAAAAAATGCCCTAATAAAAGTGTTTTAATAACCGAGATATTTATATTTAAAAATAATTGCTATTTTGGCTATTTAAAACTCGACGAGTCCGGTCCTGTCACTACTATATATATTCAAAGTTGCCGTCGTTTCCCTATATGCAGATCCTCGCTCGGCGTGTCTATGACTTCGTACAAGATGTTGTTGTTGTTGACGTTCTGTTTCCGCTGCATTGTCGAATCTCGCTCTCAATTCTTCAACCGTGTCCCCTCTATTTTGTACACTAAGTATTGCATGTGACCCAATAAGTAAAAATCGGCGGATATAGGTCGGAGGCCGCCGAAGCCTGTTACGTCCGCTCCATCGGTCAGGAAACGTTTAGTTCAAATGATCCCGCACTTCTCGTCAGTGCATCATCATGTAGAAAACACACATTTTCGCGAATATTTTATAGCATATCTACTAGTAATTCTGGTAACGATCTTGCAAAAAAATATTGTAAACCATTCAATCTTTCTGGTAACACGAAATGTCAAATAAGGGTACCAACAATATCTACCCTAAAATGTATTGAGAATTTTTGCTGAAAATGTCTTCTACGAATTGCATATGGATTTTCCAATGCCCACAAGTGCGTATTCCGAAAGTTATTCACCCCGTTTCGGGTAAAGATAGCCTCGTCTGACAGTAAAAAACTTTTCGTCAAATTTGCATTTGTATTATTTTCTTGTATAGACACTCACAAAACCGCATTCTCGCTGGGTGATTTTGGGGACTGAATCATTACCACCTAATAACTAGGCGTCCGTGCTGAGCTGAACTCACCTTCTTACGTCACCCACATAAATTCTTGAATGTTCCATGCAGTTGTATGTTTTTAGTATATGTGCTCAGTTATTTACGCGTGTTATATATAGATTAGGTAAACCCTAGCTTATTATTTGTTTTTTTCCGAGAGTTTTCATAATTAGGGTTTTTTAATTAGAATCATCAGTGTAGAAGTTCGTAAACATGCCGTATAAATGCAGTGTACCGAGTTGCAAAGGAAACTATGTGAATGGGCCGAAAGTGCGTGTGTTTTCTTTTCCCAAAGTTAAAAGCTTGTGTAAAAAATGGATAATTATTCCAAGAAAAGAATTTACATCTACAGAGTGCAGTAAAGTGTGCGAATTTCATTTCATCGCACAGCAATTCGTTACAGAAATCTCTGAACAAAATTTCAGAACAGGTCAGGTTGTAGCCGTAAAATTAATATACCCTCGTTTGCAGTCAGATGCAATACCTATTAAATTTCCTGGTTCTCCTGAATATTTTTCAAAACTTTTATCTATTCGTCAAAGGGATGCCAAACTTCTGGCAATTGAGCAAGCTGGTTTTGTTCAAGCCCTTCAGGAAAGGCAAAGAAAATATTTATGTCTCAAAAATTCTTTGAGCTATACAAATCACGAAGAATTTCTCAATTTTGATTACGTTAACAGAAAAATAATTATTCAAAACAGCCAGATACACTGTAAGCTTTCGCAATTTAATATTATGGTAGGTAAATATAAATAAAAATAAATGCACATAGGTAACAGATTTTCTAAAAATTACATTGCATAAGCCGTTACTTGGTAACTCATAAATTATAATTAATTATTACGATGTGATAAAACACATTTTACTCCAAAAAACAGTTTCAACTTTTTCAAACCATATTTTAGAGTTAGGTCACAATTTTCCATATTTAAGAAATCTTAAAATACTACATGTACAATAAAGCTTAAAATCAAATTTATAAGAATTCATAGAAATGTTTAAATCTATCACTAGCACCGGCAGTTATTTACTAGACATATCAATCTTCATTCAGTCTTTGATGTTTTTAAATTAATTCTTGTTTGTTAATCCTAGTATAGAAACACTTATTTATTCACTTCCGCTTCATAAACCGTGTTAAAAATTTCCCATTAAAATGTGATTTATTACATCGTATTGATTTTCTAATTTGTTTCATTGAAATTTAAATTTAAAATTTATTCTCATATTCATTTTTACAATAGTTTAGTACATGAATTCCGCCTTGAAATTTCGTTTACCCTTTAAAAAAAATCCGAATGGGGTGCGATATAAGGGCTCAGTTCGCGATTAGCAACCCCCGTTTTTACAGGAAGCCCTTACTAAACGTTAAAAAAATTTAGTGCTATTTATTATTATTCGTTTTTTCTATGCTCACGGCTAAGTACGCTGGCTCGCCTGGACCAGCGGTTGTGACGTCACGTCGCAGCTGAACATGTTGGACTTGGAATGGCTAAAGTTGTTTTTTCCGTAACCTACAACCAAACATATTGCAAGAAACAATCACGTGACGGGAAATTTGTCTGGTACTCATGGTTGGTGGTTCCTCAACAACATCCAAAAATTCTTTACTGGGCGAACTAGAAGATACTTTTTGAGTGTGTTGCGTACATATATTTTTCTGCAATCGTTTTTGCTACTCTCAAAATAGTTTATAACTTGAAATATTTTGTCGACAAAATTCATAAAATTCATAAAATCTAAATCACAGATGTCAGACGCTGTTGTCTATAGTGCTTAATTAGGTACCTTCCTTATTATTGTCAACCAAAAGTGACGGCATCGGAAAAGACTTTTCCGATCCCTTATGTCACTTTATACGTAAAGATGTATTTTTCACTCAAAAATTTACTAAAAACGGTTGCAGAAGAAACATTTTTTTAAATGTAAATATCTCGGTTATTACAAAATTTTTATTGGGGCAATTCTTTGTACAACTACTCGTTTTAGCATCAACTATCGTCCCTTGAGTGGCAAACATCACTTTTGGAGACACCCTATATAATAAGTAAAATACGATTCTGCTGGAGAATCGAAAATAATTAACCTTAATAATTTTTAAATTTAGGTCTAAACCCGGACACTAACGCATAGTCCAATTATCTACTGCTAATAATATCGATAATAATTAATTTTTAGTCTAAAAACTGCCCCAGTTTTCAGCATTCTGCATTTTAAATAC
This sequence comes from Rhamnusium bicolor, assembly GCA_029963845.1. Classification (NCBI taxonomy): domain Eukaryota; kingdom Metazoa; phylum Arthropoda; class Insecta; order Coleoptera; family Cerambycidae; genus Rhamnusium; species Rhamnusium bicolor. Next base: position 191,765 of record JANEYF010001034.1, read on the forward strand.
GGTGAAAATCTGATATGCATGTTGATAGTTTTTTGTTTGTGGATTAATAATTATACGATATTAAGCACGATTGAATAACCAGTATTATCATCAGCCTTAAACATATACATAAATATACCGTATTAATTCAGCTTAATATTTTTTTAACTGTGCCTTAGATTAACATATCGCTGATCTAACATAAATGTTAATAGTATAAAAAATGATGGCGTGCAAATTGTAGATGGAATTAAGACTATAAATTAAATCATAAAATAATTATTACATTACCTGTACGTATTTGTTTTATTGGAATGTGTTTTATTGCTTGCTAACGGCAATTTATCATTTTTAATATATCGCCTCTATAAATAGCCCAGTAAAAATAATTCAAACCGTTTAGATTTATTCCGGAAGTTTCCAACTTTATAGGAAATACGTCTTTAGACCTTGAATTGCATTCTACTCCGAGGCCTAGACTTTAAATTTTGAAACGTCGTTTTGAATACTTATGTGTTTTCGAAAATAACAGGTAAGCTATGTGTGCAGCAAGTAAAGAAAGGCGAATGTTTTTCGTACTAGGCGTAAGATTTTTTAATTTCTTTCAAAAACACGCCTTGAATTTTATATTTGACATTTTGATGTTTTGGTAAATTGTTTTTGTGTTAATAAGTTGGATCGAGAATTTTTCTCACATCCTTCTAGGGAATGCTATTCTGATTAATTCGAAAATTGGTACAAAGAGTGAAAGTGATTAATGAAGAAGTTCCACTAGCATATTTTGAACAGGGTTCTCAAAAGCTCCACGTTGTGGAGCCTTATTCAATATTGAGAACGACATTATCGGTGAAGAAAAAAATCGACATAAAGAAGTTTATTAGTTTAATAGTTTACATTAAAACAATGTTGGTAGGACAGCAATCCAGGAAACGCTGTGTTCTAACAAATTTAGAAATAGAAAAATTCTCAAAAAAAAATAACGAGTTTTCATAAATGATTGAAACCCATGTTACCAATTAGTTCCCTTTAACAGCCTCGTCGAGTAGTGCCGTCAGCAGAAGATGGTTGAAAACGATTCCTTAGACACATACGTATGTGTAGAAATCACGCAACCTGCGCTAAAAAATTAGTTGGTATCTGGCAGAAATGTGACTTGATTTCGTCGTTCACGAAATAAACAGACGTGTTAGTAAGTAGTTCGAAGATGTCCATCCTTCACGGTAAAGTTAATTTACATCCCTGGACAGTACCGCATCTTCACTGCAGCTATCTAAGCCTCTATTATCCGTCTGATAGAGAAAGTGGTATTCCTATACTGTAAAACAGTACCGCCACACTCTAGATCGTCAAATTGATACTTCCCTGGTGTAGAGCAGAGTAGGACACAGTATTAGAGGGGTACGCAAAAATATTGCTGAAGTTTTGAAATTGTCATATCTTTCAAGTCCTGGAGTGGGTTGGAACCTTTGATGTGAAGATAACACTGACGTAGTTTTCCACGAAACACCTAAACTCTATATACTGCAATCGACGCGCGTTATCCTTCAAGCTATACCGGACATTGCTTGATGTAATCATATGTTACATTGCTGGCTGATGCAGTAGCAGATATTATCACTTTCAAAAGGCATGGTGTATGGAAATCATCTAATGTCGCAGAGGGATATATTGAGGACTGTAAGAAAACAAACTTCAACTGGCTTCCAAAATACTGTATCAAAAAGAATTGGTTAACATAAATAGCTCTACCATCTCAAAGAAATCACCCAAGCTGTAAAAAATTTACTATTACTATTTATAATAAATAAAGCTTTCTGTTACAATAGTAATTGGTTCACTTTTCCGGAGGTAAAGTTTAACTTTTCATATGGATATTGACTTCAAACTGTAGAAAATTCATGTTCAAAACTGTATATAAAAACAAGTTATATTTAAAAAAAATGAATGGAATTGGAACTGGTATCTACAGAAGAACTAACATCTGCAGCTATTTAAATTTTAACACAACCTAATTAATCAATGTTAAAGGAGATGTAGAATATTTACATGACAAACCAATTTCTTTTAATGATGAAATATTAAATAATGAGAAAAAATGTATTTAACGAGGTTCTAGTAAATAATGAATTCCCTAACGTATTTGTTGATAGACCATTCATAAACATTGAGAATAATCATTTACATTGAAAAAATCTAAATATCAGTTATAATATATCGTAATACATGTTCGGAAAGACTACTTTGCCGCACGAGTTCTATATTATATACCATTTTTTTAACGACCAATTTCTATAATTCTTTTTGAATTACATTAGGTTAAATTTAATTATGTTTAATTTTGCAGTATCTAAATCAACTCGTTACTTACATCATTCTCCTAATGATTAATTGTTAAAGCAACAAATCATCAAAGCATTTGTTGACTTTCCTATAAATAGGAACGTTTTTATTATCAGTTTTGAAATGCAAGAAATTTCAATTATTTTCAAGAAAAATGATGGAGGAAGAAAACGACTTCAAAAAATGTCAGATATTCCTCCATATATTGAAAACGTAACATTGGATTTGTTGCCAGAAAGATCCAGAGGAAGGTACATAACAGATTTTTTTATTGGTGCAAGCAGAAGAAAGCGAAAATGTTTTCCTGACATACTTCTTCGCAAAAAGCAAGCCGTCATCTATGTGGTCAAGTTATTCCATGCTAACAACAACACTGGCTACCGTACAGCCATTTGGTAGCATACCTAGAAAAACTGCAGAATACCTGAAATTGATCAATTCTTTTTGTTTTACTGGACACTGCTTTCGCAGAACAACTGTAGCCTTATTTGCCAATGCTAATGGGGTCATTTTAGGTCTTAAAAGATTTGAGGTATGGACATTTTCAATAGTTGCTAAAGGATATGTTGGTGATTCCATTCAAAATAAAGTTGTTACATCGCAGAAAACGTACTTACCACACTAGAGCAGAAAGTAATTTTGTAAAAGGCCATTTTTAGACTTTCTACACGGCAAGAGGTGAAAAGCTGAAGAAAGGTATAACAAAAGCTTATGTTGATTTCTGTGAGTTAAACCCTCTTTGTAGTTTGTTCTCGATTTTATTTCTGTTCATGCCTTTTATTATTTCTGATTCCTTCCAATTTTCATTTCCTTTTTGTCCCACTTCCTCCAGTTCGTTTCTGTAGTATCTCAGTATTCGAATTTTGGACCTAAATGTTGGCTTTTTCTGCGTATTCTTTCAAAGTTTCGTTCGGTATAGGTAGTTTTTCCATGTCTACGTTCAAGGTATGGAAAACCTATTTCCGTTTCATCGTAGTTGTTGTGTCCTGGCTTGTGGCGATGTTATTGATTCTTGTTGTCGTTTTTCATTTGTATAGTAATCCGAATGGTTTGCTAATTACTATAGTTATATAGTTATATGGGTTATAGTTCTGGTAATTGTTTCAGGACCATCCGCACTGTAATTTGCGTTTCGGTAGTCGTTCCCAACAACTGTTTCATTTTTACTTCTCATCTTAGAGAGGAAGAAAGGAAAACCTCCAATCAATCATATGCTTATCCTGCTCCGTTCTGATGTTTTGTAGTTCTTCTATATTATCGATATTCTGTTGGTAAGCCTATTTAGGATATCAGGATTATTCCTGTATTCCAATAAGCGCACCAATGTGACAGCATTTTTTTATGTCAACGGTATTAACAGTTTGATCTAAGTATCTATTGATATCATGTAAACAAATAATGTATAAATACAATACAGCCATACAGAGCATTAAAATTTAATATAAATTAATTTTAAACATTTGCCCTACCTAAAATATAAGGCACAAATTGCTTTGGTGTAAAAATATTTGAAAAATTTTGGTATATCATACGAGTAAAATGATATTATTTTTGCAACATTGGAAAACTTAAATAAAGCATAGTAAAATAAAAATTACTGATACAAGGAATTGTGAAAGGTTAGCTAGAGCACCTTTTCCATCCAGGAAAAACTAACTTTCACGTGTCACTTGTCTTAAAACGAGGCATCCTTCTATATAAAAACATGTTTGAGAAATAATTTAGTGAATTTTTCTCGAAAGTTTTTTTCAGGCTCAAGAGTATTTGTTATTGAATTAAGCACAGATAGATGACAGTTGCTTATTTCTTAACAAAACATGAGTGAAACGCGAGAAAAAATATTACTTTGTGCACGTGGGATATAAGAAAATGCCATTTATAAATTTTTTCAATTGACTAGAAATTTGCCAAATATCTTTATATTTTTATTGTAAATGTCAATCAGTCACCTTGTCCGAACTCTTGCTTACAAATCATTGGAACATCCTGTATATATCTACCAAGTGTACTTGCGCTTTGGTGCATGGAAATTGCTTATTATCATTATGTTTATAATTTAATAAATAAAACAATAATCAAATATGCAAAGCTAAAGTCAACAACACGACAAGTTAAATTATCGAGTACAACAAAGAACAAAATTAGGTATCGTCCCCGGTTTACACCGTGTGATCGTACGCTGATAAACGAATAAAAAAACTTAATATTATTTGTGCATGAAATCTTTGCATCACATCAGCAAATATTTAAAAAGACCGAGGTCGGCAAACTGGTTAAATCCTTCTTTTGTCAATATGCGATGGCTTCCTACAGTTCTTGCATGCACATAGACTTTATGTTTACCCCTAATGCAATATGTGCATTTGAATACGTTATGATGATGAGTCAACCTTAAGGCAGGGACGTACGCCAAAATCACTGAGCTTTATATATCCTTAAAAATAATTATTCAGTTTCCTATAATTAAATTTACAGAAGGGTGTAAAGCAGAGCTGCTTACAGAGTACCTTCTGATTTAAAAAATAAAATTCTCCGACTCCGAGAGGTAAAAAGAGGTGTAGTTACCAAACAATTTTTGAATTTTGGCATGGCACTTCGGGAATCAGTCCTGCTTGGTATAAAACTATGTATATCAAAAATGAGTTGAATCCTTGTTATACAGGGTGTTTTATAATTCAATTTATAAAAATCGTCACTAATAAACTACCCTTATTTTTCAACGAAATTGACGATATATTTTATTGGCGAAAATATTTTATTGGCTTGATATAGTAGACATGATTTATAATCTTTCATCAAGAATATATTTTTTTGTAAAGGCAAATACAAAAAAGTTTGGGTCCGGTGGACCTCCTTTGTAACGGTTCCACTTCCATTCCAAGTTAAAAAAATGGTCAAATTTTATTATTATTTCTAAAATTTAATGGAAGGTAACTGTACTATTTTGTCATTTCAAAGTATATTTTAAAATCAATTGCTGAAGAATATTGAAACCTTGTATTCAAATTCTTAAATAAGCCACTAAGCAAATTTGTTTATTCACTTCTTTTACAATGTTATAATTTAAAAGTCACATCTTCTGACAGCTTTATAAATGGCATTTGGGGGTCATTATTGTATATAGTTATTAACATTTCATTTCACTTTTGTTGGTAACAAGCCTTCGATGCTAATTAGGGCAACCAACGTATTCAGTTGGACGTACTCTGGAAGTACATCTTCTCCTAAGTGGGGGATCAGAGCTTTCATATTTCTCAAGTTATTCCGAATCATAATCACACCAGGAAAGATAGTATTAAAACAAACAAACATTAACATTTCGTCACTTAAATATGGTCAACAAGGTATCATGCGGTATCTGTTTTCCATTCATCGTCTTATATTTATACACTGTGGATGTATTTCTTTACAATTATTGTTCTAGAATACCTAGAAGATTGAAAGAAAAATAAAAATGTAAATTTTTATAACCTACATAACCCAGTAACATAATGAAAATAATACTGGCTTAGCAGTGCTCGTGTTTGTTGCGTAATTGTCCATAATGGAGTGTAGTTTGTATATTTTACTGAAATTTCATTTCTGGTATAAAAATAAATTTGTTTTAGAAGCATATGTCAAACGTTGTCTTTATCTGGTGGAATTTCGGTACAGTGCTGACAAAACTGCTGTCACTGGTTAGAATTCCTGTCAAACTGTGCTGCTATTCGAGGCAGAATCACATGACCTACTAGTACTCATCACTAGATGGCATTCTTTAAATTAAGAGAAATGTTAAGCTTAGAGCTGTTTTAGTTTTCGCCCCAAATTAGAAAATTCGCTTTTCCTTAACAATAATTTCCTGAATTTCCTAACCTTTCGGTAGGCTCTTGAAACTTAGTCAAGTCATCAATATTTGTCGATATCATCGGCGCGGGCGCAGTGGTTCATGCGTACCTAGGTTCACTTTGAACATGGAAAACTATCAGAAAAAAAACAGGTGGCCTATTTTCTTTTTCGTTTGAGCTGCTGTACTGCACACATGTAGTGTGGAATCATTACCTTGATTTAACAAGATTTGTTAAGTCGCATCTTTAAGTATGGATTGAATAGTAATTTTCACATTATTGTTGTAGGAAACCTTATTAAGTCTAATAAGGTAAGCGTTTAGAATTTTAATAAATATGAGGTGATTTGCCGTAATCATCTTCCTTTTCTTAAGGTTTCGATGGAACTGCATTATTTCCAATGTTACTGCATTATTTTCAAGGTTACTGCATTATTTTCAACGTACTGCATTAATTTTAATAGTAGTTTTTTTCAATGGTACCGCAAATTTCGTGTATCGAAATTTTCTAATGTTTCAAGGGATTGCTGAAAAGGTATTTGTGATTGACTTGTGAAGTTATTTTTTGTATCCAAACTGGTCACGTGACGGCTAATATTTGGTAGGAGTTCCTTCAGCATCGCTGGATTATGTAAGATGGTAGTCATGGAGGTTATCATAAAATGCAGGAGAATTAGGCGCCGACGAGCTGGTTGCAGCAGTTCGTAACTTCTCAGACCAAGTGAGATAAGTACCTTTTTTCTATTTTGGATGATTTTAACTATTAAATTTTGATAGTACAGTGACTTTCCCTAGACCATTAACATTTTTTTGAACTATAACAATATGGTAAAGTCAGCACTCATGCAGTAATAACGAAAAGTAGTTTTAACCTTTACCGTACCCTCCATTTGGTTTTATCGAGGATACCGTTTTAGACAATTAGTTAAGCCATAAGCGTAACGTTACTTGTGCCTTATCTAGAATTCACTCCTTAGTGAATATTTTGATTGCCTTTTATTGTCTTTTAGTTAAGCTATAAGTGAATAATTTTATGGCATTTTGTTTATCGGTTAATATCCCCCTGCATATTATTTATGCGTTATTTGCCTTAAATATTTTTCGATGATTTAATTGTTAGTAATTAAGTAGAGTTGGTCATGTACAAAATTTAGATGTATGTATGCCCCCTGGCCTATTATTTATTTGTTAGTTACTGTAATTATTTTCAGTGTTTAAGTAAGTAGTATTGTCTCGTATACCTATTTTAAATATTTTCTATGTTTAACGTGTTAGCAAGTAACATTATCTCAACATACCTATTTAACAAAATTTTGGTGCTAATGGCAACTGGTGCTTTAGCCTATGACCTTTACGGTATGATATGTTTTTAATTGTTTTAGTGATTAGGGTTGTTGCTAATGTCGCACGTACATCCCTAAATACTGTATATATATATTCCTTTTATTGGTGTTTAGCATAAATTTTGTACTCTAGCTGGAGAAAGATTACTGCCAAGCTTTTTTTTTGTTTTGGCCATATTGTTGCAATAAATTACTATTGTTTTAACCTCTTTTTTTCTTCTTTCTGATCAAACTAAGTCATCTGGCGCCCATTTCCGAAACCACACCCCGCTCTCCTCTACTAAAGACTGAATCTAAACATCAGGCTAGTCGTGCTTTTTGTTACCACTCCCACCTAGGGCAACTCACCATCAGACTAGTTATTTATCTAAAGCCGGAAGTTATAATATCAATCTAAAACATACTAGAGTCCCAATTAAAAAGGGGTAATCCCTTTCAGTTGGCCAATTTTACTCATCATTGAATTAATCATTGTCTTTGGCCTTTTGAACATGTGTACCAAATCTGAAACTATTATCTCAAAAACTATGGCTGTTATCGCGATACTACAGACATGCATTTTTTCCATAAAGTTATGTTTTTTCATTATAATTTGTCTATATCATCTGTACTCTTGAAAAAGGCCTAAAAAACCGAAACACGTGTAGAGGTATAATAAAATATTTTTGAAGCATTTAAAAGCAAAAAATTTCTTTATTTTCAACAAACTTATTTGTTTTGAAGGGTCCTCGTAACGGGCAGGAATCGGCATTATAGTGCGTATACGCATCAGTGTCCAGTAATTAAAAAATAAGGATTTATTTATTTTCACGTTGTGAGAACCGATTATGGGTTGCACACACACGTGGTCCCCATTGCGATGTATTATTGCATATCTAGAAAAAGTCGGAAGAGCCCTCGGAGCGTATAGCGATTGTTGGCCATTTATATTTTGACATTTTAGTTAATTTAGTTTTTGGTGACTTGAAGTAAGGAAGTGCAAAAAAAACTACACTGATTTTATTGAAAAGTGCACATAATTATTTTTTAATTATTTAAGTAAAATATATTATAAATTGTGATTTAATTTCAGACTATCCTTGTAATATTAATTAAGATGAAAAATAAAATGTCTTCTACTTCCACAATTCTGTTTCTGAGCATTTAATGCACATGGTCTGGAAGCTGAAAAGAGTGAATGTAAAATGTCGAAGTTGCATACAAAAAAAACCTCTATTAGAGGTATTATTTGAACCTAAAAACCTTATTTTTATGACAAATATATATTGACGCTTTTATTAAAATTTATCTAAGTAGAAAAAGATAACAGGACAAATAAAAAATCAATTTGTGTTGAATGTTCATGTATAAAGTTTATTTGCAATATAGAAAACGTCAGCGACTTTGATCCCTTTACCGCCGTCAAAGATGCCCATGTTTCTTATGATTCAAATAAGTTTGAAATAAAACTTACAGGGTGTAATTTTTTCCTGCAAAACTTCAAAAATCAATAGAAAAAACGAAATAGTGCAATTTACTGCAGAAACTTAGTTACAAACCTTCACCGTTTTAAGATACAGTTTCAATTTATTTTTAGTTTTTTTTTTGTACCACCGATATATATTTTGATAGTGATTTGATATTTGGTACATGTAACATATTTGCTGGGTGAAAATTTTTTCGGGGTTTCAGTCATTTAATTTTTTTTGTACTACACCACTGGTCACTTTTGGTAATTGATATAGAATCCCTGATTCATTTCGAAACATTTATCTCACTTGGTGTTCACCGATGTTGTACCTTGTTTAAGATCTCATCAGTAAATCTCAATCCGATGAACAATTATATTATTACTTAGTTGATTATCATAACTTGATATCTACTCCTCTTCTTAACAACATATGTAACATATCAGTGACAGTGGTCAGTAACAATCAAACAAAAACATATTTAAGTTTTTAAATATAACAGCTTAACAGAAAAATATCAAAATTAAAAAAAAAAACAGATTTATGAATTAACAATAACATTATTAATAGAAGAAAAGGCACTCAGTGTGGTAACTGTTCAAAATGTTCACCATGCACTTAGAGTTTTTTGTTTCACTAATAATTAAAGCTACAAATTGTTTCTGTGTATCATGGTCGTAGAGTACAGATGTACTTACTGTCGCTGGCATTCACCTTGACCGCGAAACTTTCTCCAGTCCAATCTATTATTAGCTTTCGAGTTGTTTACGTTAAGTCACTTGGGCGTATTGCATATTGTTTTTGTGTTTTTATTTTATTTGTTGTACTGTTGTTGATATTAATTTAATAATAAAGCATGGCAGACGTACGCAGGGGTAGAAAACGGCCATTTGCTGATAAAGTGAATAAATTCATAGGTGAATTCCCGGATTTATTCTATGATGGTGCTAAAATAATTTGTAAAGTGTGCGAGAAACATTTGATGTGCTGGGATAAGCGTGATTGTGGACTTCGCGTAAATAGTGTACACCATAAAAATAAAAAAAATGGCGTGCCCTCGACAACACAGTTTATGTTTAATTTACTATTAATGCTGATTGCCTGTGATGTTCCGCTGCACATACTCGATAAACAACCATTTCGAGAGTTCTGGAATAAATACAATGCCCAGGTGAAGTTACCAAGTCGCACAACGTTATTTAACTATCTACCAACTGTACACGTAGATATGGTAAATAAGATGAAATGTGAATTAAAAAATACACGGCTGTGGTTATCTGTTGATGAGACAACAGATTGTAAAAAAAATTCTATTTTAAATGTTATAGTACGAGTACCTGACCCTCTTAAACCGACAGTTCCACTGTTACTAGGTAGCAAAAGTGTACTAGCCAAACAATTACTAGGGTGGTGCTGGAGACGTTAGAAAAATTTGAACTGTCAAAAAGTCAAGTGTTGATGTTTGTGACTGATGGCGCCGTGACAATGCGTTCGATAGGCCGTTCTTTGCAAGAACACGGTTGTACGTTTATACATGTTACGTGTAAAGTGTATGCTTTACATCTTGTGGCAGAAACTATTCGAAAAGGTTTTCCAGAGGTGAATGCATTAACAGCAAGTACAAAAAAAGTGTTTCTTAAATCTCCTAAACGTCTCCGCGCATTTCATAGCAAGTGTCCCGGTATTCCTGAACCACCACAGCCGATTCGTACACGTTGGGGAACATGGTTGCAGGCAGCTTTTTATTATGCTGAATATTTCCAAAAAATAACAGCTGTGATATTACAATTCAATCCAGATGAGGCTGCAGCTATTAAGGAAAGCCAGACAAAATTCGAAGATACTTCCGTTGAAATACCTTTAAAAAATATTGCGAAGAACTATAAACCATTACATGAAAGCATAAAAAAATTTTAAAACTGCTTTGTCGTTAGCGGAGTCACTGCAAATAGTGGACGAAGTAAATCTACTGCTACACGCTATAGGTGACGCAACAAATGAGCGCGTTAAAGAAAAGTTCGCAAGTGTGTTAAGACACCGGTTTTACCAAATTAAGACAAATATGTGATGGTGCAGCCCGAGATCCGTTAAGTGCGTTCAAAGACTATTTTACGTATGCGTGTATTACATCAGTAGATGTCGAACGGTCGTTTTCAAAATATAAGAATATATTTTCACCAAAGCGAACATCACTCATGGAGACAACAATAGAAACATACCTGATGCTGCAAAATGGCTACACCTTCTCCAGTTTGTGATAAGCAAGCTAGTTCATCAAGCTAGTTAAGAGGGTAAGTTTACAGACATTGTTATAAATTGTAACAGTTTATTGTTTCTCGTATTAGTTAATTTCGCATACGCCACTGTCCCACGGAATATTTTTGACAGCCCTATTAATAATTATTATTAATAATAACCATTTCTTCTTTGTCATATTTAAAATTACATCCAATACGAAATGGATGTTTATTATGTTGCACGTATTTCTGTGATATTGTTACTTTAATTCTTGCAAAGAACTGGTCTAGGAGTTAAAATAATACAACCTTAAAATATATAAAGCCTGCCCTACCTACAAGCTAAATAGCTAAGCTATGTTTGGTGTGTCATACTAATTGTCAAAATGTTGTTTTGAATGTTTTGTGAAATATTCAACTATTTTCTTTCTCTATATGGAATTTAGCTTCTATATAATTTAAAAGGTATTTGTTTATTTTTGTTCCATTTTTTTTAATCCACTGTATATATGAAAATTTAGTGGTATGATTCGAATGTTCTTTTAGAAGGCCGATTATTGAAAAACATTAATCCTCAGAATATACGCAAATAATATATTTAATGGTACTTGCAGATATGTTTTACAAAAATAAATATTTTTAAATCTCTCAAGTTGTCTTCAAGGGGCCTAGTCTGGAAAAAGCTTCGGATAGCTGTGTCACTCTCTAGAAAGTTTTTATACATGCGCCGCTAAATAATTTTGCTCTTGACTATACCTTCCCTGGACGTTTTATTCACCGACTTCATTGAGGTGCGATTCTTGATAGAGGTAACACTTCCTTGCTCCATTTGTAGTGACAAAGATACTTATTTAGAAAATTCATTTTAACCAAATAGTACGGAATAAAAGTTTGAAACTTGCTGAGCATAATTTTACCGACTGATATCATAATTCAGGAGCTAATCACGTTCAAATTTCACTTATATTTACAGTATAAATTTTCCCTACATAAAGTGAAAATTAATTAAAATAGATATACATGTACCCTCTAGTACACTTTCAGCTACTGATCCTCCAAATTTGGTGTAATTTGACCAAACCGTATGGAAGAAATAAATTTTGAAAAATTACCTTACAAACACTGGTTCGATTAGCCCTCTTAAGAAACATTAAAAATCGAAATGAGCAAAAGGTCCTCTTAACTTACCTATTGCACATACTCGAGTGTACAGTGAAACGAAGCGCCTTCTTCTGAAAACTTCCCAGTCCACCCAAATCCATACATTCCGAGGACCATCAATATTTTCAAGTTATAGGTACAGATGGACTCGGAATTGAACGAAGAATGCCGTTTTAAGAACCCTTCGTTTCGAGGACTTAATTTCGGTCCTCGCAATACAAAATGTCCTCACAACTCCGGTCTGCGGTTGGCCAATGTCGTCGCAACGTACACGCACGCGCACACGCACCGATTGATATTCTGAAAATAGAATGGATTCAGGAGGGTTCAAAACGTATATGTCAATCAAAATCTCGAGGTCGAAAAAAAATCACGATTACTATACTTCCTTATATTAAGTATAAGAAAGTAAAAATTACTTTGAAATTTATTACGCAACTTAATTTGCTATATCCACGTCAGCTTTATGTATATAAATTATGTAATTAATATTTTATATAAATACAAAGAGAATAAAGGTATGACAAACTTGACAAATCAGAAATGAAAATCATTTCATTACAAAAGGAGTCCCTAAGGGTAGATTAAAAGTGAGTTTTAAAATGCGGCTTTCTTTGTAAAATAATTATTTTTCACTGTTAGCGTTTGTATGTTTACTATATGTAAAAAAAATATTTAACGCGGTCTTAATTTAATTCACTCTCTTTTGTGAGTCACAACCAACTGCCAAGAAGAATTCAGGCAGTAATTTAATAAAAATGCCATTTTGCGTGATCCTACCTCAAACCCTCGCTTCGTATAACTGCTACTCCTTTTGACAAGGGGAGATGTATCGAGGGATTTTTTTAATCCTGTAAATCAAATAGAATTACACTGTCTCAAAATGACATCAATTTACCAAAGAAAGATAAAATAATAAAATCTAATGAACTGGAGAATTTTTTCTCCAGAAAGAACTGTGTATTGCATAAATTAGACAGTGTACTTGTTTAAAATGATTTCACACTAAGCATGTACGTATTTATTAAAAAAAAAAAAAAAAACACTATACCGTGTGTCCCAAATTCAATACTCACCATTGGAATCTCGGAAACGGTAAGAGCTACAAGGTTCGTTAAATGGGATAAGTTTTAGTAAATTTTATGCTGATTCCAAATCATGGTTAACTGAAACCGTTATTGATTTTACAAAAAAAAAATTTTTTGATTTATTTTTTTGGCTGTAGCGAAGTAATCCTTGGTCAGACAGGTTTTAAACTGTTACATTATCAGGACACTTTTTGAATACTAATATTTTGGTTTAGAAACGAATGTTGGATACTTTTTTTGTTTTCGAGATATCCGAGATAACTTTTGTTTTTCTTATGACAGCCATATTGGATTTTTCATTTTTCAGATTGTGCTATAAAAGAGCTTTCAGATGATGTATCACACGCCAAGGAAAAATTATTTTTCAATGGGCTAATTTAAGAAATGTTATCCAGTGCTTAACAAAACAAAATAGTAGGCCATGGAAAATCAAAAAGTTTTTGTAAAGCCAGAGACAAGGAAGTTGCTTATTCAGACGGCGACTAATTATTATCTATGTACTTCAAATCTACTGTGGATTACTTTATTTGTACAATTTTCGAAAAATATCAATTTTTAGACGATTAGGGTTTTATTTGTCATAAAACTGTGAATAAAGTGTTCAAAATTTGAACAAAGAAATCCCCTTCATCAAGGGCATTTTTGCATGCCAAGTAGTCAGTAATTAGTAAAATTTGAAAAATGCTTTTCTAAAAACGACCAAATTCACATATAACTTTCTGTAAAATTTAGTAGGCTGTGGTTTAAAACAAATTATAAGCATTATTGTTAGTTGACAGTAGTTCACTAAATAGTAGTGGCATTATTGCATATTGTTCAAGAGTGTGATTATTGCAAATTTTCGCACAAATTCTCAAATGAAGAAAGATTTGATATGTTAGAATGTTATTTAAAAGCAAATAGAAATTCGCAAAACGTATTGGCTTCCTATCCAGAAACATTTCCGAAGAGAATGCAACCACACAGAACAGTTTTTAGAAGAATTGTATGGAAGTTGTTAAATTACGGGAGTTTTGATAATAAAAGAGACTGGAATGTTACTGATAATGTTGACCGCACAAATAATATTCTAGAAGCTGTTAACAATAATCCCCGCATATACAGGGTGTCCCAAAATTAATTCCCCCAGCCGCCGGGGTTAGACTCTATGACCAAAAATAGGTCGAAAATCACTTATGTCAAAATTTCGAAAAGTTACTCCTTGCGAAATTATGGCCATCTTAAAGATCGCAATGAAGGTATTTTTGCAAATCAATTTTTGGAATAGGTATCCAGGTAAAGATAGTTTATAATCAAGTCACCCTTGACCAAGACAGAATACGACATTTTATGTGTCAATGTCAATAAAATATTTCAAATTTAAACTGACGTACAACGGTAAACTATTAAGTTTTCATACTTATTATAATGCCCAAAAGGTACAGCAATCAAGAATATTTAGATATGAGTAAACTATTTGGAGTTTGTAATAATAATGCTCGTGCCGCAGAGCATCTGTACCGCCACCGTTTTCCTACTAGGCGATACCCAGATCATAAAACAATAAGTGCTGTTGAAATTCATCTACTTGAAACTAGATGTTTGGCTCCTAACATGATTCATGCTGGTCATCCTAGACAGCTAACATGGCAACAGGAAGAGCAATTACTCCACGACATTGAAGAAGATCCGTCTGTAAATACCAGGATCTTGGAAGCCAATTGTCACCATCGTCGTAGTACTATTCACAGATTCATGCAAAGAGAAAATCTGTATCCTTATCACTTTACAGCCGGTTCAAAAATTGCATCCTGGGGTAGTGAGTTGCGCTTACAATTCTCCAGATGGTTTTTAAATTGCTTAGATACAAATGAAGATCTTTTTAAGCAAGTATTGTGGATTGGTCTGTTGGGCAATGACATAATAGGACCACATTTTCTGTCTAGGATGTTAAACACAGAGAATTATGAAAATTTTGGCGAGAACATATTACCTACCTTTTTGGAAGATATTCCTTTATTGCAACGTCACAGTATTGTGTATGAACATGATGGAGCGCCTGCTCATTATTCTCGAAATGTTCGTGAGATATTAAATCGGCGATTTCCCAATAAATGGATCGGTCGCGGAGGACCTACTTCTTGGCCACCTAGGTCCCCGGATCTCAACCCAATAGACTTTTGGCTTTCGGGTTACTTGAAAAATGCGGTATACAAAGTCCTACCGAATAATGAAGATGACGTTATTGTTCCGATTTATGGAGCATTAACTCAAATTACAAACGAAACAATAGGTCGTGTTGAAAATCATTTTCTTCGCCGATTGCATGCATGCATAGAACAAAATGGCAAACGTTTCGAACATTTGCCTTTGTAAATTTAAGTATTTTAATTTTATTATGTGTAGATGTCACTTGATTTAAATTAATAAACTATCTTTACCTGGATACCTATTTCAAAAATTGATTTGCAAAAAATACCTTCATTGCGATCTTTAAGATGGCTATAATTTCGTAACAGAGTAACTTTTCGAAATTTTGACATAAGTGATTTTCGACTTATTTTTGGTCATAGAGTCTAACCCCAACGGTTGGGGAATTAATTTTGGGACATCCTGTATGTGCGACAAATTGTAGGCGAAAGAAATATTCTCAAGACAACTGCTCACAAGACATTAAAACAAAGCAAATATCATCCGTACAAACCTACGATTGTCCAAGCTTAAACAATAATAATTTTGGTAGAAAACTTAAATTTTGTCGTCGGTTTAATCAGAAATGCGAAGAACAACTTCATTTTCAATCGAGAGTTATATGGACCGATGAAAGTCGTTTTACAAATTGTGGAGTCTTTTAACAAGCACAATTATCACCACTGGGTCATAGAAAATCCGCATGTAACTACGCAAAGAAGATTCCAAACTAGATTTGGATTACCTTTTCTCTTCCTATTCTACTCCTATGATTCGCCTATAACCCGTTCCTTAATTATGATTTTTAAATCTCCATTTAATTAATCAAGTTTTACCCGAGATAAGACAGCTTTTTACAGAATAAGAAATAAACGAATTGTGGTTCCAGCAAGATGGCTGTCCTGCACATAATACAAATTATGTTAGATGGATATTGCAGGAATATATTGGTAACTACATAATTTCAAATAAAGGACCAGTATTGTGGCCTCCCGTTCGCCTGATATAACTCCTCCTGATTTTTATTTGTGGGGTACGGTGAAAAATTAAGTGTATGATTTTGAAAGCCCGGAAACTATAGATATTTTCGAAGACAGAGTTAGGGACGTTTTCGGCACAATAAATGCCAACCACAGTTTTATTAAATCTTGTTACTTCTTTTCTTCTATTATGTTAATTTACTGTTATTAAAAAATTTTCTCCATATCGATTATGTTCAGTATTTTAACAGAAAATTAGAATTATTTAAACATGTCAAACTGGTACCCTTAATATTACTGTTATTTTTTTATAATAGTTGGTATTAGGTATATCCATGAAACCAAAAATAACTTTTTGATTTTCCATGGCCTACTATTTTGTTTTGTTAAGCAATGGATAACTTTTCTTAAATTAGTCACTTGAAAAACAATTTTTTTCTCGGCATGTGATACATCATTTGAAAGCTCTTTTTAAGCGCAATCTGAAAAAATGCAAAATCCAATATGACTGCCATAGGAAAAAAAAGTTACCTCGGATATCTCGAAAACAAAAAGAATATCGAACATTCGTTTCTACACCAAAATATTGGTCTCCAAAAAAGTGTCCCAATAATGTAAGTCTAAAACCTGTCTGACCAAGGAATACTTGGCTACAGCCTTTTGAAATTAGAACTTTCTAGTTTTAAAGTAGAAATTTCTAGTTTTGAATTTTTGACCTTACGAGGCGCGGCGCCAAAAAGGATCTTTTGCCAATACCGCCTTACCAGTGGCTCCTAGGTAAAAAATGACCTGTATAAAACTTTTTTAAAAAACATAATTTCCTAAAAATCTAAATTTGGCTCAAAAATAAGCGTTCTTAGGATTTTCATTGATTCATCCCACTTTGAAACCCCATAGGTGTTTATTCGACTTGCAAAAAATTTTTCAGAGAAAATTTCTATGTTTTTAAAACGTTTTATACTGCCAATTTTTTACCTAGAAGCCACAGGTAAAGCAGTATTGGCAATAAATCTGTTTTGGGAGCAGCTCTAATTTCAAAAATAGAAATTTCTATTTTAAAAGCAGAAATTTCTCCTTTCAAAAGTAGAAAAATTTCTAGTTTTAAAGTAGAAAGTTCTATTTTTTTATTTGCTGTGGCCTTTTAGAGCCATTGTACATATCATATTCATAATGTGAGCAGAGAAAAAAATGCAATTAGAAAAGATACTTAGCAAGAGCAACTTAAAAAATATATATATACAATTGTGCAAATGAATCGTGCTACATCAGATATTGTCATGAATTATTATTTAACTGTATTTTTAGTGCAATTTATACGTTTGCTAGTTTAAATAATAGACTTAGGATAAAAACTTCAACACAACTTTAGTTTTTCCATTGATAGTTAAGTTTAAAAAGTTTAAACAAACAAAGTTCTGCACTAAAGTTAAACTCTCGTTAGAATTCTGTAAACGGATTTATTTTTATATCAGTGAATCCTTTATAAACTCTAAATCGCACACAAGCTGGTTCAAACGACATATTTATTGGTATTTTAATAGAAATACCAGTAGATGGAGATCTTTACTAGAATATAAAACACAGAGAGATAATGGTTTATCTGGATTTATTAAAGTCATTTATTTGAATCTGCACCATCTATAAACATGCCGAACCACCGAAGGGGTGATACATCCTTTTCATTTTATATATATTTTTTAACTTTGGCCAACAGTGAAAATAGACAAACGAATCATCAGAGTAAACGATCTCTATCTAATAGCTGTTTTATTTTTAAAACACTAACTCAATTTATTATGAAAATGCGAATATTAGAACAGGGTTACGTTAATTTAACTACGAATTTTACGGTCGCACGGATGTAGCTTTGACCCTAATCCTAGTACAATTTATTGAATTTCTTTAAAATTACATTCCTCGAGAATGTTTACAAAACATTTTTACACCAACTTTGTCTTGCTATAAATGTAATTCCCATATATGGTCAAATAAACGTGTTCTGTTTAATTATATAAATTATAGATAATTCGGTTCTTAAATTTAATACAATATTACCCATGATTTGCATAAAGTTCCTTCCACACACAGAGTGTTTCTAAATTATATGTAATTAAATCTTTGAACCATTCCTCACTCAAAAATAAGATGAAAGTTTCTATAAACATATATCTAAAATCGCTTCTTAAAAAAGGAGCTGAAGGCACCCAAAGGTGACACCTAAGAAGCAGTTTTTTTTAATTGTTTCGGAAACGACTCGTATTTTTTTCAAATTGCTGAAATGAAAAAAATTATACATATTTAAAAAAAATACGCTATGCCGTTTCAAAAATAATTCATAAAAACTACTTTTTAGGTGCCACGTTTGGGTGCCTCCAGCTTCCCTTGAGAGGCGATTTTAGGCATACGGTTATAGAAACTTTTCATCTTATTTCTGAGTAAGGAATAGGTGGTTTAAAGATTTACATGCAATTTAGAAATAACCTGCATATGACTGAAAATTCATTTTTTACTTTTTCCACGTTTTGTAATATGCCTTAAACTTATGGTGAAAAAAAGATAATGGACACCCCTGTATAAGTCATAGGTAATAGTTTAATTTTAAATAAATACATATTAGTATAATTGTATGAATTGATTTATAAATAGACTACTTGACTTGAGATCAATTAGGAGGAACATTCTATATGTATAACTAAGGCCATTGTCTTATAATTGGCAGTGCATTACAACCAGCAACTTGGACCATGCTTTTTATATTACTAATTTATTGATAAGTAATGTCACTAATGTCAAAGCGGCTTTGTTTCATTACATTTATCATCTAGTCATCGGTAAAAATTGTGTACCACCTGAGTTCTGAGATCCACAAAAAACAGTTACTTTTTAATAAGAATAAGCAATGAATGTAAAAGTATGACGTTATTTAATATATGGCTTTTATTATAAACTGTACGTACTGTGTACCGATTAATGCAAAAGCATGTTTTTTTGTTTGAAATATTTTAACATACATTGTAGTAAAATACAGAGACTGTTTAATAAGTTAATAAGATATGAGGGATTCTCGAGATTGTTTATTTGTGTTCTTAACACCATCTAAAACCTTCTAACTAAAAAAATTTCATCAAATATATTAATAATAATAATAAGGCGGTCATTCTGGGTTCTCTCCATATGCTTAGGGCACACGATTCTGTTATCTACACTCACTAACCCTGCGGGAAGTGGCGAGTGGTTGTAGTTAATACGCCGGCGCGACTCCTGTGAGGCGTCGCCACGGGAGGACTGTCCGGCATTGGTTATAACGAAAAAAAAACAGTTTCTAAGGTCAGCCGGGCTGAAGGAAGTCGGAGACCGAGGGATTCATTATGGCTTGCCAAGATGCTGTTTTCAACACCCTGGTCTACCGTAACTGCGTGTGGTGTGTAGAGGTTTCTGACATCAACTGCAGGACGCGCCGGAATAGCTCATGCACGCATATACTATCTGCATGTCCAATATACGCGCTTTCGGCCTCCATCCACCGACATAACGCGGCGCACAGTGGACGGAAACACCAAAAAGCTGGCAAAAATTAAAAAAATTAAGATTTTTTTTTTGAAATGGAAACGTTTTAAATCATTGTAGTGGTACCCTAGCATTAGAAACGACCGTTAATACCGGTCCGGGTTCACTACCTGAGCGAGGAAATTACTTATTGTGCGACCGTGCAGCGCATCACTTCGGCAGCTCGCAACGCTTCAAAAATCGATAAATTTTGTCTGCAGCGTAAAAATTCTCAAAGTGCAGTTTTCTGTGTCATAAAAATGGATTCTGCATCAGAAAGTAAGTACAATTAAAATATCTCAGTATCAGATCAGTTTATTTATATGGTAATTAGTAAATAATTATGGAAGTGGAGTGCATTTTTGTACATGCAACGTTTCATAAACTCCACAAAAAAAGCCATAAGTTACGCGGTTGGTGATGGTTGGTCTTGAAACTTATTGGAATGTGTTCAATGAACATTTTTTTCGAAAGTGTGTAATAAATTAGCTGCATCTTTTTGCATCTTTGCGAGATATTGACCAAATTGTGCGCGAATGCACGGATGCATGCACATTCGTGCACCATAAAGTGGGCTCCTTTTGAATGCGTTCTCATGAAATGAGAACGTCATGCGTTCTCAACTCATGCGTTCAAAGTCATTACACATTTTTATTCCATTCCCCAGATCCTAATTTTCCCGAAACAAATGAAACACATGAATTCGCTTCAATTCAATAATAATTTTTGAACTATGTATATATTTTTGACCGTAATTTTTTTTGAAATTCTATATGGGATTCTTCATCAGCGACCCAAAAAAAACTGTATACAAAGTTTTGTGAAAATGCAGCGATAATTGGCGATTTTTGGTATGTTTTGGGGGGATTTCATGGCCGCCATTTTGTTTTTTTCAAAATTCAACTTCGGATTCTTGATCAACGACACAAAAAACCCTGTATGCAAAATTTCAGTAAAATAGCTCAATGCCTTTATATTTTGGCCAGCTTTTCGGCGTTTCCGTCCACTGTGCGGCGTTACGAGTGCTATACTACCATAAGGAATTTGTGCGGGATAGACCAGACACCAGTGCTGCATTACATCCCCGGGGACATTGAGTCCGTTGTAGAGAACGAGAAATGCTGGATTTACTGGAACTACTCATTCCCAACGGTAAGGCTAATCCAAGCCAACAAGTCTGACATAGTCCTCCTCGACCATCAACTCAAGGTGATGTATGCCATCGAGTTCTTGGCACCTGTGGAAAGAAACATCACCTTGAAGGAGGAGAAACGGACCAAATAACGCGATCTCCAGTAAGTGCTCCAAGTGCTATTCCGTCAAAATGGTCGTCCTAATAATCGGTGTACTCGGAGGGATACAGGCTACGTTGTTCTCGGAACTGAAGACCAAACTGGCCTGCCAAAAAGCAGCCGAGTGGCTGGCAAGCCAAATGCAAAAGGCGGTTATTCTGGGTTCTCTACGCCTGCCTAGGGCACACGATTCTAGTATCTACAGTCACTCACCCTGCGGGGTGTTGGGGAGTGGCTGTAGTTAATACGCCGGCGCGACTCACGTGAGGCATCGAATGCCACGGGAGGGCTGTCCGGCATCGGTTATTCCTAAAAAAAAACAGTTTCCCAGCATGGCGTCTCCTATATGAACATAAAAACTAGAAACACTGGGTTTATCAACCAGGTAGACATTCGCCTTTCTAAAATCAGGCCGGCTTCAGTCGGAGACTGTGGGTTCATTATGACCTGTCTGGACAGTGTTTTCATCATCTTGGTCTACCGTAGTCATGTGTGACTGATATTAACTGAATAGTAGGAGAGCTGGCAGACAAAATGGTGAACAATTATCAAAATGTTCAATGATGGGACTTAATTCATTGGTCTTTGCATATGACAAAACCAGTCGTCTACCATCTCAAAGTGGTAGCATTAACTTATTAAAGAACGGGTGGTTCTAGATTTTGGTGATTAAAACTGGTTTTAATCATCTCCAGATAATGCCAATTTGGTTGGCAAAACGCGCATCGAGTGCAATATATAGTGTTTTGGTGTTTTGTAGAAAACTACGTCAGGTTATCTTCACATCAAAGATTCCAACCCACTCCAGGACTACATTTATCAGAAACAATTCTTCAGTCCTTCGATTTGTCTGCTTATAACATAATAATTAATGGGTCGGCAGACGAAAAAATCGGCAGCAACTTCTGAGCAGACGTTGTCAAAATGACAGATCCAATTTTAATGAACATTTATCAAGAAAAATTATTTAAAAACAAATTAAGTTCCTCTTCTTGGTAAAAGTTAAAATATAGAGTGGAATGAAAAAATAATATTAACTGAAAAATTATGTAAGATTTTGTAAATACAGCAATTCAAGACTACACTTTCATCCAGACAGACGACTTTTTTGGTAGACGCCTGTCAAAGTGGCAAAAACCACGCTATATTTATCAAAAACAGTTTCCACGCCAATCGATTCGTTTATGTTAGAATAAAAAGGACGTCAGCAGACGAAGAAATCAGTAACAACTTCGGAGCAAACGCTCTCAAAGTATGATTTTGATGAACATTTATCAAGGAAAATGATGTCAGAAATAATAAAAACGACTATTTTACATGATATTCTCACCCTGACGGGCAATTTTTGGGTAGCTTTGTCTGTCAGAAGAACAATTTACGTGAAATCGTTTGTCCGCTTATGTTAACACAAATAATGCCACGGCAGACAAAGAAAATCAAAAATCTGTAGAAACTTCCAAGTAAAGGTTGTAAAGTGACAAGGTCTAGTGATACTTGCTGTTGGAATAATACAAAAATAAAAATCCGATTTTAAACAACAAACAGATTTATTGCCTCTTTTCAAATAAAAAAAATATATAAAAAATAACAAAAAACGTAGAAACAATAATATGTATTTTCAAAACATAAAAATCTGAAAGTAACGTCAAATATGTATAGCCATAAGCAAGATCGTTATAGTCATATATGTCATAAATGTCTCATTAACAAAAGGAACTCAAAAACCTAGAAACTAAAATGGTAATATAACCACCTTAGGCACTCGTACGGGGTACACCAGACATTAATGCTGCCTTGAATTCGCTGTCGAAAACGAGAGAGAATGCCTGATATACTGGAATTACTCGTCCCGACAGGCTGGCTAATCCACGCCCCAAGCCTGACATAGTCCTCCTCGACCATCTACTTAAAGTAATGTATGTATGTCATCGAGTTCTCGGCACTTGCTGAGAGAAACATCACTTTGAAGGGGGAGAAAAAACGGGCCAAATATTGCAATCTTCGGTATGAGCTTTAAGTGCTGTCCTAGGCTACTCGGTCAAGATGGTGGTCCTAATAATCGGTGTACTCGGAGGGATGACGCTGCTCACGAAACTAATGAATCATATCTGCCAATAATCAGCAAAATGATTGTCAGACCAAATCGCCGGCGCTACTCCCTTGAGGTGTCGGAGTCCATGGGAGGACTTGTCCGGCATCTGTTCTTCCAAAGGAAAAAAATACAGTTTAATCCAAATACAACATACACATGCAAAATAGGGACACAACAGAAAAATTAAGAATATGTTAAACAAACGAGGTTAACCATTCTGGTTGCTGTTACTCAGAATGTTTGTTCTTGCAGTTGACCAGGAGAATAGAAAATTTATAGTTGGTGACCAATGGCTACGAGAAAAGAAAAACCGGCGGAAAAAATTAATCACACAATGAACACAAAATGAAAATTATAAATCGAAAACACAAAACTGATTCATCAGACCAACAACCAGAAACTTTTAGAATTCCAGATATTAATATTGTAAATAACCGTTTTATATATTGTCAATTATTTAACAAAATACTTTTGGTTCTCTATTATAGCCATTTACAAACAAAAAAATTTCATAGTGTAAGTAAATTCCTTCTTTACTTCCCAATCCGCCTTCCAATCTCAGTTATCCGGATCAACAAGGCCAGTTTTGGAGTTAACGTGGTCTCCATATAATAGTTGCAGAAATGAAATTTTTTTATTTAGAATGTCTGACGACGTATATTATTTTGAGATACAGTCGGGCTTTGTAACGATGGATGATACTGATAAATGTGCGGAAAATTGTAAGTTGACATTTAGACTCGAGGCTGTTTCTAGCACTATCGACCATGTTTATAATTCCATTACCAACAGAAATTGTCATTTCGAGCTATATTTCGCGTGCTCGGTAGTTAAGTCAAATATGACAGTCTCAGATTTAGCAACATTAATAGCTGAAAATTGGAACTTGTTGAAAATGTTAAGCACAGATTTAAGGTCTTTTCTGATGTTCTAGTACGCTTATTACGTATCTTTTCATCAAATGCCATAACGTATTTATGTATGTCTGCAAAAAAAATGTGTGGTATGGAATCAAACACACCTACAGACAAAAGTATATGACACAACACGGGCCCTACAAATGACCCCTGTAGCACATTATACTCAATTATCAATTATTAATGATACTATTCGTACAATTGTAAAGTAAAATAACTTCAACGTATCAAAAAAAGGGAAGAAGGCCGTTGCGATTTGTTTTAGTTCTCTGCTCTGGCAATTTTCCAGTTCTAGGCTCTTAACTTTGACCCAAAGCTATGATTAAGTGAAACAGATACAAATTTACGGTAATGTAAAGTTTAATGATAATTGATGCACATTCTATGTGATGAAAACTTTTCCAACATTTTAAAATTAAATTTTTTCTCGAGTCACCCACAGGTTTCTAAACTATTTCTAAACTCGTAAGGAGCAAGTACACCATACATTTTTGAAATTTAGTATACTTCACCATCAGTTAAATGAGAAAGAGTTGCACCTGTTTGAGATGTCCGCGCTCTCATATAAGTAAAATATTTATATTTTACAAGAAATATTTCAATTTATTTAAACACAAACGCGACAAGTTTCGCGATGTAAAACAGATGTGTTTTACGAATTATGAAATAACTCACTGTTTATCCTGAATGCCAAGCCAAAAGTTGCTGGAATTACCTGAAACAAAAATAATTAATTAATACCATGAAAAACCCGGTTTCGAACTCTAGTAACACTGATGAAAGCTGAACATATTTTATTAAAAAAGGTACACAAAATTTTAGCATTTCATTTAAGTGTTTAACTTGTTCACCTCTTCCATTTAAATATGTCGCCATGTTATTGTAAACATGATTGAAACGACTAAACCTGCGGATAATTTTATTTTCCGTTAGATATCATCAACTCTAATAACAATAAGTATCTGTTTTTGTGCACATTCCACAATGAAAACATCTTATGAAATAGCATCGCATCACAATTCATTAAGATTCCATGAATGTTGGATAAAATAAAATAAATTAGACATTTTATGCTAAAATAAAAGGTCCATCGTAGGAAAATATACAGACCACTATGTCATACGGACAAACGGGACTAAATTGCATTACGTCGTCCTTTGGGTTGCTGCTGTATTATCTTTTTGATCTCCGTTATTTCTGAGAAAAATATTGCTCTTGTTCAACGAAAATTACTTTGCTTCGGTGAGTAATAATGCTCGTAACTTACCAGTTTAAGTTGTAGAGATATGTATTATGTAAAATATCATATATTTATTTTCACAAGAAATTATCGAGTAAATTAACTGGAAATAAAATGGTACATACTTAAATTTCCTAGAATTAGTTTATTATGTAAAGAACAAAGAGAGTTTAAATCAAAATAATAATAATTACTGTTTCATATGACGTTACAAAAATTTTAACTTGAATTACCTATTTGTTTTAATTTAATACATCAATTTGGGTTAAATGTCGATATATTTTATTTTCTTTCCTCTTGAGTAGTTCAGACGTCTTTGTGAAGAAGAGTGCGAAGCAATCGCCAGTTGGCGTCGGCAAAAAAAAAGTTTTAAGGTATTGGAACTAATTGTTCTTGCTTATTTAGGTGAAAAAGTCAAATGTTTAATGCCGTCAACCCTGTGGTCACAATATTCCATGATAAAATCAACTTTGGCTGTCAAGGAAAATAGAGATATAAGTAAGTACCCTAAGCAACACTAACAGCTGCTCTGGAGGTTCTGCTAGGCCTGCTAACGCCTCCCTCGTGGATAAAAACGGAAGTTATGGCGGCCTGTCTGAGAATACTGGATTGTGGGAGCTGGTACTGTTCAGGTAGAGCTGAAAGTCACGCAGCAATTGCTGGACTAGCGGAGAGGAAAATCACCATCTCTGTCCGAAAGGTAAGAGAAGCGAAAGATCAGTTAAGGTTGGAAAGGAAATATACTCTCACTTTTCCCAGTAGGGAGGAGTGGAGTGAAGGGAGAATTGAAACCCACCTGACTCTCTGGTGTGTTACATAGACGGTTCTTGGCTGGCCACTAGACCGTCGTCCGGGGCTGGAATATATCTGGAAGGCAAAGGAGAGCAGGAGAGCTTTGGCTCTAGGTTCGTACACCACTGTCTTCCAGGCAGAGGTTTACGCCATCCTAGCGGTGGCAGGTAAGGATGAGGTTAGGAACGGGGCGGAACAGATGGCATACATCTGCTCCGATAGCCAGGCTGCTCTAGAAGCTGTGTGCTCCCCCAGGATGAGATATGATTTTTTTCAGGAGTACGGAGACGCCCTAGAAGAGCTTGCCAGGGATAAACAAGTGAGACCAGTGTGGGTCCCGGGACATACCAGAGTTCCAGGCAACGAAAAGGTCGATGAGTTGGCTAGACTTGGAGCCGAGGAACCCTGTCTCGGACCTGAGCTTATGTTAGGTATTACAAGAAGGCAGGTCTGAATGGCAATGAGTGGGGCCACGAGACACTGAAGAAGCATTAGAAGAACTAACGAATAAATCGAGATCCGCCTGGTTACCGGAGTCGGAAGACTCTGAATTATAATCGGAGTTCTGACAGACCACTGCAGACTTAGGAGGCATCTATCATTGAAGACCCTACATGTCCAGGATCCGGGAGTGGTGAAGAAACACCTTACCACTTCCTGGGACAGTGTGAAGAGTTTGGGCGCCTGAGACATAGCATCTTAGGTTCTGAGGCGCTTCTAAGGGAGAAGATGAGCTCTCTCGTATTGAGTGACATCCTGACCTTCATTAGAAGATCGGAAAGATTCCACGAGGAAGCGAGAGAAGTACATGGCTGAGGGAGCCAGCTGGAGGTTGGTAGGCGTCAGCCTCCCCCACCATTACCATTACCAAGTACCCTAAAGTAAAAACGTTTCTTAAAAGGCAATTTGCGGGCTATAAATCTAAAAAAAGTAATCGTTTTTACAAGAGACGAATTTACTACTTTTTTTGCATATCATCTATAAATCACTGTTAGTAATATTAAAAAACGAAAACAGATAATCATCCTAAATACCATATAGACCTAATATAAAATTACAGGTAATACTGATGCGTATTTTTTTATTAATAAGAAATAAGATTATTTAGTTTCATAAAATGACACCAAACAAAATATACGTGTTATTAATAAAAAAAATACGCATCGGTATTGTCTGTAATTTTATATAATAAATTTATATGGTATTTCAAGATAAATTATTTGTCTTAATTTTTTGTTCTCATCAATAGAAAAATTTTAACAGCGATTTAAAGTTAAGTAAAGATCCGGTATTGACAAATTGGATAATATTAACAAGTGCCTAAGTGAAGGACGTGCAAGTGACTACGAACGATATTGTGGGTATACAAATATTACGTTTTTGGATGTACAACGTTCATTTTCAAAATACGCCTCAATATTTATATCCTGGCGTATAAGTTTGGCAGTCGATCTTATAGAAGGTTGTTAATGATACAAGTATACGCTGAACAACCATAAACAACTGTTAATGGACACGATATAAGAGGTAGGTCTGTAAGTTACACCATGCCTCTCACCGACGCCAGTCAATTTCTTAAAACGGTTAGTCTTTAGTCATATTTTATCTTATTTAAAGGGTGCTGAAACAATTCGAGAAAAAAATAGAAGGCTTCATATAGCTCTCTAGTTTTCACTCGAAACCTTGTTCAGTAGCCTTAGTGCTATATAAGTATAAACAAATAATTTTGATCGTCAATCAAGGACTAAACCATAGACATGACTACAACACAACTCCAATTATAAGATATGTGGGTTGAATAAACAAATAGAAAATGACAGTCGCAAATGTAATCCAGTAGAACTATTCACTTGAAATCCATGTCAAGTTGAGGTCTTCTGGAACGTTTCCAAATTATTTATTACAGAATAGCATTCGGTTCTGTTATATATGTTTACTACTTACCGTGCCGGTTTAAAATAACTCACTGAGTGTATATTTGAATTTATGACATTACCTAAAAATGTGGCAAAATCAAATCGTTTAAGTATTCCGTAACGTTTTTTTACTACGTTAACACCGAGGTTAATACAGTATATTAAAATAAATACATTATAGGATGTCTCAGTTTTAAGTATCAAGACAATCGAAAGAGGACCTCATTTTATGAAAAAAAAAAAAAGATTTAATAAACATACATCGTATTTCGTTTGGTTTTAGAGATACAGTGAATTGAATTTTGTGGAAACCAAAAAAAAGAACCGGGCCCGGGGTCTTGAACAATCGAGCTCAGATTGAAGTGTTAGAGCATTTTGCTATCAATTCCCAAATCTACACTTCGCCGGGTATCTGCTATAATTAGCATTTATCATGAGAGGCTGTTCGCAGTATCCTAAATTGCAAAAACCTCATCCCTATAAAATGCAAGTTCGCCATGAACTTGTAACTGGCTGAGGACGATTTTGATAGTGGAATCCATTTCTGTGAACAAATGACCGAAAGAATAAATTACAACTCGCTTGTTACAAAATATTTGTTTCGGCGACGAATCAACATTATTTTTGAATGGTTTTGTTAATAGGCACAATTGTCGATATTGGAGCGATGAAAATTCCCATGTTTTTTTTCACGAACATACTCAACGGCCTCAGAAAATAAACGTTTGAGCTGGTATTGAAGTGTCAATCTATCTGGACATATAAGGTTTGGTAAGAGCTTGTGTAAAAAAAGATTTGACTAAAGGTTTAGGAAAAGGACGCAAGCTTTTTTGCGACAATTATTTTAAGTTTGTTTGGCTACAAAAAGAAGTAGAATTAGTTTATGATTGTGAGACTCGTAGAAGGAACCCAAAAAATCTTCCAATTGACATAAAAGACGACAACGAATTAAAAAAAAGGGGAATCTGACTGATGTTAGTAAAGACGGTATCGTGTTTTTGAAATGGAGAGACATAAAAGAGGCCTTCCTTCCAGTAATTATCAAGATCTCTCAAAAGGCGGAATTACTTCCCGAAAATAGAAAGATGCTACTGCTGAAAAAGTTGTTTTCCGAATATAGTAAAATAGTATAATCAGTATATATGGGCTACGTAGATTAATTGGATAAGATCAAATCTATTGATGAATTTGAATTCAAGTCAAAAATATGGTCGCACAGTATCATGTGCTCCTTAGCTGACTTAATTGTAGCCAATTATTTGATCATTTTTCAACAGAACACAATCTGCCACAAAAACTTTAGGTTATTTGTGAAGGTTTCATAGGAGCTAGAGAAAAACCTACTGTAAATCGTTTCAGAACTGTATGAAATAAGATATGACCAATGTTTACACATGCCTGTTCATAACTGTAACGCGATGCGCTTTTGCAAAACAAGACATATACATGTGTAAGAGGTGCCATGTGGGATTACATCTCACAGATAAAAAAGTTTTTTTATTTTTTCTACCTCAAACCTTTGCATAAAAATAATGCTAATAAAATCTTCTCTTGGAAACATATTTTTGTTCAAGTATTGAATCCGATCAAAGGCATAGAGAAAACAAGGATGGGATTTTAGTATTCTTGCTTAAAAATAGAACTCGATCCACCTCATCATTGTTCGGGAAGAACATGCGTGAGACTTTAGCATTTTTGCTTAAGTATAGAATCTAACGAGGTGTCGAGGAATTTATGCACCCTCCAACCTAAGCACAAACTAAATAAACTTTAATAAGGGACATAAGGAACGGCCAACCTAGAAATATAACACAATCGTGATTAGAAAGTCTCATCAACCACCTGTGTCTGGGTTGGTATTCTGCCGTGGTGTCAGTTTATACACTGTAACCACTTACACTTGGACATCGTTGTACAGATCGCCTGCCGTAGTACAGCCTTCAGCACTAGTCACTTAAGGAATCATTAACCGCTTGTTATAAATATCAATCAATAGTTACCTAACAAATAGGAGGCAATGTGTGGAAATCGATAACACCAGAAGCAGTTTTGAAACAATTGAATATGGTGTCCCTCAGGGCACTATACTTGGACCAATTCTATTTATCCTTTACCTTAATAATTTATTTGAGATATAGTCAGAACGTACGACCATACTGCCATTTTTTATGAAAGTGACACCTGGGACAACTTAAGACAAAAAGTACAAAATGATTTTGCAAACATAAAGCAATGGTTTGATTTTAAATTTCTCTCATTAAACTTTGAAAAAAACAGTATATATACCTTTTTAGCTGTTATAATGCCTCTTTAATGCAGTTTCAATCCTTAGAAATAAAAGATGAACAATATAATTGTCTTTCAGTATTCTCTAAACCGCATACTAAATACGTTGGGTTAATTATAGACTGTCACCTAAGATGGGACAAACATAAATTATATCACCAACAAGTTGAGAGAACATATTCAAATTTCTAAAACGTGTTAGATATTAAACATCTAAAAATAATATATACGGCTCTTGTAGAACCACATATGGTGAAATAGGTTGGGGAGGTGTTTTTAATTTACATTTATATAAACAAGAGTTAACTCAAAAAAAGAATTATTAAAATAATGTACAACAAAGAACCTACCTATCCTACCGATTCTTTGTATAGAGAGTTATCAATCATGGATCCACGACAGTTATTTTTTTTAAGCTTGTCACTGATGCAATTTTCAGAAACAAAAATAATTTTACAACATGTATATAATACCAGAAATAAAAAAAATCGTATGCCAGCTAAGCCAATGTATAAAACAATTGGGCAACGATCTCATGTGTACCTCGCACCTAAGGCATATAACTATATCTGAAACATTAAAAAATGTGTTTAATAAAAAACTATTTAAAAGAAATAAAAAAAAGTTTTTACTGTAAATTCCCAGAATAGAAATACATAACTTATTAGACCTGAAAAATTCTTAAAAAAACTTTAAAAAGAAAATCAAAAAAAAAATTCAATACTTACCTTGTATGTAATTTTAAACCTCATAAAAAAAAGTATAATATAGTAATGTTGGTATATGTATATTAATGTAAGAATTATTTGAAATGATTTGTAACTATCTACCTATTTATGGCTAAAAACATATTTGTAATTATTCATATATCTATACGATGTTTTATACTCATTGGTTTTTTTTTTTTTAGTCACAGTCAAGGTCCTATTGAACCTTTGTGATTTCTTTTTCATGTTTATTTGTATGTAATTTAAGAATGTTTCTGTTTTATACCAACTATTTTGTAATTCTCTTTCCAATAAACATATTATTATTATATTTATTATTATAATATAATCCGTAATATCAGTAGCTTCTATGTATGTATATGTAGTAAACATTTAATCTTGTCTGCTTATAAAAATCTGGTAGGTCGTAGTAGTTTCCGTAACTTACTTAGCTTTACTTGATATACCTGATCACCGTACTTGATTTATCATAACAACATCTTGCTTGCTTTCTTGTAATCTGTGTTAATACTTACGCTGTAAAATAATATATTCTTTTTTTAATTTTCTTAAATAAAACAGAGTAAGTAAAGCTGAAATTCTCAGTTTTCTTAAAAATCGTAGGTATAAGTAACAAATCTGGTTGTAAACCGAGGATCATTTTCGGTTGGTAAGTTGTCTATAAGTTTCTACCAAACCGACAACCATAAAACTAGACCCCACTGGACATACTGTTTCTTCACTTCAGCTATCAAGCTATTCTATCATACCGCTGATAGAATAAAGTAGTGTTCCTACACTTTAAAACAGGTACTGTCGTTCGAGACCATACTCCGACACGCAACTAGAAAGTAACAGCGTTATAAGGTGCTGTTACAATGTAGTTCATTAGCATTAATAAATAACCCTAATATTTATGTTTATGTCACCATTGCAATAAAATAATATTAATAATAATAGCAAAACATTAATTTACATATTTTCCACATTTTGTTGATCGCGTGATAAATTAATTAACACATATGTATCTGATAAAATGTGGGAGTTGCATTTAAGAAAGTTTATTGGTAGATGTGAATATATGAAGAATTATGTAATGGGTTTGGCGCTGTGTTCAAATGAGTCACCTACACCAAATATGATCAAACAAATTTTAGCTTAATTCAGGAGCGATTTAAAATCAAAATCTTATTATATCATTGGATCATTATTCGATTTGTGTGTGTGTGTGTATACGAAGTTATCTTGGTTAAGAAATTTTTATTCATGATAATAAATGAATATTTCATTTTATTAGATACTACTAGAAGTTAATTTACTTTTTCAATTAAAATATAATGATAACGGAGTTTAAGCCAAGCTTTCTTAGAAAAGCCCCATTGTACAAGGACTTCATAAATAATTTATAATTCCACATCCTCTTTCACATGTGCTATAGCGAGTAATATAGAGTAGAGCTTAAGCATGATTTTAGGATTAGTTATCCGCAACTCCCGGCCTGTTTCACATAAAATATAATTATCTCAAGAAATCCAACGGAAAAATACAGAAACAGTTAGATACTTATCCCCAGACTACTCCCAAACAGGAAATTAGAAACTATAAGTTGGTGTCCTTCAATTTCCTACTTCACGGGAGGGCCATCGACGTCTTCATCTACGGATATAATCCTTGGTATTTATGGTACGCTGAAAACATATCTAATTTTTCTAGATCCACATCACGAATTAAAAAAAGTGGCATTGTCGATGCGAATAGCAGCTACATACATACAGTGTGGAAGAGCCACATGGAATAAATTCAGTATTTCAATTATTGTACAATTTATAAAAAATCCTGAGACACATCGATTTTGGATTCGAAAATGACATCCTGCAACATAAAAATGTCATCCCTAAATCTAACCCCCTTCGAGTGGCAGTTGCAACCCCTATTTTTAAATGGGAAGTAGGGCCTTGTGATACCTCATTTAAAAAGTCTTTTCATTCTCTATTCAAAATTGCTATGGTTTTAATATTTATTGCAAAAAATTCACAGTAAAAAAATAAATTCATCTGCTTGACAAAATTCGCTACAACACCAAACTAAAAAAAAACTTAATTTCAACGTAGATGATCAAAATGAGTGCCTTGAACTTGGCAGCATCTTTATCTTAAATAAAAATGTCTTCTAAAGTTTTCCAACATCTGAGGCGTGACCTACCTTACAGCAACCGTTATTTTTCTTCTCAAGTCAGCTACATCGCTTGTCTTAGTTTTGTATACCACACTTTTTACATATCCTCATAGAAAGAAATCTAAGGGTGTAAGATCAACGGAACGTGCTGGCTGTCCTCGCCTCCCTATCCACCGATTTGGAAATGTTACGTCGAGGTATTTCCGGACATTGATTTGGTAATGTGGTGGTGCTCCATCTTGCCGGAACCATATCATATCGGCTGGAACTTGTGGATTTGCTTGAGCAGGATATGTTTACCAAAGTTGGTATATTATTTTGGAGCAGAGTTAAATAATTATCTCCATTCAAATTGCCATCAATAAAAAGGGACCAATGACATGGTCTCCACTTATCCACGCCCAAACATTAACCTTTTCAGGATTTTGCGTATTTAATTCTCTCATCTAGTGAGGATTTTCATTAGCCCAGTAGAGACGATTAATATGGCCGTGAATTGTAAAAGTG
Organism: Rhamnusium bicolor; assembly: GCA_029963845.1. Lineage (NCBI taxonomy): Eukaryota > Metazoa > Arthropoda > Insecta > Coleoptera > Cerambycidae > Rhamnusium > Rhamnusium bicolor. Next base: position 225,806 of record JANEYF010001034.1, read on the forward strand.
GACTCATCAGAAAACAAAACATTTGCTAGTTGGACAACATTATTATCTAACATTTGCATTTTTTGTTCAGAAAAATACGTTTTTCTATCAAAATCGTCTTCACTAAGCTCCTGAGTTGGGGTTAGTTTATAGGGATGCATATTATTTTCTTTTAATAGGCGAATAATTGAGGAATGGGAAACATTCAATGCTGAAGCTGCTTGTCGATTTGAACTATGTGGGTTTTCTTCAAACTCAAGCAGTATGTTTAATTTGGTATCGTTACTCATCGCATTGGAAGTTTTTTTTTATCTGCCGTACATTTCCATTTTCGCGAAACTGCTTTTCAATTTTGCTAATTGTACTTTGGGATACATGCGGCAAATCAGGAAATTTTTCTTGAAATAGGCGAGCAACTTCGGCCTGTGATCGCATTCTATCTCCGTAACCAACCATCTGTATAATTGTTATTTTATGCATTTATAATAAATAAACCATGTTTAGGAATTGCAGTTAGTAAAACTCAAACAATACGCAAAACACTGACAACTATTTATTGCTGTCAATCGAATAGCAAGTAGCTATGGCGTTTTCAATAAAACTGGCAATGCCAGCTATGAAGAGTTTTAATAAGTTTTTATGTCTTCTTTTTAGTTGATAATGTTGAAAAAGAACACAAATTGTTTTTGCTAGCCTGCAGGAACAAAACGCTGTAAGTTTTTATGTTTTTCGTTTGTTGTAGTGAATTTCGTCCATTTTTACAATAAATATTAAAACCATAGCATTTTTGAATAGAGAATTCCTATTTAAAAATTTAGGCGTTGCAACTGCCACTAGAAGGGAGTTAAATTTAGGGATGAAATTTTTACGTTACAGGATGTCATTTTCGAATCCAAAATCGACGTGTCATGGGATTTTTTATAAATATGCACAATAATTAAGATACTGAATTTATTCTATTTGGCTATTCTACACAGTATATATAATTTCCAAAACTATTTATGTTGGGTAATGTCTCAAACAAAAATTCAGAGCTATAGTAAGATCTATAGAGGTCGAAATCACATATATGTTGTAACGAAGTGATTGTATTTTATTAAGTTAAGTTAGGTAGCTAGGTGTTATTTGTCTATTTTGGAAAATATTTTATCCATTATAGTACTGCGCTTGTAAATAATAACAGTTTAATTATTAATTAACGATAGGTAGTATTGATATGTTTTTATGAACATTCCAAATATGCCAAGTTGCGGGTAGTACCCGAATCGCGGAACGTGAAACGCGCATATTCCCCCCCGCACTCCTGTGTCCCGCGCTACCATGAAGGAGCCCGAGACCGAAAGTAATCAGTTTAGTTTCCGTCCAGCTACCCACCGAGGAGCCACGCCGGCCAGCACAGTAAGTAAACTCGTGTGTATAAGGATATATTGGTATTTAAATTTCATGCGGAATTATTCTAAGTCGATGAACGGGTGACGTAGTTGTAATATACCGCGCATGACTACCGTATCTCATCCTATTTCTGCGTTTAGCAGTGGTTAGTAGCATGAGGATTTTTACAATCAAGTTGGTTTCCGTCTGACCGCTACCCGAAGCACCACGCTGACTTGGATAGTAAGTAAATTCGTGAGTATAAAGAAATAGGTAATTAAATTTAATGCGGAATTATTCCACAAACGGGTGACGTAACTGTAATAAACCGCGCATGACTACCGTATCTCATCCTACTACTGCTTTTTGGCAGTGTTTAGTAGCATGAGGATTTTACAATTAAATTAGTTCCCGTCTGAGCGCCAACCGGAGCACCACGCCGACTTGGATAGTAAGTAAACTTGTGAGTATAGAGGTACATAGGTATCCAAAGGTAATTGCGAATTTTTCTAAGTCGATAAACGGTGACGTAGTTGCAATATTTCGCGCATGACTACCGCGCTCATCCTACTTCTGCTTTTTGGCAGAGTTTAGTAGCTTGAGGATTTTGCAGAGTATCCGAGACCAGTCCGTTGCTGCCGTCCGTACCGTCCAGACGTGCCGACCCCGACCGCTCCAGAGAGGAAGCCAGCACAGGATCCGGAAGTAGGTAGCAAGGTTTGATAAAGGTTTGGTAAATAATCGGTATTACTTGGCTGGTGAGTACTTTCCGCGCTTTATTTTTTAGAGTTAGTGAACCGCGAGCGCTAAATGTATCCGCCTCATATCCTTCCTTAGAACGGGAGAGCGGCCGAAGGTTGGAATTAGAACCGCGTTCCACCGCGTTACACCGCGTGTTCTCCAGGCCACCTGAGCACGTAAAAATTCTGCAGGGTGACTTGGAGATACTAGCATTTGATACCGCGTGTCCTCTAGGCCACCTGCGTCCGTTTTTTTGGCAGGGTGATTTAGAGGGATTTCCGTAACCGCGTGCCTGCCAGGCCACCTGAGCACGTAAAAATTCTGCAGGGTGACTTGGAGGTATCGTCCGTAATCGCGGGTCCGCCGGGCTACCTGAGCACGTAAAAATTCTGCAGGGTAGCTTGGGAGCTTTGACCATACCGTCGTCGTCTTAGATTTTCAACCGTTCGGCTTGCCACTCCTTCCCCGTCCCTCCAACTTGAACCGCGTTATACCGCGTGCCCTCCAGGCCACCTGAGCACGTAAAAATTCTGCAGGGTGACTTGGAGGTACTGTCAGTTGCCATCGCGTGTTCTCTAGGCCACCTGAGCACGTAAAAATTCTGCAGGGTGACTTAGAGGTACTTCCGTAACCGCGTGCCTGCCAGGCCACCTGAGCACGTAAAAATTCTGCAGGGTGACTTGGAGGTATCGTCCGCAACCGCGGGTCCCCCGGGCTACCTGAGCACGTAAAAATTCTGCAGGGTAGTTTTGGAGTTTGACCATCCCGTCGTCATCATCAATTTGCCACTGTTAGGCCAGTCACTCCTTCCCCCCCCCAACTTGAACCACGTTGTACCGCGTGCCCTCCAGGCCACCTGAGCACGTAAAAATTCTGCAGGGTGACTTGGAGGTACTATTAGTTGCCACCGCATGTCCTCTAGGCTACCTGAGTCCGTTTTTTTGGCAGGGTGACTTAGAGGTATTTCCGTAACCGCGTGCCTGCCAGGCCACCTGAGCACGTAAAAATTCTGCAGGGTGACTTGGAGGTATCGTCCGTAACCGCGGGTCCCCCGGGCTACCTGAGCACGTAAAAATTCTGCAGGCCCCCCCCCCCCCCCCCCCCCCCCCCCCCCCCCCCCCCCCCAAAACCCCCCCCCCCCCCCCCCCCCCCCCCCCCCCACAACCCCACCCCACCCCCCCCCCCCCCCCCCCCCCCCCCCCCCCCCCCCCCCCCCCCCCCCCACAACCCCCCCCCCGCCCCCGCCCCACAGCCGAGCCAACCCCCCCAAAACCCCCCCCCCCCCCCCCCGGAGGCGGGAAAGGCCCCCCCCCCCCCCCCCCCCCCCGCCCCAAAGCCCCCCCCCCCCCAGCCCCAAAAGCACCCCCCCCCCCCCCCCCCCCCCCCCCCCCCACCCCCCGAAAGCCCCCCCCCCGGGCCCCCCCCCGCCCCCCCCGCCCCCCCCCCCCCCCCCCCCCCCCCCCCCCCCCCCCCGGCCCCCCCCCCCCCCACAACCCCCCCCCCCCCCCAAGGAAGGGCCCGAGCCCCCGAAACAAAACCCCCCCCCACCCCCCCCCCCCCCCCCCCCCCCCCCCCCCAACCCACCCCCCCCCGGCCCCCCCCCCCCCCCGCCCCCCCCCCCCCCCCCCCCCCCCCCCCCCCAAAAAACAAACCCCCCCCCCCCAACCCAAAACAGCCCCAAACCCCCCCCCCCCCACCCCCCGCCCCCCCCCCCCCCCCCCCCCTTCCGGCCCCCCCCCCCCCCGAGGCGCCCCCCCCCCCCCCCCAAGACCCACCCCCCCCCCAACCCCCCACAAAAACCCAAGCCCCCCCCGCCGGCCGACAAACCCCCCCCCGCGTACAGCCGCCCCGGGGCCCCCCCCAAGCCCCCAGCCCGCCCCCCCCCCACACCCCCCCCAAGAGGACCCCAAGCCCCCCCCCCCCCCCCCGCGCCCGCCCCCCCAAGAGCGACAAAGCGCCCCCCCCCGCCCAACCACGCACCAACACCCACCCCCCCACCCCCCCCCCAAAACAACACCAAACAAACCCCCCCAGCCAAACCCCACCGACGCCCCCCCCCCGCCCAAACCCCCCCCCCCCCCCCCAAACCCCCCCCCCCCCCCCC
>JANEYF010001034.1:235000-512083 GCA_029963845.1 Rhamnusium bicolor
ATAAAGTGTAAATAATAATTATTAGTGTGTAGAATAAATGTACATATATTGAATGAGAGTCTGTTCGTTAACTGTAGTGTGTAAGTTCCCTTTTTCCCGACCCCTGGCTTAGCCGTATCTTCACTGCAGTTGCCCGGCCTCTATCGTCCCGCCGATAGAGTAAAGTGGTGTTTCTGCACTCTAAACAGAAACTGGCGCCCGAGATCTCCGTACAGTGTGCACCGCCGTAGTGTTGGGCGTCAAAGTGACACTTCTGCTCTTGGGTAGAGCAACGAAGTACGTCACAATGTAGGTACAGATATCAAAAGAGCTAAATGTCAAACAACAACGTTTATTTATCAATTATAATTGTTTATAAAATTGCGTTTATTTTTAATGTACGGAATAGAGCAACGATTCAGGGGACCTTGACCATTAGCTAAGCAGAGCTGTCAGGTACTTCAATTAAAAGAATTGAAATTGTAATTTAATTATTTTTAAGTAATTAAATTACTTTAATTCGATTACTTTTTTTGGACGCCTTAAAATAATTGGTATTTGAATTACTTTTGTAAAAGTAATTGTAGTTGGTAATTGTTTTATTGTTTTTGGTAATTGAAGTACTGAACAAATAATTCAATTCCTTTTTGGGTAATTACATTCCTTTCAGATACTTTAATTACCTTAAAATAATTGAAATTGTATCGAAAATATTCCGAGAAAAATAGCAACGCACTCGGCTTTAATAACTTGTCTGAGCTTGTTGTTTGACAGTATTTTCGTTTTCTTTCAGTTATCCAGTGCACTACACAGTATACAGTAGCTGTGATTGCAAGAAAACCATGTTTTTAATTATTTGTGTCCTTGTGTTTTTAATTCTTAAAAGGTTGCCTGGCAAGGTAAGTAAATATTAAATAATAAATTTACTCTTTACTATTTTTTAATTATAATATATGTTATACATATACCTATCTCCGATATTGGCAATATCTATTATTTTACCTATTTGATTTAATCAATTACCTATTAATATTAGTTACACTGATAAAATTTTTTAATAATGATTGTAGAAACAAAATTTTTGCACAGAAATGCGTTTCACGTTGAACTCAAATATCGAATAAAAAATGTCTGTCTGTATGTATGTCTGTGTGTAAGACCATTTCTTGTCAACACAATAATTTATTTAAACTTGAAAATTTTATTTTAAATTTAGTACCTATATATGTAAAATAGCTTGGTAGAATATTACCTACATACGTGTTTGAATGGCCTAATAATTATTTAAAAATACATGTACATTGTGCCTCTTTTTTTGGTAGGTATTTGAATTTCTTTTATTTTCAGTCGATATTTCAATTATTTTTGGTAATTCAATTACATTCAAAGTAATTCAATTAAATAGAGTAATTGAAGTATAAGGTAAAGTAATTGAATTCCTTTACTTGAAAAAAATATATTATTTTCGACGAGTAATTGATACTTGAAGTACTGTGTAAAATGAGGAGTAATTGGTAATGGAAATATTTACTACTTTGATTGATAATTGGTAACTGGTACTTCAATTACTTTTAATGGGTAATTGTGACAGCTCTAGCTAAAACCAAAGTTATTCGTTTGCTAATAAATATCGTAAAAAAGTTATTCTTGACCCATCGCATATTTGACCACACGCTAAAATGTAATCGCTTTGCAATGTATGTAAAGACTTCGTTTCCCAATCTTTCTTGATTTCTGAAATATCGTGGGTCAAAACTGAAAACGGTGTACTATATACAAAAATATATACACATATCACACAAAACACTTTCCTTTAAAATTGGGGTTGTTTCCCGAAAGGAATTATAGTCGAAACGAGTTAAAATATTGTCCCTAAAAAATCTTTCAATAACGAATTTTTTTAAAACGATCTTTTTTAAATACTGACAAATATTAATTTAAAAAAAAAACAAATAATAAAAAAAAACGAAAATAACAGGTAAATATAAAAACAACAGTTAACAGTCAATAAAAACATGAGATAAAACAATGGAACAATTAGATAAGTATAATAATAGCCAATAAAAATTGAAAAACATGTAAACAAACATTTTTACAAATCTAAATAGGTCACTATTACAATAGGACGTCTATACACTTTCAAGCCAAAATGTTGTTCACCTTGAACTGTATGAATTACTTACATAAGGAGTGTCCCAAGAAAATAAAAATAATCTAATTAGATTTTGAGACAATATGCATAATATTTATTAGTCAACAAATACCTCTATAAAAAACAAATATATAGGAAAAATGTACTTCCTTATATCCAAGAATATACAAGATGGTAGAAAACTGTCTTTAATTTATTAAAAAAATCTAAAGATAGATTCAAATGTATCGAAGTTAAAATTCCAGTGTCTTGAATCTATCGACTAGGATATTTCTCCTACGACTATTATATTCTCTTATTGGGACTATGTTCATCGACTTTAGTCATCACTAAAAAATAAACGAATTGCGGCACATCGACAATAGAAAGAGACCTATTATATGTTGTGTTGGATTATACAAAATTAACTGTAGTGAAATTTCGTACCTAATGTGAATATTTTTGGCCGATTAGTACCCTTGTTACAAGTAATAGCAAATAATAGCAAATAGCCGGGAAAATAATTGTTTAAAAAGATGTTATACTTATCTGTGATAAGATTTGTAAAAGTTAGTAAATAATAATTAACAAAAAATTTTCAGTTAATATTATTTTTCATTCCACTCTATATTTTAACTTTTATCAAGAAGAGGAACTTAATTTGTTTTTAAATTATTTCATTGACCCTAAGGGGTATTTCCACTATATAATTTCAATTATTCTGTTCTCTGAAGCCATTAATGTTTATTACATTAAGGTTTACAAGTTTGGTTACTTTGGATTCTTTAAATGTGCTGGCTACCCTGATGAAGCGATGCAAGCAGAAACACGTGTCGGTAGATATTTTAAAGTTTTTTAAAGTGAGTGTCAACTGGTGAGTACCTTGTGTTTTATTTATTTTTGGTTTTACTAGACAGAATAGTTGAAATTAAAAATAACATTATTGAGTCAGTTGTACTGAACATAATGTGCATATTATCTTTTTTGTAATCCAAGTTTCAGCGTTTTGGCAAATAGCCGGGAAAATAATTGTTTAAAAAGATATATGTTATACTTATCTGTGATAAGATTTGTAAAAGTTAGTAAATAATAATTAACAAAAAAATTTTCAGTTAATATTATTTTTTATTCCACCCCGAGTAATATTTATTATGAAAGTGCACCGCGGTGGAGTTTAGTTAAAGCGGGCGATGGCAAATGTGATTAGATAATCTCTCCATCGTAGCTACGTGTTCGAATCCAGCCACCGGCACTGACAATGCCGGTGGGAATGGTTGTGTATCCGCGTTTTTCGCCCGTGTAGATTCAGCTTTGGATTTGAGGGTTGTCTAATTTCTGTGCTGTTTATTATTTTAGAGTATAACTTGCATTATCGAGATAACATATATATATATATATATATATATATATATATATTGGATATCAATTTACATTAATGACTATTGAATAACATGAAACATATGTTTGTGTTGTGCGAGTATGAATGGATATAAGTTGGCATCACCTGGAGATGATTAAACAGTTGTTATCATGTCTAGATTATGCCAACTCAGTTTTAATCATCTCCAGATTATGCTAACTTAGTTAACGAAACAGGCGTGGAGTGCAGTGTATGATGTTTTGTCGAAAACCAAGTCAATGTCTGCTTCACATCAAAGGTTCCAATCCTCTTCAGGAACATAATAAAAAACTTAACCTACGGCCAAAAAACGTGAATGAGAGGTATATAAAACTTAAACCGAAAAATCAATATGTGTGTAGATTAGTAGGTTGCCTCCTTCATAAAAACCGAATCACCAACAGTACTGACACTAGTTCAATTCAATTAGACCTAGAAATGGAAGAAAATACTTCGATAGGTAGTTTTATGTTCTGAGGGGGATGAGGTATGGACATCCGTTTAATTTCCGATATTCGATCAGTGAAGTTAAGCAGCACTGATCGAGTCCGCCAATTGGATGGATGAACGATAGCTCATCTAACAGTCGGTAGGCTGTCAACAGACAATCCCGGGAAGGCCGCTAGCCTCATGCAGGCGGAGAGGCGAGCCCGGGTGGAGGGTCGAAGAGACCTACCCAGGAGGTTTGCCACTCTGCTAGCGGTGCAGGCGGGCAGGCCCAGGCGGTGGGTTAGTTGACAGTCGAGGACCGTGGTTCGGAGTCCACGCTAAACTGTAGGTCCCTAGGTAAAAAGGGCCCATTGTGGCCTACTTGCCTAGTAAAATAAGTAGCTACTACTACTACTACTTTATGTCCTGAGGAATTTATCTGTAATATATTTCTAATGATTTTCTTTTCGACCATACGAAAAACCAAATAATTTCAAATAAAATAGATCGATTCAAGATTAAATCATAATGAAAAGATGGATCCAAAAATAGATCTTTTCCTCTACAAAAGATCGATTCATGATCGCCATCAGTTGTTTGCAGAACTTTAAGATTAATGCGTTATCTTAAATTCTAACTTGCCGAGTTGTTGATGTCACATTTCTGTAGCTATGTTTTGATCACCCTATATGTATGTGTAACGTTTACACTAATTATGCATATACATATTTCATGTGGGATTTTCATGGTCTTTATATAATACCGCCGTTTTAGTTAACTAACTTGTTTTTTGAGACCCAATTCATTGTGCTGTAATTTGTGGCCAGTTAACTAAATAAATGTCTACCTAAATACCGGGAAATGCCATTCAATTTGTTTTAAAACTGACATTTAAAAATCGTGAACGATGAATTGCTAAAAATATTTATAAATATTGACAGGCTGTTTATTCAACTACATTTAAATATTTCCGATTTGCTTATTTCTATAGGTACAGTGTGGAAATTAAGTAACGCATAAATTCAGTAATTCCGTTGATATTAATTTTTTTGAAAAAAATCTCGAAGGAGTATAGCGATTTTAACTTCGGCAAATATTTTCAGTCTAATTTCAGTTTCTTATGTCATTTATTTTTTAAGTTATGACGTCATCGACTTTTTTTTAAATGACAACCTATATTTTTTATTATTGATTTTGGTAGTAGATTTTATGGTTCCGACCGTATAAAATTTTCAATATGTTATTATTTGAAAAAAATCGAGAAAAACAGTCTTAAAGTTCAAATAATAAAAATTCATTAAATTGGGTAAATTTATCTAGTTGCCTAAGTTTGACGGAAAGTTATCGACGGCACATTAGTTTTTATTTTGAAATTATACAAATAGTTGAAAAATCGAACTAGAAATTTATTATCTGCTCAATTCAAAGTTAGTAATAACGATAACTTCGTGAGGCAAACATTAGTATAAAAAGAAACTAAATTGCTTAACCAGAAAAAAATCTAACAATATCATCAAACACAAAAATAAGCACAGAAATAACAGTTGTTAAATTACATTTACACTAAATGTTCAAATTGACGACCCTGTACCATTTGACAATACCCAAGACGATTATAAAATTCATTTCTCACATTCTAAATAGTTTGAGGCGATATTAACCTAATCTCATGTTGAATTCTTTGCCTGAGATCGTCTAAATTATTGGGTCGATTGTTGTACACTTTACTTTTTAAGTACCCCCAAAAAAAGAAGTCTAATGGCGTTAGATCAGGAGACCTAGGCGGCCATTCTATCTGACCTCTTCTCCCTATCCATCTTGTTTGGAGAACTTGGTCCAAGTAGCGTCGCACAATAATTTCGTAATGAGGCGGAGCGCCATCTTGTTGTAACCAAATGGTATTATTTGGTAGGTCGGAGTTATTTGCATTGGGGAATAATGCAGCTAATGCAGGCATCAATTCCAACTGTAAAAATTGCAGGTATCTATCTCCAGTCAAATTGTTTTCAAAAAAGAATGGACCTATAATTCTGTCACCAATAATTCCTGCCCAATCATTCTGAGGATATTGGGTATGACATTCCTGCATCCAATGGGGATTGTTCCTAGCCCAATATCCACAATTCTGTCTATTGACATGGCCATTTAAACAAAATGTTGCTTCATCCGAAAATAAAACACGCTGGAAAAACATTGGATCGCGGTTGCAAATTTCCATCATTTGTTCGCAAAACTCTTGCCTACGATCAAAGTCATCTTCTGTCAACTCATGAACCAAGTGCACCTTATATGGATGGAATTTTTGAACTTTCAAAAGTTTTAGAACTGTAGTGTGGCTTATATTGTGGTTCAAAGCAATGCTTCTACTAGTTGAATGTGGATTGTTTTCAATTTCTAGTAGCACATCAAGTTGTGCATCTTCATTTAATGTCGCCGGTCGTCCAGTTTTTGGAATATTCTTTACAACGCCATGTTCCCGAAATTTGTTTTCAATCCTACTAATTGTTGATTGATTTATGGGCTGATCCGGGTATTTTTCTCTAAAAAGATTACACACTTCTTGATGTGTTCTAGCTCTGTCGCCATAACCAATCGTTATTAACACTTCAATTCTCTGTTTGTCGCTCAACTGTACCATTCTTCTTAATAAAATAGTTTTTCTAATTTAGAAAAAGCAAAATAATAACACTTATTCTATTGTGACATTTACAAATTATTTAAATCTGACAGCCGTAACTAATGTGATACACCGGCAACTAGATAAATTTACCCAATTTAATGAATTTTTATTATTTGAACTTTAAGACTGTTTTTCTCGATTTTTTTTAAATAATAATATATTGAAAATTTTATACGGTCGGAACCAGAATAAAATCTACTACCAAAATCAATAATAAAAAATACAGGTTGTCATTTAAAAAAAAAGTTGATGACGTCATAACTTAAAAAATAAATGACATAAGAAACTGAAATTAGACTGAAAATATTTGCCGAAGTTAAAATCGCTATACCCCTTCGAGATTTTTTCCAAAAAAATTAATATCAACGGGATTACTGAATTTATGCGTTACTTAATTTCCACACTGTATATTATCAAGCATTTTCATTATTAACAACAAATCTACAACAAATTAGATAGAATTGTACAATTTAAATATAATATAATATGCTTAGTAATTGTCAACATGGATTTCGTAAAGATAGATCTACTGAAACCGTTATTTTAAGTTCTATTGTTAATATTTATGAAAATTTAAATAATAGTAAAAATGCACTGGCTTATTTATGGACTTTAATAAAGCCTTCGACTTAAATCATTATTTACTACTAGAAAAATTATCTGTATACGGATTATGAGGAAAAATCCAAGACTGACTCAAATGTTATCTGTCATTTTGAAATCAAATAGTAGTAGTAATTGGTGTTAAATTTAACAGTCAAAATATTTCATGTGGTATTTCCCAGGGCTCCGTCCTGGGACCTTTGCTCTTACTATATGTCAATAACTTACCTGATAATGTTTCAAATAAAGACAACTTGATTATGTTTGCAGACGATAACTCTTAACTCTGTAGTTCAAAATCTTAAACACTAAAAATGAGGTTCAAAATTTCATTGATGGGTTTAAAAATAATAGGTTATTTTTAAATATCTCAAAAACAGTCTGTATTAACTTTACACCCAGAATATCTCGAATCGTGAAATGTAGTTTATTAATAATTAATGGGAAGTCCATTGACCAAGTTGATTCAACAAAATTTCTTGGTGTAAATATAGATAATGCGCGTAATTGTAGAGACGTATTTAAACAGTTATTTGGTGTAATTCGTTGTTTCTATTTGCTGTTATTCACATTTACTTAATAAATAGTGCTTTTTCAGCGCTAAACAAACATTTTTATTTATAGTAAGGTAGGTAATGAAAACGATTAATATTGATTATATCTTATAACCACACTTTTTTTCAGGGATTGATACCAATTATGGCTCAAGCGGCTATTTCTCCACCGAAAAAATGGACATCCAGGCATTTTTCGGTTGAAGAAAAACAACATATTTTGAACATTTATAAGACTTATACCAGAGACAACCCGGATAAACAGAAATCATTGAGTTTGTTGCAAAGGCATCAGGTAATTTTAATTTTTGATTTTCTGGGGTCGCTCATCAGTGCATCGAAGTATATTTTTACTATTAAGGTATTTTTAGATTGTTTATATTTATTAGTTTATGTTTATATTATTATGCATATTAATTTAGGTGTGAGTGCTGCAAGTGTTTACAACACTCTTCGTGAATATAAAGAAACACACCAACTTCATCCACCAAAAGTGTACCACACACAACGAACAATTTTGTATACCATCGATGATGGAACTAAAAGTGCTCTCAGACGTTTCATTCAATCATTTCTTGAAAGAAACGAACCACCAACTCTGAATAAATGTTAGCGTTGGTGCATGATGATGAACATCTACCTCAATTAAAACGGAGTACTTTGAGGACATTGATAACGAAAATTGGCATTCGGTGAGTAAACCAAGTTTTTATTTCTACATGTTGTAATGTAATTATTGTATTTGGCACTATATGTTTGCAAAAAGGTCACGCAATAGGGAACTTGCACATTTTTTTTTACTTCATAAAAATGTTCTACAATACTAAAAAATAAGATATGCAAAATATGACGCCTTAATTCCCAATAATAAATTTGTTATAAATTATTAAAGTTTCGCGCGCGAGCGAACCGTTTCAAACAGGTTCAAAAGCGCGGGAGTAGTCGTGACATCACACCTTACCACGACGGAGATCCCAGCACTCGACTGCTTGATTTCAGCCGTAAAAATACCAGCATCGCCATACATTTTAAGTGTATAGATACTTAAAATGGAAACAAAAACTCCTTATTTTAAATATTGCATTGTACCGTTGTGTAAGAATACTACAGTAAAAGTGCCAGATAAAATATTTATGTTGCCAGAAGATAAGATTCGTCGATCAAAATGGCTAAAAGCGTGTAGAAGAAAAGAAAAAGACATTTCACAGAGCAGTAGGTCTCTACATGTGTGTGAAGATCATTTTAATGTAACTACATTATTAAATACTATATGTCTATCTACTAGTTTTTCGCAGGCGGGCAATAAAATATTCCGAATTCCGAATTATTGAATTTTAATTAGGGTAGGATTAAAGAAAGAATGTGTATACAATGTCAGAAAATAAGATTAGTAGATATAATGTAATTTAGTGATACTAAGTAAAGGTAATTTCCTGGTGCGAAAGTAAACAGCTATTTATTATTATACTCTTCGCAAATACGATTACGACGAGTATATTGCATTTGATCGGGACATTTCTAAAATCGTTAATATCGCTCGCAGAGAAAAAAATCATTTCGTTCGTCATCGAATTCTGAACAACTTTCAAAATGTCCGTCTGTTCATCTGTCCGTCCGTCTGTCTGTCCGTCACGTTTCTTGTAAGCACGATAACTAAAGAAAAAAAGTCCGTTCGAATTAAAATTTGGGCTATAAGTTAGTGTTAGCTAGAGGAAGAAATCCATTGTTTTTGAAAAAAATCAAATAGTAAATAAAAAAGTTATAGGACATTTTATTTAAAAATATTAATCTACAGAGGGTTGCAATTTTCAATGTGCTACTAAAATTGAAGTAATTTTCTATAGACACCAAAATGCTGTAAAATATACTACCACAAATTTCGCCTACGCAGTCGGCATCATCGGGAGATGAAAAAAAATTGAAAATTAAATATGTGATCAATATATTAGGTATTGTAAGAATGAATCTTAGTTTATACTATAAAATATACTGCCACGCGTTTCGCCAATACAGTCGGCACCATCGGGAGAGAAAATTAAATATGTAGTCAATACATTATGTATTGTAAGAATGCAGTTTATAAGACAAACATAAGATTCTTTTCAAAAAACTGCGAAGAGTATCCTACAGAATGTGCAACAATTATATAAAAGTTCAATAACACTACTGTCTGCGAAGAATAAAATGTTTACCTCTAGTGTATATAGTATATTGCAAATACCTTTCCCTTGTCCTTTAATTTATTCTATTCAAATCTTACATTTATCTATTATGTGAATGATAACACGACACAATCACTTATTTCCCTTGCCCCAAAACATAGTACGAAAATACCTACGATAGGTAATTATACATTTGCGCAACATTTCCTTTGCAGCAAATGTCTTCTATAGAGACACTTTACGCGTGTGTACAAAAAAAAAAACACGAAAATATAGAAGTGGCTGCTGTAAAGAATTATCCTAAATTCTTTCAAACATAAGACAAAGTCTGCTAAAAATGCTTAGTTGCGACTAAGCATTTTGTAGTTATTTCTTTTTATTCCGTGATCAAGTCATAACTATTTTATGTTTATAAATTATTACTAAAAGCTAAAAAAACACATACTTCTCTGCCTTGACCCCGCGGACCTCTCCAAGGGAAAAACTTTCACTATTTTGTATAAAAGATGCCACCATAAACATATCCACTTTAGGCAAATTATCAGATTGGCCCTTTGAAAAACCTTGATCAGTCATTTTAAAATATCTGTACAACTACAATAAGCGGTACTATAAAACACAATTATATATTTATATCAGAACAGTCACTAACAAATCAACCACAGTCTTATAACACCGGTAAACATCTGATTGTATTGCTTCCCGGCGCGACGACTACCGAATGTGGTATGGTGTGACGTCACAGTCAATAGTAGCTCGTTTCGGGCCACTTCAATTTTATCGCTGTTTAGATCCTTTATACTGATCGCGTGGAATTAGAAAACTTATTTTTTTGTGAAGTACACGTTTTATTACAACGTTACGCTATGTTTTTTAGTATTATTTTTATTTTTAAAATTATAGGCAAGTTCCCTATTGTGTTCTGTTCTGAAATTTAAAGAAGGCACCTTGATAGAACAAACACTCATTCCTAATCGTTTATCCTTTCTAGCTTTTATGATCCTCTTTAATCGCAACTTCTTTATATGATTCCGAAGATCTATTATCATTGGTACATTCTCTGGATGTGCCCAGTAATCATTGTCAGCAATTACTTTATCAATTATTGATAATATCAGCAAATTCATCAACTCCTGTATTAGGGGACCAATCTGATCTTGCATTTGGCTGTTTTATAATTGACATCCATATGAGGATACCCAAAAGCTTTCTAACTCTTCCTTCGATAAATGCAGTGGCTTGTTAGGCCGTATCTGATTACTGAATAAAACTGTTTGATAAACAATACTATCTAAAAAGATGACATCAAAGAAAAATTTTAAAATTGTATAAGGAATTTTCAACTGTAGGACTTCTGGAGGAAGTAGAGTATTTCCTTGAAACTGGATACCTTCTTGGTATTCGTGATGGAATTCTTCCATTTCACTTCAGATGCTTTACTTGTCGAGGGCACATTAGGAAGTAGGTCAACTAAAGGTTTTTAATCATCACTACTATAACAAACTAGTTCTTCATGCTGTGTATTATTTTCCACCAAAATGTTGTACTCGTCAATATCATCTTCCAAAATGGAATCTTCGCTGTCTGACGGAAGATCTCTTATGTGCATCGAGTTTATTCCATAAAAGACTTTGGATATCAGTGTACTAAATTTCTCTAGGTCAATATCCATAATGAACACCTAAAAAAAGTAAACACCTAAAATCTACCTGTTATGCATACCGTTCCCTACTCGGGAACATATATATTTGCCAAAAGAATAATTACATGCCTTCACAAATACATATTACCAGGCCACTCTACACGAAAACCAGATACTGAGAGGTTAAACTAATATTTTTACAAAATAAAACTTACCTGTATTGCCATTTATAACAATTATCGAAAACACGTCTAAATTGCAACAGCTGATCGTTAGGTTATGTCACAGAATACTTTATTTCAATTCTGACAGAGTGCCGCCTTCTGTTGGTCGATAATTGAACATTAAATGGATATAAATGACATGAATAATAGTCCTGGTTTAAAAACATCATAATTATCTTGAATCTAAAAAAAAATATTTTTATTCTACAAATCTCCGTATTAAAATAAATCCTACCAGTTATACGAAATGCGCCGTCGTGATGGATTTACTTTCCAATAATATTTGCATTTTTTATGTTATATACCTATTCGTTTTTTTGGTTACAAATAATAAATAATTTTAACCTGTCACTTAACCTAACCTAATTATTTTAATTCTCCAAAAATCAAAAAAATTTGTACTGTGTGAATCGAGGTTCTGCTACCGGAAATTCAATAGGCTCCTCTCCAACTCTATTTGTTCATTAAACGGAGTATAACATAATTAAAACAATATCTAAAACAAATGTGATTTCTAAAAATAATTAAAAGATATCTTTTTTCTTGAGCATCAACTGAAAACATTATTTGTTTGACTGCGAGAGAATGTGGTGTGAAAATAATTGTAACGGGAATAGTATTGCTCGTGACACACTATTCGTGTATACACCTTAGCCTTTTAGATAAACGAATAAAACATTTGAATGGGGTTTGTATCACTGCATAGCATTCTATTAATATAATACAGCAGTTCTTTATCTGATCAGCGTGAAACATTTGGTGAGTATTGTGTCTGTTCTTCTCCGAAGTATTCTGAAATTAATGTTGACAACATCAGTTCTTATACAGAAAATAAAAATATATGCATCCGGCTCTAATTTTGGTACCAGTTACTATTAGCCAAAAAATTTTATAATTTCAAGCTGCATTCGATGAATGATAATAAATACGAGATTATATATCCAACATAAAATATATTAAAAAGAAACGTAATAATGCAGTTATTACCTATTTATCTTTTCAAGATCTTTTTAGTAGAAACGTTAGATATAATATATCTACTGAAAACTTGACTAACAATGATACATACTATTCTTATTACTATTATTGCACTGATGCTCTTGGTAATTAAACATAAATACCTCACCTCCTTGAGTTCAGTTATCTTCACTTCTGACAGTTGGTAAAGAGTTGGAGATTTTTTTTAATCTAAAATGGCAGTTTTGAAAGTTCTGGTAATTAAATTAATATCTCGGTGCATTTATTTTATCCTCACAACTTTAAAATTAAAATGTATGTACTTTATCCTAAAGCTGGGTCCAGATTTGTGCATTTTTGCCCAAACGAACAGTTCGAGATGAACGCGCACGAACAAACACGAACAAATAATTCGAACAAAAGCTCATATGCAGCACATTCGTCGTATTCGATATGTACCCATGTATTCCCACATGTTAGTAGTGTTACTTATTAAGCAGATTCTGTGGTAACTGACGCTTTTTTAAATTCTGTGCCTATTATTATCAACAAAAGTATGGATAACGTTTATACGGTTCCATAACACCGGCACTGTTCAAATTATCGATTAACTGTAGAGACTTCTCTATCCTACTCCATTTTTATCAAAATTTAAAATCAAACTAAATAAAAATAATAACATCAACACATGGTCTTCAGGGCGAATGCTACGAACACCACAAACTCTTTGTATTTCCGTCCAGATTGAATGCTCGGAGAATAGTATTTTCCTTCTACCAATTCCTATTTACCCACAAGCCGCGGAAAAAGTTTGGTGAGTTCGATTCTCGAAAGCACGTCCAGACTAACGAATTCAGCTCTACGCGTTCGGCTCGTTCTGTTAATTCGGGCAAAAATACTCAAATCTGGAACCAGCTTAATAGCTGGGGAAAAGTTCGAGGTCCAAATATTTTATAAATATTTTTGAACAGACAAGGAAACTTTGAAGCTTCTGGTAATTAAAATAAATACTCTTCCTGATAAATTTCTTATCCTGAGAACCGGGAAAGACTTCGAGAATAAAATGCTTTAAGAGTATTATTTTCTCCTGGAGAAGGATGATTTGAAAGCTACTGATAATTAAAAGAAATATTTCCCCAAGTTTGTTATTCTAATGGCCATGAGAGACTTCTAGATTCAGATATACCAGAAAAGGATTGTAATTAAATAAATGCCTCATGTTCCTGTTATCCTAGTTATACAAATATTATTTTTTTAATTAATTTTGATGCTTGTAGTCAATGACTTCAGAATTCTGAAGTCATTGCTTGTAGTAATTAAATAAGTATCTACTTCTTAGCATTTTTGTTATGCTGATATCGGACAGACGCGTTTTAATTGTCTTAAAAATTATTCTTGGATAGAAATGGGTAATTTTGATGCTCCTGGCAATTAAAAAATATATATCCCTCACGTTTTTTTTTTAATCCTGAGTGTCGAGAGACATTTTGAGAGTCAACTTTTTTTAAAAAACCCTTTTAACATACATACAACGAAAGGTGCAATAATTATATTCATGAAAATTTAAAATTTCGTTTCATTATTTTCTGAATCTAAATATGTATTGTATATTTAATTGCTGGTTATTAACATCACGCATATTTACTTAGACAGAAGTGCAACATCAGAAACTCGATCCAACACTGCAATACACTTCGTCAAATTCTTACTCAAACCTATACACAAAAACTTCATTTAGAGGACACATTTAAATATAAAGCGCACATTTTTTTATTAAAACATCATACCTACTGGAAAACATCATTCATACATTTATGTTAAAAATAGGTACACGGAAAACAACTGGTGCCAAAAAGCGCCAAGGTTTCCTCACCCACCATTAATGGAAAATTATGGAAATACGATATGAAAGTAATGAAATAATAAATTAACAGTAAGTAATTAGAGTAAATACTGTAAAAGAAAATTCTGTAAACTTTAATATCAAATTTAAAATCGTTTAAAACCAATATTTTCTAACAAACAGTAAAATATTGAAAACTTTACTCAAAACACGTATTTAAGGTACTGGAAGATTACACAGAGTTCTTCAGTAGTACTGTGAAGTTTTTTTATATAGTTTGATGCGTAAATGTTAAATAAATAAATAAATTTACACTACTAGCCCTAGAGCAGGTACATAATTTTTTCTGATTGTTTATTTACCCTTGGACTATTTCCACTATCATGTTCAATCACCGATGCCAAGGGCTAAACACTGATATCCCTAATCTGAAAACTCTGCCGAATGCCTATTTTGTCGTAGATTAGAAACACCAACACCAATAGTAGCAGACATGTTTCATTCTCTTATGAACTCATCGGTACTACAGGCGGTGTAAGGGATAAATTTGCAAATACCAAGTCAATATTGTAAACAATTTTTTTGACTGAACCCACCGGTGAGACAATGCGTCATCTCTTAAAGACAGAACAGACTAATTCAGATATATTTATAGTCAAAGGATTCTGGCATACAATTTAGTTTAGGACATGCTAATACACTACTAATGTAATGAGGGCTACCGTTTTTACGCTCACTAGTTGGCGCCACTGAAAAGTAAGGTAGCTGTCAAAAGTTACTGTCAGGCGCGGAACACAAGGTTATAGGGTTTTATTATAATTATTTCGAACATCAGTAAAAAAAACTTGTTAATTATGGCTGTGTTGTGCAGTTCCATTTTGTTCGGAAACAAAAGGCGGACATATGTTTCCGAGAGACTAAACTCGCCTAAAACAGTGGTTGGTAGCGATTCGGGATAACTTTACTCCTTCGAAACATTCGTGTTTGTAAGAAACATTTTAATCCTGACGATTATGCGTTACCAAAGGAGTCTACTACAGAAAATTGTAAGTAATAATCATGCACATTCGTTGTTTTTATCATGTCATGCTTGATATAACCTAACTTTAATGACATAAGACACATCTGATAGGTACAATAATTTCCCTACTAAGCAAGTAAATTACCACTTTCCCCTTCTGCCATCATTGTGTTAAATGCTTTTCAGCTAATTTTTATAAAAATCACTAAAAACCCGCGTTGAAAAGGCTATAGTAAACATTAACGTTCAGTGACATTTGAAATTTCTGTACCTTACCCTACACTAGCTCCTCTCGTAGTGAATTTAAGGGCAGTAGCCCTCATTGGGTGACAACATCGAAACCTTTACAAATGAAATCAACTGCTTTGTTAGTTGGGCGGGGCAAATAATTGCTGCAACCCGTAAAACAATACTGATGACTAAGCCGGGCCAAGCGATGGTAGATTCAGGGTCGGGCACAATACCAATGCCGTCGCGCGCTTGTTTACGATGACGATGACACGACACACTTCAGTTGTTATCTGTCGGTCGATGCATAGAGTACTAATATATAATAAATAATGTTGAACGTAAAGAGTAGAAAACGACCGTACGCTGATAAAGTAAATAAATTTATCGGTGAATTTCTGGATTTATTCAATGATGGATGAAAAATAATTTGTAAAGTTTGTGATCAAGATTTAATGTGCTGCAATAAATACGGCTGCAAAATTCATGTCAATAGTAACCGGCATAAAAATAAAAACCATAGCGTGTCTTCTTTGGAACCTCAGTTTATGTTTGATTTACTGTTAATGCTGATTGCCTGTGATGTTCCCCTGCGCATATTGGATAAACCAGCATTTCGGGAGTTCTGGAATAAATACAATCCCCAGGTGAATTTACCAAGTCGTTCATCGTTACGTAGATATGTACCAAGTGTTCGTGAAGACATTGTAAATAGGACTAAATCTGCATTAAAAAATACACGGCTGTGGTTATGTGTTGACAAGACGATAGATTGTAAAAAAAATTCTATTTTAAATGTTATAGTACGTGTACTCGACCCTGTTGAACCAACATTTCCACTTTTACTAGCTAGCAAAAGACTAACTGCGCGTACTGGCGAAACAATTACGTGGGTGATGTTGGAAACTTTCGAAAAATTTGAACTGTCAACAAGTCAAGTGTTGATGTTTGTGATCGACGGTGCTGCGACAATGCGTTTGGTGGGCCGTTTTCTTCAAAGAGGCGATTGTAGGTTATTACATGTTACGTGTAAAGTGCATGCGTTCCATCTTGTAGCAGAAACGATTCGAAAATGTTTTCCAGAGGTAGATGCATTAATAGCAAATACAAAAAAAGTATTTCTCAAATCTCCTAAACGGCTTCGAGCATTTCACAGACAGTGTCCTGGTATCCCTGAACCACCAGAGCCGATTCTTACACGTTGGGGAACGTGGTTGAAAGCGGCTTTTTATTATGCTGAATATTTTCAACAAATAAAAGCTGTGATACTACAGTTCAACCCTAACGAGGCTGCAGCTGTTAGGGAAAGCCAGGCAAGCTTTCAAGACGTTTCCCTTGAAACAGATTTAAAAACTATTAATAACAATTATAGAGGACTACACGACGAAATAGAAAAATTGCAAAATACTTCGTTGTCGTTAGTGGAATCGCTGCAAATAGTGGACGACGTAAATACACAGCTACAGACTATAAATGACGCAAAAAATAAGCCCGTTATTGAAAAATTCGAGAGTGTTACGGAAAGATCCTAATTTTACCAAATTAAGACAAATTTGTGATGGTGCATCTACAGCTGCGTTAAGTGAGTTCACAGAGTGTTTTACTTATGCCTTTATTACTTCCGTAGATGTCGAACGGTCTTTTTTTTTCAAAATACAAACATATTTTTTCACCACAGCGAACATTGCTTACTGAGACAACTGTAGAAACATATATGATGCTACACAGTTATTATGAAGTGCTCCCGTTTGTGATAACGACAACCAAGCTACTTCATAAATCTGCTTAAGAAGGTGAGTTTTGTACATATTTTTATAAAGTGTACCAGTATTAATAAAATTTATTTACATTTATTTTATTTATTTATTATTAGTTATCACTTAGATATACAATGTACATGTGTGAACGTCATTTAACAGTTTACTAATAATGTGCAGCACTAAGCTTACAAAATATAAGGAAATACATAAAAAAAGAATTTAAAGCGAACGAAACAGTACAAAAACATACATCACAATATATAACATGTTTTTGTTTTTATTATTGTACTTATTCAAGTATTATGATATGATGCATACCCAGTACGTCTCTGTAGGATTAATGACCTTGGCCAGGCTAGTGATGACTAATGACTTAATCAGTTGACACCTGTGGATTCGATCCACATGAATTTTTAAGAATATCACGAAGTTTGCCCTCACACGGTAGTATCATGTCTACCAATATCGATGTTGGATGTTTGTATGCCAAGCTGCCATATTAACCATATTGGTATATAAAAATATATACAGAATCAGCACAATTCATAATCTCGTATTTTAATTTAACATTTGAAATGTCAGTCAGCAAATACATTTTACAATCTTTCTTAACACATTTTTTTATACACAGAACTTAATAATATTGAGGAAATAAGGAAATTTGTATTACATCCCAGAGACGGGAATTCATTATCTTGTATTTTTATTTAATATTTGAAATGTCAGTCAGCAAATACATTTTACAATCTTTCTTAACACATTTTTTTTATACACAGAACTTAATAATATTGAGGAAATAGGAAATTTGGATTACATCCCAGAGACGGGCTTTAATTCTACTATGAAAAATGCGCGAAAAATTAATAACAATATAAATTGTAATTACTGAAAGTGTACTTACAAATGTGTAAGTAGAGGCAAAAGATTAACAAATCTTTTTGCATGCGAAAACGGTCGATGACCGGTCATCCACCGCCAAGAATTTTATTTATAAATAAATAATATAATAAATAAGCACCACAGAAATTAGACAAAACCCCAAATCCAAAGCCGAGACTACACGGGACAGGGTTACACTGATGAAAAAAACACAGACACACAACCATTTCCACCGATATTGACAATACCAGTGGCGAGATTCGAACCTGCAGCTACGATAAAGAGATTATCTAGCCACATTTGCCATCGTTCGCTCTAGCCAACTGCTCCACCGAGTCAGTGATTTATATAAGTAGTTAAGGACGATTACCGTTTTGGTCCATAAGCAAAGCACAGCTGTTAAGTGACTATATACGGCGGGTTTTGAGTATCTGCCGCATTTACCTTGTATTTTGTCGAAGGGGATTATATTGTGTACATTATTTAGCGATTATATTGTGTACATTATTTAGCAATTTTGTTCAGATTAAGCGGAGTTGATAATCCCGCTCATTCTCCGAGTTGTCTTTAGCGGATTTTTTATGTTTAGGGTTTTATCCCATAATACAGCCACAAAATTATGTGTCCAGTGTATCTTTATACATGATACTTCTATACACTTTTAAACTAATTATTTTAAATCAATAATATGTATATTTTTACATATATGTATAGATATTCGTAGGTTTTCTTTAATGTAGGAATTGTTATTTTTTAAATTAGCTTTAATTCCTAACTGGCACCACTCAGTCCAATCCAACAATTGCCTCGCTGTCCCCATGCACGGGGATGCTGGATCGGCTCCATAAAGGTTGTCAAAGGCGGGGGGAAAATGCTTTGGTTTATATAACATGTTAATAAATTGTATTTGTTTTTGATTTTAGCAATTTTGTACAGTTCGAGAACTCTCAAGCATGATATATGTTGTGTGTACGGCGAGTATAAAGACATTTTTTATTTACTCGATATTTGTTTTTCGGTGTGGTGCGTTAGTCGACGTAAACATGGCGAGGCAGTCTGCATCTTCAGACACAATGATGCGTTATGTAAAGTGTGCAACGTTAGACTGTCATACGCGTAAATCCGCTGTGACGAAATATGTGTCGTCGAAAAAACACCAAACGTTGATTGGCGGAGAAAAACAAAGGAAGTGACATAGGCAGGTTCTGTTATGTAAAGAAGTTTACATTGTAAAATACTGTTTACCGTACTATCTGACTCCGTTATTTAGTTTATGTTGCCTAAGGACGCAAA
Source organism: Rhamnusium bicolor (assembly GCA_029963845.1). NCBI lineage: Eukaryota > Metazoa > Arthropoda > Insecta > Coleoptera > Cerambycidae > Rhamnusium > Rhamnusium bicolor. The sequence goes on from JANEYF010001034.1 coordinate 254,785, forward strand.
CGATATTCGCCCTCGACTATAACTACATAATACAATTCTCGGCCGCTTACTGATGCAAATATAACTCTCGGCGGTTGATGACCGCTTATCGGTGCCGGTTTTACATTCAAAAATTAATTAATTAATTTAATTAACGTTTAAGTACACTCTCATAAATTATAATTGAATTTACTACTATTACATCACGCGTTCTTCGGAATATAGTATTAGGTTTAAAAATCCGCTTCTGGGATGACATATAAACTGCCCAAGTCTATAAATAAGTGTTTAAAAAAAAACCTTTGATAAAGTGTGCACATTTTTAATATTTGTAAATAAAATCGATAACTTAATATAGTTAAACAAAGAAATAATTAAACAGTTAATATTAAACTTTCCTTTCTTTAAAATATTAGTTTTATTGCCTTTGACATAATATTAATAATATTTTTGATTACGGGCGTTATATTAATTTAGTATTCGGTCTTGGCAAAAAGCCAGCAGTGAAATAAATATCTACTGTTTGCTTGGTATAAAAAATATGTATATTTTGTTATGATTGTACTATATTAATAGTATGTATTTAGGATGAATTTTATCCATGCCTTTTTTAATGTGAATCTAAATAAATGTAAAATATTAATCACACAATATTTGCAATTCTCACACTATTTTTGGAAATTTTCTTCTCCTTTTTCTAAACTTCAACCATTAACTAAATATTAAGGCTGGGAATCGAATGCGAATAATTCGAGTATTCGAATATTCGAGTAATCGAATTAGAATTATTCTATGGAGAAATTATTCGAATACTCGATAATTCGAATATTCGAATACTCGAATATTCTAGTATTCGAATATTCGATTATATCTGAGTAAATTTTAATATTAAAATATATTATTAAATTATGTACGAATAGGTATGCAGTATGCATCCAACCAAAGTAGGTAGATAGTAGGTATAGGTAGGTACCTATTCTAAAATCTAAATATATAAATAGACCACATTAGTGGCACGTTTTACTCCCAGTCAAACTATTCCATCTCTTTCTCGCCTCGACCTTATTCTTACTGTACTAAGGCAGGGGTTAAAATTAAATTTTAAATTTTAGAAAACCTGTAAATATTTAACTATTGACTTTTCATGTATTTGTTTTACCTTCACAATCTGCGTCTTTTTTTAAAAACATTCTTATTTTAGAGCACTTTTATTTTCTTCGAAAAGGAAAAATAGTTCGTTTTATTTAAGCTTCAATAGTTAAATGTGACCAATAGCGCCTCAATCCTAAAATAAAATACTAACTAAATAATTCTGACCCTTAAAGCACATATACAGGAGACATACCCTATTGTGGGTATGGAGAGCAAATCAAATTGCCTGCTTAGTGGTTTACGTCATGACTATTACTGTGGTCTCTCCAACCAAATACGCAAATAGAGTATTCACTATTCACTAGTATTCAGTGCTATACCTATTAATAATGAATATTCGAGGATCCGGATTATTTGGATACATATTCGAATAATTCGGATTATTCGAGTATTCGAATATTCGAATAGGAATTCCAATATTTTTTTCGAACGAATATTCGAATACTAAAATCTGGAAAATTCCCAGCCTTACTAAATATGACACATACTTGTAATTATTAAACTTTTAGCTGCACTTATAAACAAAACACCGGTTAATTAGGCAACAGATTAATATCAGCCATCTACCAAAAAAATCACAGCTGACAGCATCCCGCGTAGAGCACAGGCACAGTAGAGAAACGTCGCGTTAGCAAGAGGTCTCTACTGTGGCACGGGTCACCGCACAACATGCGGGCAGCGAGTCATCATCCGCGCTGGCTGGCAAGGTTCATCTATTTTTTTGTTTATGACAAGGTAATATTCCAAATTAATAATATTGGTTTTATTCTCAGTTTTAATAAAATATACATTTTTATTATATTACAAATTTCCTGTTGTTGAATTATTTGTGGTTTGAGAATATATTATAATTGTATACGGGTGATTGTCCTAAAAGTGAGTAAATTGATTCCAAAATCTGTCTCTACCTGCCAATACACCAATAATGATATAATTATGTTTAAATAATTGTTTCAAACCACGGTATGTATATTTGACAATTAAACGGGCTTAAAAATAATCGGTTTCAAAAATTTGGACGTTTTTGTAATGATGATTAACACAGGCCGACAAAATTTTAAACAAGAAACCAGACTATACTTTTCCGAATGCATTTGACGCGCTGAATCCGAATCCGACCTCAGAATTGCTCCATCAGGTTTTCGAGAGATTCTAACCTAAAAGTGAAAAAAAAAACGTTTTATCGCTATATTTGAGGTTGTTACATCACGGGGTAATTTTTCTCCTCAAAACTAGTTACGGCATCTAAAAGTACTCTTCCCCTTTAAAATCCATTTTGCATTATTCCAATATTTATTCTTCTCCGAGAAATTGTTAGTTAAAATTTATCAGTTTGGAATATTAGTGGGTATTCGGAAATTGAGTAGCATCAGGTGAAGACTTCAGAACACAGCAGAATCAAATTAAAAACACCTAAATTTCCACCTCATAATAAAACTAAACTAATAAATATTAGAATATATCCATCATCATCGCGCTTCACTTATTCTCTGTGAATTTTCAAACATTTACAGGTTGAGTAATAAGACAAATGACGTTCAACATTTATTGGACAAATACTGGGTTCGGCTAAGGGCGGTAACATGCGATAGAGTTGTAGTGTCTGCGATATTTGAATGTTTTTGCAAGGGAGAGTAGTACTTTCACATACCGTAACGAGTTTTGTGGAGAAAAATTACCTCGTGATGGAACATAACCTCAAATATAGCGAAAAACTGAGTCTTTTCCACTTCTAGGTTAGAATCTCTCGAAAATCTGACGTGATGGAGCAATTCTGAGGTCGGAATCGGATTCTGCGCGTCAAAAACCTTCGGAAAAGTATAGTCTGGTTTCTAGTTTAGAAGGTCGGTTAAATTTTATTGGACTCTGTAATACACGGAAATGAACAAATGCTCACCCAAGTTCAAATACATTAACTGGATTTATAAATTTGTAAGATACACGATTTCCTTTTAAAATTAGGTCTAGCTCTGGGAGAACTTACAACACATGATCATCTGTTATGTAGCTAACATCGACCTCACCAAATTTAAAAATTTGCTCATATTCATGGACACACAATTTCAAAATTCACGAAGCTGATCTTTAACGACTTCTCCAAACAAGAGATTTCTTCACTACATCAGACTTAGATTGATCCATTCCTCTTTCATTTAGTAGACTATGTACACGAGTACTAGAGGTCAATTCTGAATTAGATGGAGTCTGTGAATCATCTTTCTTCTGCCTCTTCACCAGTTGATCATTAATCTGTTCTTTTAATCGACTATAACATTTCTTGTATTTATTCAACTTTTACTGCAATGCTGCTAATTTGCTTGTTAAGTTCTCTTTTTTTCTATATCGTTCAACTTTATTCCTATTGGCCAATTTTCATCTCGCTTCTTTTCTTGATTACGATAAAACAGATACCCTTGCACTATTTTCTTCATAGGAAGCAAGTGGAGTGTTCTCTTGCAATATGATATTTTCTACTAAATCTGCTTATTTCTTAAACGGTAATTTTTAAAATTAATCTTTCATATTCTCCTTTGTTCCCTAATGTTATAACACTAATACTCTTCTTAATTTTATTTTGATTTATCTTAAATATGTTTCTCTTTATCTCTGCTTTTGCTCTTCTATTTTCATAGGATCCTCTCAAATCTTCGTTCTTCTCTTTCGCATTATCTTAATAATCCAATTTCTGAGCCTTGTCTTTGCACTACAGTTATCTTTTACACTGATACTCTTGTTTAATATAAGGTCAGTTATGTTAATACTTTCAATTAGTATCTAGAGCAGCTATCAACTACAAAATTGAATACTTGTACATTTATGTACTTTGGAAAATTAGTTTATCTATTTTGCAACTTAATTCACCTCCATCTAGACAATTATACTATAGTTTTCATGAAACAGTGGTAAAGTCATTCCCGTGTTCGTCTTAATGCACGGGAATGATGACATGGGAAAGACGTTTTATGATCATTTCAGAGATTTTGACATTACATTTTTAAAGTTTTTTAAAATTACGTTCTCTGAAATATAGGTATCAAATAGTCGAAAGTCCTTTTCTAATTTTTTTTCGCTTTTAATCTTAAAATATTTATTTGTAACCTAGTACACAGAAATTGTCACCTTTGAAACAATCACCCATACATTTTTACAACTAGTTAAATTCTGATAATTGCAGAAATTAAATTTCTTTGTTTACTTTTGCCAAATACTTCTATCTGGGCACTTCTGAACTTTTGCCCGCGTTCTGTTTTTTATGACATGAAATTTTAAACTAAAACTAATCTTACTACTACATTTCGACGAAATTATAAACCTGTGGAAAGTATATTGTTTACTTATTAATTTATACTTACAAGATTTGAAAAAAAAAATCACAAGACCTAGGCGACTACCTTGTTAATATATGGACCTATTTTTATTGAAAAAGGCCACACTTAGGCGATATTCGTTTCTAAATACACTGCATAGATAGATAGGTATCTGATTTGTTTTTCTATTATCATAGTTTATCATCTCCTTTTGTTAAATAGCAATATTTGTGGTTTAATCTGGGTACACATAAATAAAATTAATATTTTCGAAGTCAAGTGTATGAGATATATTATTATATGTGTACTAATTTATCTCATTCGAAAGCATTTTACCAAAAAAGCTGATAAATTGGATTAAAATGAATCTACGCACTACTTACTATGATAGTGAAGCTTACGCTGAAGGAAAATCGCTACGTAATAAAATCAGTCATCAATCTCTTGCTTAATGCAAGTTGACATTAATATCTTTAACATGAACACATTCTTTTATAAAAAAATCTCGAAAAAATATACACAATAGCTGAGTAAACGTGTTATATACTTTAATCAATAACTCGATTAAAGTGAAGTCTTAGGAAGTGCGAGGACACTGGAAAAGGCTCAAAAAAGTTTCAGAGGAGAATTAATGCAAAGATATATAATATTAATGTCCTTCTCAGAGGATTAAGGATAGTGTTTAGTAAAATTGTGGAATTTGAGGCAAACTAAGTTTCTTAAACATACTTAGGCCATCACTGAATATGCTAAAGGCTAATGCAGTTTAGGCAGGAAATCTGAAAATGTGAATTTTGGCAGCAGGGATGACTGATGATTAAAGCTCATCATTTGAGTTAGATAGTTGAGTAAAAGTATGAAGAGTCAAGAGTTAAAAGTTAGAAGATTTTAAAAGTGAAAATAAAAAATATCTACACGTATCTGTCGCCTATTACATATAAACATCGATTCAGGAATGGCCTGAAAAATTCGGGCAAGGTTTGGCAAAAAAATTCGGCAGAAATTAGATATATTAATTTTGACAGTCTTAAGTACAGGTATATGATGCGAGATCTTTTCCCCCATTATTACCATCGAAGGAACCACTTCAGTCACTGTTTTCAATGAGAGATGGGATGATATGTCAAAAATACACGAGTCGTAGGTATAAATAACGAAAATCTATCACATCGTTAATATCTATATGTTTATATGAACTCTTTGTCCTATAATAAGTCAAGGTATCGCTTTTTTTAACAGGCAGCACTATTTTTTAATTGGGGCAAAATTTTTTGTTATATTTACGATTATGCAATATACAACTCTTACTCGATTTTTTTTTGATAATATTTGGTAGGAGGTGGTTGATTTTTCAACCACCGAATGTTTAGGGTCTCAAATTGTTACTAATTCATGGTTGAACATTCAACCACGCAGTCGACTTTAGTAGTCAAAATTTCGTTTCAAATCATTCTGTAAGATGCAGTCTAACCAACTGGTCGAATTACATGCTCCAAATGCGTCGTAATACACTGAAAAAATAAGTGGATGAATAATCGACTACCTGTTGTAATCAGGGTGGGCAAATTTCGATGTTTGTATAGGGTAACTCGATAACTGTAAGAGATATAAAAAACTGGAAGACACATTCTCGATCTCTTTTTTTTTAGACAAATTTAATGGCGAAAACAAAAATTTGCTATCGTCTTTTCTTTTCGAGTTATAAACAAAAGTTCGATTTTTCGACTTTTAGACATATCTTGGTTGCTTGTAAAGTTATAAAAAAAACCACTTTTACATTCTTCTGTCACTTTTTCTGTATAATACAGTGGCGTCGAGAAAATTAAAAAAGGTGCAATTTTCGAGTTATGGCCTAAAGTTGTATTTTTTTAAATGGGATTCATAGTTGGCAATGGTTTAGATAAAAAAGAAAATTTTTTTCTCTTTCAAACTATGTATCATATGTGGGGTCGCTTTTGATGTGTAAGTATTTAATAGCGAAAATAATCTTTTAGTAGATTACTTTTTGCGTTTTTTTTATATTTATTCCAAGTAGGCGTTGGTCATCTAAGACAGTGTTCATCTGTTTGTCAGTCAATTGCATATTAATAATTTTGTTTCCATCATAATAACACCCCATTTAATAGTAAAAGTGAAGATGTCTTACGAAAATTACGAGAAATATGATATGCTAGAATGCTTTATTCAAAGTAATAACAGCTGTGATATTACATCCGAAATATATTTCAATCGCTATCCAGAAAGAAGACAACCTAATAAAGCTATTTTTAAGAGGTTCAAAGAAAATCTCATTAATTGTGGGTCCTTCAACAAGCCAAAACCATAAATTATAATTGAAGATGCTGAAGAAGCTTCTCTAACTGTTGTAATTGGAATGGCAGTTGCAAATCCTTCAATTTCAAGTAGTCAAATTGAAGCTGATTCTGGTATTTCAAGACGTCGAGCTTTGGGTATCTTGACAACACACAAATTCAGGCCTTATACACTAAGAAAACATCATTACCTGCAAGCAACTGATCTTTAGCGACGATTGGAGTTTTGCATATGGCATCGTCAAAAAAGTCAACAAGATCCACTCTTCTCTAGAAATGTATTTTGACAGACAGACAGATGAAACATTTGCAGTGCAGAAATTTTCAACAGGCATATCGAGCACTATTGGTCTGATATGAAGCCTCACCGTATCGTTGACGTGCGATCTCAGGGACGTTTTGGTTTTGGTGTTTTAACATCACATATATTAAAAAAATTTTAATGGCCAACGGTACTACGAAATCGTAAACCAGAAAATTATTGAGGAATTTATGGACAATGTACCCTTAATTGAGGCAAGAAATCAGGTCTTCTAACAACATGGTGCAATACCTCATAATATCAGGACCGTTTCAGAATTATTAAATATCAATTTTGAAAATAACTGGATGGGAAGTAACGGACCAGTGAGATGGCCACCACGATCACGTGACTAAACGCCACTAGATTTTTCCTTTTGGGGACACATTAAAGATGAATTATACAAGAAAACCAGTATCGACATAAATGAACTCAGACAAAATTTTATAGACTGTGTGAATTCCATTTGAAATCTTCATATTTATAATGCAGTTCAGAGTGTTATGAAGAGGTGTAATTTATGTATCGAACATAACGGACATCAGTTTGAACATTTACTTTAATTTGAATTTTCAATTTGTAATTGTAATATATTATAAAATTAGATATCTGATTTTTTGGTCTTGGCTTGTTGAAGGACACAAAATTAATGAGATTTACTTTCAACCTCTTAAAAATAGCTTTATTAGGTTGTCTTGTTTCTGGATAGCGGTTGAAATATATTTCGGATGCAATATCACAATTGTTATTACTTTGAATAAAGCACTCTAGCATATCATATTTCTCGTAATTCTCGTAAGTCATCTTCACACTTTTACGATTAAATGGGGTGTAATTATGACGGAAACAAAATTATTAATATGCAATTTACTGACAAACGCCTACTTGAGATAAATATAAAAAACCGAAAAAGGTAATCTACTAAAAGATTATTTTCGCTATTAAATACTTACACATCAAAAGGGACCCCACATATGATATATAGTTTGAAAAAGAAAAAAATTTCCTTTTTAATTAAACCATAGCCAACTATGATTCCAATTTAAAAAAATACAACTTTATGCCATAACTCGAAATTGCACCTTTCTTTAATTTTCTCAACGCCACTATATTATACAGAAAAAAGTGCCTCAGGAATGTAAAAATTGTTTTTTTCATAACTTTACAAACAACCAAGATAATACATGTCTAAAAGTCGAAAAATCGAACTTTTGTTTATAACTCGAAAACTAAAGACGATAGTTAATTGTTGTTTTCGTCAGTGAATTTGTCACAAAAAAAGAGATAGAAAATGTGTCTACCATTTTTTGTATCTCTTACAGTTACCGAGTTACCATATACAAACTTCGAAATTTGCTCACCATGGTGGGACCCCGGGAGGAACTTTTACAATATTAGAAAGCCTCTTAAGAAAAGTCCACCAAAAACATATTTCATTACACGTTTCAATTAAGAAAGTGGTGACATGGGTAAAACGCCCGAATGATAAATAACAGTCAAAATTTGTGTGAAACGTGAAAATTCTTCTACCGCGTGTCGATATGTCTTAAAGTAGTTTAAGAGAAAAATGAGGAGTGAGAATGGATTTTTATATACATAAAAAAGGGTGAGAAATGCCCAAAGCCGTAGCCGGTGTGAAATGTAAAATACTATGAAGCGCCTCAAAAATTGTGCCGATATCTCCTTTAATTTTAAAGGAATGGAAATAAGAAAATTCAATGACTAACAAATCAGCAAGTTTCGGAGATTTTGACAAACCCAAAGTTAGAGATGCTAGCTTACACTTGAGGTACTCTAGCTTACATCAGTCGAAGGAGCTTCTTCAATTGGTTTGTGCTAATAGTGAAAACTGCCCAGGTCTTTTTTGCGAAAACCATTTGAAATAGAAAAAAACATGATTGTAGAAAATTAAATTGTATTCTCTTCCCCCTAAATATGTCACCACAGTCATATTCTTTTCGAACACTGTTGTATAAACATATAAACGATTTGGGGTATGTTACGCCTGTTATTTAAATTTGCAAAAAAAATGTTGGCTCTACCTTTGTTGGGCAGTTAAAGGATTTATAAAAACATGAAGTTTAGCAATTTAATGTCTGACTAAGCTTTATGAATACAAAACATTTAAAAGTGACAAATCTAACAATTTAAGAGTCTATATCAGATGCAAGTGAAATATAGTCTCGATTTTACCACACCCCGCGCAGGCCACGGTGCATACATACAGCCAAACCGAAATTATCGCGGCGAATGTCGAAGGTGGCCGATGTTCTAGTTACAGAACGGCATAGTGGAACATTTCAGATCGGGAGATGATGAATTATCAGAGGCGGAGTATAGTTTATACGAGCACAATTGAAATCGTATAAAAACTAAAAGCCAGCAAAAACAGTCGGCATCTCTTTATTGTACATATAAAATAATATATAGAATAAAGAGATGCCGATTGTTTTTGCTGGCTTTTAGTTTTTATACAATTTCAATTGTGCTCGTATAAACTATACTAGAGGTTTCGTACGACATAAACCGACGAAAAAGTTGTATTGCGTCAAGCTTATAAGCTAAGCAGTAGCTAACCTTACCCTTCATGCGTCCTTGTCCTGCAATTAATATGTAAAAACAATAAAAAAAACCCGAAATTATTTATTACTTTGTTTAAAAATAGTTAAAGAACAAAACAATTAAATCGTTAGTCTACAAAAAAATTTTCATTTTATCGTTTCTTATTAATGCATAGTATTATTTTAAAAATTTTTCCTATAAAATGGAAGTATCAATGTGTGTCATATCATTCAACTCAGAATGGAAAAGGCGATGAAATAATATGAAAAATATATTTGTGTTATTTTAAATTTAAACTCCAATATTTTTATCAAATATGAAAGATTATGATGATGTTACATATATTGCTGAATTCAGAAAGAAATTTTTTAAATTGAGCCGAATATATAGGATATATCATTTAGAATAAAACAAATTAAGGCAATTTCCGGTCAAACCGGAAGTAAAAGATATACATGTGACGCGCATATTTAATCAGTTTTCGGAATGTCGTATGTCCATTTCCGCATATTAATGCAGGGTGTAATTTTTTTATTTTTCAATTTTCGGCGTTTTCTTTTTATTTGACATTCAATTGTTTTTAATTTTCGGATTCCTTAGAAAAAAGCACATAAGTATAATTTTTTAAGTTTTTTCCTAGGTTAAAGATACAGCAGAAAAATAGAGTAAGGTGCACTTAAAATGATCACCCTGTACATGAGGTTACTGCGCTTAAAATAAATCAAAAATAAAAATTATCATATTCACCTCTCATTGAGCCTTTCATTCTCCGTATCAATATTTAGAGACGGCAAAATTGGAAAACTTTCATTTATATTAGTCTCTCTACAGAAATTACCGGAAATAAAAGAAAATAATTACTTTTATTAATTTACGAAAAAATTCAATTTTCACTAGTACTTACTTTTTATATTTTCTCTTTTGGGCTAATGTTCGATTTTTCGGTTTTCTGCTAGGGTATTTACGCTTATGATATGTTTTTATTTTTCCCATTGTTCTTTCACTCCACTAATAATCACTTTCAATAACACGTCTACTTAGGTGTACACTTGATTTTAAAAAAAACTGGTACAACTCTTGTAATCGAAAATCTTATATAATAGTTTAGTTGTGTGCATATGTCTATAAATAGGGCTGGCCAGGCATGTCGTGAGGGGGTGGAGAAGAAGTGATTTACCCCGGACCTGGGTTTTTTGGAGGAGATCGGTTTTCTTTGTGTTTTTAAACTTATTAAACCTCTCTCTTTTATTTTATTCAAATGGAATTTTAAAAAATAATTAGAAAATAACTTTTTCAAAACATTTTCAAGCCTGCCATATTATTGTTTAAAAAAATAATATTTGTTACGGATAATTCTACTAATGGTTGTAATTAAAATACTAACTGAATAATGATAATTCTAATTTTAAAATAAGAACACAAAAATACCACCTGAGATTAAAAAAAATGTAAACAATGCAAACTGAACATAAAAATACAATAAAAAAATTAAATAAATTAACTTCAATTACGTAATACAGAATTAACTAATATTTTGTCATTGCTCCATTAGCATCTAAAACTGCCTGAAGTCTTGCAGGCATGGACAAAATCAGATTTCTTGCAAGGTCAACTTCTTGCGACAAGTTCTCCCAAGCGTCTTCAATTATCCCTTCCAATTCTTGGGCATTATTTGGATGGTTATTTAATTTTCCTATATGTTCCACCATTAGTCCCCATACATTTTCAATTGGATTTAAATCCGGACTTTTAGATGGCCACGGTAACAACTCTATGTTTTTATTAAGAAACCATTGCCTGACACGATGGGCCGTATGTATGGAGCAGTTGTCTTGTTGGAAAATAAAATTATTTTCCGGAAACACCTCTATTACTGACGGCAACATAATATTGTCTAATATTTCAATATATTTAATGGAATTGAGATGACCACCACTGTTCCAACACACATCTAACCCATTTAGGCTCATCCAAGCCCAGACATTGACTGAAAACCTTCCTAATATTTGTGGATCGAAAGTATATTTTTCGTCGTATCTAGTGGAAGGAGGCCTATATACGCGAACATGTCCATCGTTACAGGATTTAAAAACCTTTTCGTCAGAAAAGACAACTTGTCCCCAGTTTTCATCATTGATTATATAGTTGAGTGCAAAAATAATCCTACCCTGCTTCTTTTCTTCTGAAAGTTTGTATTTTTTAGCCGCTGAACAACTCTTCAAGTCGCTTTGTAGTTTTATTCTTATGCAAGCAGTAGATACCGAATCAGGGAAATTTGTCTCTGAAATTGCATTTACTGCAGTCTGAAAAAGGTTTTCTATTAGGTAATTTATAAGATTTTCATCTTCTTGATTATTGCTCTTTCTGGGCCTACCGGAACCAACTTTACGGGATACCGTTTGGTTGGTTTCCCATAGTTTTTTAACACTCATTATCGTGGTTTTACTCACATTGTATTCAGCAGCAAGTCTTCTTATGGACCAACCATCTTCAATTTTAGAAACAATTCGAAATTTTTGAATATCTGTTAGATGTCGAACCATTTTTAATAATGACGCCACTGATTAACGGCAAACTGACATTTGTAAGATTATTAATATCAATCAAAGAACGAATGATTTACATAGCTAAAAGAAAGTGTACCTGTTTTTATTTAAATCAAGTGTACCCACTTTATAACAAATAAGTAAATTTGAGATATCTCTAGAATACACACGCCACTGTTGTTTACGCAAATCGCAACGTGGCTCCTAAGTGCCCGATTCCCCCTCCCGCAAACGAGTCCAGTGTATGCAAGTGCATCCGTGTTTCCGAAATATCATGCGAGATGGCAGCTATTATCGGAATACAGATATGCAGTTTTTAGTTTTCTAATAAATTTATTTTCAACTAATCCAAGAGTTGGGTCACATGAATATAAACGTTACAAACAGTGACTAATGTCGGAATGTTAAAAAATTTGGATACAAAATATTTAAAATGCATGCGAAAATTTTTTGACGACTCTAAAAAAAAAAATTACATTCCGACATTTTATACATATTTTTGAAAAATCTTGTAAAAAATCGCACTCAAATCGGATAAGTTTTAAACGAGATATTCGAAAATTATAATTTAATAGGGTATATAAGACTCTTAATGTTTTTATATTTGTTTGTCCCGAGGTTTGTCCACAACGTTCAACGCTGTCAACAAAATAAATTATTAAGATTTAATATCCATTACATCACAAAAGAAATCCCACCCACATTGTAACCGCAGTCAAATATTTCATTTCTCTTAATGTTTGATAAATATAAGATTATTATTAACAATACAAATTCAGTCCGTCCACTAGTACAATATCAGATGGCGGGTCCTTTAAAAGTGTTTGTACAGATTGTCTTGTTTCCAGAACTTCATTTATTTACTGTGATTAATTGTGATAATAAGAATAGACGAAAAGCCGACATATCTCTTCTAATTACATTGTAACGTATTTTGACCTCAGGCAAGCTGTAGATTATTAAACATTTTATTACTTTATTTAATTAAGACAATAATTGAGATTTATTAAATAGCACAGTTGACAACGTACGTACAACTTATCTTTGTCCTTCGATTTTAAATCTTCATTAAATAAAAATAAACAAATTAACAATTTTATTTAGACTTTAGACCATGATCCACAAGGACAAAATTTCCCGTCTCCGTGAAAATAATCTTTTAGGCTGGGTATTGAAACTCGCCCAGTCTATTCTAATATTTTTCAAATAATGTCCAATCCGGTCCGGTCCGGTATATATTTCACACGCAGTATAATGTTTTGTAATGCATAAAGTAGTAATATGCAGTAACAAATATTATACTAAATAAAAGTCCGCAGGGGTTATATCGGCAGATCTGGCTGGCCACAAAATGGGAGACTTGTTTCCTAAAAATTTGACAATATTTAAACTGTCGCTCACTGAGTGATATATAGATAGGTACCTTCTCCCTTTCTGTTCATATATTTTCTTCAAAACCGGGCATTTGATTGCACTACCGCACAAAACACTGGCAAAAATCAAGACGCCTTTAATAAATATTTGGACATAATTAATGATTAATCCTAATATACCTAGTACAATACAGTAAGGGTAAGTACCACGTGGTACGATTTCGGGTAAAATATGTTTTTGTGCAGCATATTATATTTTTGTGCAATAAAACGTAGTGTTGTGCATTATCATATAATACAGTATATACTAAATGCGATAGATATCAACCATTGCGGTCGAAAAAATTTCGACGATTTTTCATCCAGTGCAGTGGTTTCATTTTCATGAAATTTGGATTGTGTAAAAAACTTTCCTTTTTTTTTTGCATTTAAGACAGTTTGATAAAATGTTAATGGTGTATCAAAAGGCAATTTAATTATTAATTAATGCTATTTCATTGTAATAAACTAACTTAAAACCAATTTTGGTAGTATCTTCATTAACTTAGAAAACATTTCTTAATAGTGTACTGATGGAGCTAATTAAATTTTGCATGTTACAATTTTCTCCGAAGCATTCCACTCGTTCTGGATCGCCTCAATTAATTCCTCCCTATTTTGACATCTGAATTGATGACTAAATATTGTTCACTAGGGAACCCCAAACATTTCCTATAGGATTTAAGTCGGGGCTTCTGGACGATTCAGAAAGGGTTTCAACATTATGTCCGGCAAACCAGTTACGAACTACATGCACCGTATGGACCGGTGGTTTGTCTTTAATGTAATTCGTTTCTTAAAATAAAGAGAAATTTAAAAATATCGATCTGTGTGGGTCGTTATTATCTACATTTTAGAGTAACAAATTTTTGGAAAATTATCAATGCCATCTAAATTAAGTATTAAAAATGTACATGCTCAAATACAAATTCATTGTAAATCGATATTGAACAGATGGAAGCATAACATCTTTCATTATCTCGACATATCTTGGTTCATTTAATTGTACTCCTACTACGTGTATTTTATCAGATCCTTGAGCACATATCCATAAGCAGAAAACCATGCGCTGTTATCAGCGCATGCCAAGTGAATGAAATTTTAATTGGCAAAACGGCATTTATTTCAATAAATAGGTATAAGTGTAGTGTGATATAATTTAAGTAGTTGTTTAAGTTTTAAATAAGTGGTTATTGTTACCTATTTGTAAAGTAAATAAAACATAAAACCTCAAAAATTGGTATGTAATACATGCAGTCGTCTCGCTGAGGAACGAGCAAAGTTACGTGTAATATTATATACATACGTTTAACCCGGCTTCCTGCCGCAATACTGGTTGCATATATCACAGGTATATAAATAAACGCACACATATCAATTACAGCGTTTATATGAAGGCTCTATAAAAATGGAATTTTTTTATATTACTGCCGGTCCTGAAAAATTACAAATATTTCTACTGCCTGGTCAAGTCAAATAACAAATTTTGGTCAATAATACTGTCAATAATGAAATTGAAATTTGGGCTCCCAATTACTTCCTCACCCCTCAAAGTGAGGAAGTTATGTATTCGTGAAAAAAATTTTGAAAATTTTTATTGCATTTCTGGGCGAATCTCGACGAATTATGATGATATACAAAATTTCAGACAAAAAATTTTCTGTCTGTCTGTCTGTGTGGTTCGCGATAGCAGCTACAAGTTTTTGAGATAAAGCTTTCAAATTTGGTTCACACATTCTAGAGGTCAAGGAAGAGATTGAGTTCACTAATGAGCAAAATCGGTCCCAATGTCTAAAAAAATATTAGTGACATTCCACCAATGTGACTTTTTTTAAACGTCAAAATGTAACTTTTTTGAAATGTCAAAAATTACTTTTATTATAAACTCCACCACACGTCGAGTTTTACTACGATGAGGAAGTTCTGATTCCCAAGTAATTGGCAGCGGTTTTTTATAGGTTATGTAAACATTTCACGCCTTAGAATGTAAAAGGACGTCAATAAAATTCTGTAGATTATGAGGCATCCAATTATTATTGACACAAATTTAAGATAACATTATGACCGTTAGTCAATTATCAAAAAAATAATTCATGTTATTTTATCATCACATTAAAATAAAAACTTAAATTGGAAACTGCACGGAATCTACCTATCTATCGATCCTATGGATTTTGTAAATTCTATATTAACTTATTATAATAGGATGGTTAAACACATTTTAAAATTAAAAAATGTACATAAACAATGACAAAAAAGGCCGATTTTTTTTTAAGGGTAAACGTTTTCTTTGAATTTTTGACCTAAAATTGTCCATTGTACGATGACCGAAACTTTCTCATCCAAGAAAACGACCCGCTTTAGATCTGCATTTACAAACTGGTTTAAAAATTCAAATCTACCTTCTTTACTAGCAGTAGTTAGTCTAAATTTTTTTGGCGGTCACGTATTTAGTCAAAAAATACCATGCTCCTTAATCTTTTTCTGCCGTTCTAACTAATACAGGAAAGTTAGTCTCTTCTACTGTTTTGATCAAATGGCGAAAGGATGTTACCTAATGTATTCGACCAGTTCATTATTATTTTCTTCATTTGTTTCTCTTGGGCGTCCAGAACCTATTCTCCTAGTTAAATCATGTGTTTCTAGCCACTTGCGCATTAAATGAAAAATTGTGCTTTTGTTGCACGTTATAACGACCACCCTTCCTTCCCTTCAGTAATGGCAAAGCTTTTTTCTGTTTACGTTAACATGTCTTAAGCGCTGGGGTTATGTAATATGACAATGTCATTGACAGATTAAAAAATACGAATGAAGAACCACTAAATATATGCAACTACAAAGAGAAAATAAATCGTAGAAAATTTTTCGGCTAGTGTTTTCCTGTTTTCCCCACTAATTGAAACATTTTTTCTAATTGTGTATTACTGCATCCGTTTTGCAACCCAATCCAACCCTGTCTTTCTGCGATAAAAAGATATTTATCTGCAATTGCTATAAGCTTTAAACGACAATATAGAAAAACTGTAGAAAAACTAAAGTACGTAAAATGCTGCTGTCTGCCAATTTTTATGTTCTTGTAGAAGCTTGTCCTATGTGATTATAATTTATATACTTTAAAATTTCTTGCAGCAAATGCAAATGGTTTTCTCTTGAATAGTTCGCATTATATTTCCGCTTCGAACCGTCATATCTTGCTGATAAGTATAGCGAGCTGTAACCGAGTTTGAAACGGGTATTTTATTTAGAATACGTTCAACTTTACAAGTGTATCATTTTGTTTCACACCAATGCAATGCACATAGCGTAACATTTAATTTTAAACAAAAAGAATTTATAGTGAATAAAGTCCATAGTTACTGGATAACCTGAAATCTTACATACAGGGTGGGGCAATAGTGCGTCGGACTTCGATATCTCGAGTCCTACGATAGATAAAAAAAACAAGTAAACTAGATAAAAAAGTCTATAACCGAACATTATTTTCGAATATACGCCAAGACGAAATGACAGGATCAAGTGCCTTTTTTTTTAAAAGGCATGCTATGTATGTCAGTACATTTTTTTAGCCTCTTTCTAGACTTTGTTCATTCCTATATTATTACTGACTATCTCCCAACCACTTAGATGTAAGGAATTTTTTTATTGAAATAATGCCATCTGCAGATGCATATTGAAAATATCACCAGTCACAATTATGGGTTTTAAGAAAAACATGTGAATACTAGTTACGAGACATCTAATTAATGTCTTTGAATCATTTTTACTTCCTAAAAATATACAGGGTACCAAAAATTATTTTTTAATTGAGAACTTTTCAAATTGAATTTTCTCAATTTTTTTCAAACGGAACACCCTTTATATTTATCAACGATGTGATGTCGAGTGTGATGTAGAAATGAAAAACGAAAATTTTGTGTAAGTACTTCCCTATGGCTGATTGCAACCATTTTCGTTTTATTGGCCAAGAACAAACATCAAGAATAAAAAATAGAGGTTTCTTCAAATAATTCAATAGAAAAAATTATATATAATAAGTGCTCCACATATTGTCCATTTTCATTGACTCACGTCTTTACGCGCTTTTCAAATGAGGTTTCTACTATTCCTAAAATAGTCGGTGTGATAGATAGGGCAGTGGCGTACGTGAAATTAACTAATACGAGAAACAATAAACTGTTACAATTTATAACAATGTATGTAAAAATTACCCTCTTAACTAGCTTGATAAACTAGCTTGCTTATCACAAACTGGAGAAGATGTGTAGCCATTTTGCAGCATCAGGTATGTTTCTATGGTTGTCTCCATGAGTGATGTTCGCTTTGGTAAAAATATATTCTTATATTTTGAAAACGACCGTTCGACATCTACTGATGTAATATACGCATACGTAAAATAGTCTTTGAACGCACTTAACGTATCTGGGGCTGCACCATCACATATTTGTCTTAAAACCAGTGTCTTTATTTAACACACTTGCGAACTTTTCTTAAACGCGCTCATTTGTTGCGTCACCTAAAGCGTGTAGCAGTAGATTTACTTCGTCCACTATTTGAAGTGCCTCCGCTAACGACAACGCACTGTTTTCTAATTTTTTTATGCTTTCATGTAATGGTTTATAGTTCTTCGCAATATCTTTTAAAGCTGTTTCAACGGAAATATCTTCAAATTTTGTCTGGCTTTCCGTAATAGCTGCAACCTCATCTGGATTGAATTGTAGTATCACAGCTTTTATTTGTTGTAAATATTCAGCATAATAAAAAGCTGCCTGCAACCATGTTCCCCAACGTGTAAGAATCGGCTGTGGTGGTTCAGGAATACCGGAACACTTGCTATGAAATGCACGGAGACGTTGAGGAGATTTAAGAAACACTTTTTTTGTCCTTGCTATTAATGCATCCACCTCTGGAAAACCTTTTCGAATAGTTTCTGCCACAAGATGTAAAGCATGCACTTTACACGTAACATGTATAAACGTACAACCTTATTCTTGCAAAGAACGGCCTATCGAACGCATTGTCACGGCGCCATCAGTCACAAACATCAACACTACCCCGGTAATTGTTTCGCTAGTACATTGACTTTGTCTTTTGCTAGCTAGTAACAGTGGAACTGTCGGTTTAAGAGGGTCCAGCACTCGTACTATAACACTTAAAATTGATTTTTTTTTTACAATCTGTTGTCTCGTCAACAGATAACCACAGCCGTGTATTTTTTAATTCATATTTCATCTTATTTACCATGTGTACGTGTACAGTTGGTAGATAGTTACATAACATTGTGCGACTTGGTAACTTCACCTGGGCATTGTATTTATTCCAGAACTCTCGAAATGGTTGTTTATCGAGTATGTGCAGCGGAGCATCACAGGCAATCGGCATTAATAGTAAATTAAACATATACTGTGTTGTCGAAGGCACGCCATTTTTTTTATTTTTATGGTGTACACTATTTACGAGAAATCCACAATCACGATTATCCCAGCACATCAAATCTTTCTCGCACACTTTACAAATTATTTTAGCACCATCATAGAATAAATCCGGGAATTCACCTATGAATTTATTCACTTTGTCAGCAAATGGCCGTTTCCTACCAATGCGTACGTTTGCCATGCTTTATTATTAAATTAATATCAACAATACAGTACAACAAATAAAACAAAAACACAAAAACAATATGCAAGTCACTTAACGTGAACACAACTAATAATAGACTGGACTGGAGAAAGAGTTTCGCGGTCAAGGTGAATGCTGCCGACAGTAAGTACATCTGTACTCTACGACCATGATACACAGAAACGATTTGCAGCTTTAGTGATAGATCTAAAAGCAGTTATTCTTTTCCTTCATATTTTGTACTGTTGTTGGTGTGTCTTTATAAACAATTTCCTTCACATATCCCCATAAAAAGAAATCCATTTTTGTAAGATCTGGGGATCTAGCAGGCCATTTAGTGGTCCATTTCTTCCAATCCATTGACGTGGATAGGTATTATTTATGTGGTCTCTAACTGCATTTAAATAATGTGGTGGAGCACCATCTTGCTGAAACCACATCCTATTTCGAATCCTTTCAGGAAGCTTCACCAATAATTGTGGCAGATAGTTTTCCAGAAAATGAAGATAAATAGCTCCAGTCAATGTACCATCAAAGAAATGTGGCCCTATTACATATTCTCGAATAATTCCTCCCAAACGTTTATAGACCATCTGTGCTGGTTATCAACTTGCATAAAAAGTGAGATTTTCAGAAGCATAATAATAGAAATTATGCCTATTAACAAATTCATTTTTATGAAAAGTTGCCTCATCATGAATAAAACATTACTGAAGAGGGTGACATCTTGCATATTATCTCTGGCCCAATTACAAAACTGTAGACGCCTTTGAAAATCGTCATTAGATAGTTCCTGGTGCATTTGAATATGATATGCATGAAACTTGTTTGTTTTTAAGATTCGACTAATGAGCTCACTTCTCTCTGACTAATATGGGAATTCTCAACCGTTGCCAGCACCACAGAAAACTCATTTTCTTCGTTCACAACACGTTTTATTCTTTCACTTTTCTTATCTTAGAAATTTCCAGTTTCCACAAATCCACCGAGAAGGTTTTGGAAGCTGCTAACATCAGGAATCCTTCTTTCAGGATACTTTTACTTATAAATTCTATTGGCAAGCAAACAATTCTGTCTGATTCGCCTAAAACTAGACATGTTTACAGTTCCGCTTTATTAAAATTCATTTTGTAAAACTCGAAATATTTTAAATTCAATACAAATAATAACTGACGACTCATAAGTGTGATAAATGTTCGTTTGTACAAGACAATTTATACTAAACTGCGGTTTTTATGCTTGTCAAATAACGAAAATAGCCAAAAAAATTTATAAAAAAACTATTACAGTAAGGGACCACTTAAATACTATTTACACACTTCAATTGATTCGAAGAAATGGTCCCACTAAATGGCCTCATTTCAAAAGCGCATAAAGACGCATGTCAATCAAAATGGGCAACATGTGGAGCACTTATTATAATTTTTTCTAATGAATAATTTGAAGAAACCTATATTTCTTAAGTTTATTCTTGAATTTTGTACTTATTGCTCAATAAAACGAAAGTGGTTACAATTAGCCACAGGGAAATACTTACAAAAAATGTTTGTTTTTCATTTGTACGTCACATCGTTGAAAAATATATAAGGTGTTTCATTTGCAAAAATTGAGAAAATTCAATTTAATAAGTTCTTAATTGAAGAATAATGTTTGGCCACCCTGTGAATTTTTTAGGAAATAAAAATAGTTCAGAAACATTAATTAGATGTTTCGTATCTAGTATTCACATAGGTTTTTCTTAAAACACAAAATTGTGACTGGTGATTTTTTCAATATGCACCTGCAGATGGCATTATTTCAACAAAAAAAATTCATTATATCCAAGTGGTTGGGAGATAGTCAATAATAATACAGGAATGAACAGAGTCTAGAAAGAGGCTTCAAAAAATATACTGATATACATAGCATTTCGTTTTAAAAAAAGACACTTGATCCTGTAATTTCGTCTTGGCACGCCCTGTATAATCGAAAATAATTTCCGGTTATAGACTTTTTTTATATAGTTTATTGTATTATTATTTTTTTTAATTTCTAGCTATCGTAGAACTCGAGATGACGCACTATTGACCCACCCTGTGTATGTAAAAATAAAAAAATTTTGCAGTGGCCCACTCGGTAGAAGAGTCAAAATAGACTTATTTTTGGAGGCCGAAGATGAAAGAGATACATAAACAACAATTGAATAAAATTTATAGCAAAGGTTATAATTAAACCTGGCCAAGCGATGGTAGATTCAGGGTCGGGCGCAATACCAATGCCATCGCGCGCTTGTTTACGATGACGATGACACGATACACTTCAGTTGTTATCTGTCGGTCGATGCATAGAGTACTAATAAATAATAAATAATGGTGAGCGTAAAAAGTAGAATACGACCGTACGCTGATAAAGTGAATAAATTTATCGGTGAATTTTCTGATTTATTCTATGATGGATGTAAAATAATTTGTAAAGTTTGTGATCAAGACTTATGTGCTGGAATAAATACGGCTGCAAAATTCATGTCAATAGTAACCGGCATAAAAATAAAAAGAAATGGCGTGTCTTCTTTGGAACCTCAGTTTATGTTTGATTTACTGATAATGCTGATTGCCTGTGATGTTCCCCTGCGCATATTGGATAAACCAGTATTTCGGGAGTTTTGGAATAAATACAATCCCCCGGTGAACTTACCAAGTCGTTCATCGTTTCGTAGATATGTACCAAGTGTTCGTGAAGACATTGTAAATAGGATTAAATGCGCATTAAAAAATACACGGTTGTGGCTATTTTAAATGTTATAGTACGTGTATTCGACCCTGTTAAACCAACATTTCCACTTTCACTAGCTAGCAAAAGACTAACTGCGTGTACTGGCGAAACAATTACGCGGGTGGTGTTGGAGACTTTCGAAAAATTTGAACTGTCAAGAAGTCAAGTGTTGATGTTTGTGACCGACGATGCTGCGACAATGCGTTTTCTTCAAAGAGACGATTGTAGGTTTTTACATGTTACCTACGTGTAAAGTGCATGCGTTCCATCTTGTAGCAGAAACGATTCGAAAATGTTTTCCAGAGGTAGATGCATTAATAGCAAATACAAAAAAAGTATTTCTCAAATCTCCTAAACGACTTCGAGCATTTCACACACTGTGTCCTGGTATTCCGGAATCACCAGAGCCGATGGTTACACGTTGGGGAACGTGGTTGAAGGCAGCTTTTTATTATGCTGAACATTTTCAACAAATAAAAGCTGTGATACTACAGTTCAACCCTAACGAGGCTGCAGCTATTAAGATAAGCCAGACAAGCTTTCAAGATGTTTCCCTTGAAACAGATTTAAAAACTATTTATAACAATTATAGAGGACTACACGACGCAATAGAAAAATTGCAAAATACCTCGTTGTCGTTAGTGGAATCGCTGCAAATAGTGGACGACGTAAATATACAGCTAGACTATAAATGTCGAAAAAAAATAAGCCCGTTATTGAAAAATTCGAGAGTGTATTACGGAAAGATCTTGATTTTACCAAATTAAGACAAATTTGGTGATGGTGCATCTACAGCTGCGTTAAGTGAGTTCACAGAGTGTTTTACTTATGCCTGAATTACTTCCGTAGATGTCGAACGGTCTTTTTCAAAATACAAATATATTTTTTCACCACAGCGAACATCGCTTACTGAGACAACTGTAGAAACATATCTGATGCTACACGGTTATTATAGAAGTGCTCCTATTTGTGATAACGACAACAAAGCTACTTCATAAATCTGCTTAAGAAGGTGAGTTTTGTACATATTTTTATAAAGTGTACCAGTATTAATAAAATTTATTTCCATTTATTTTATTTACTTATTTATTTATTATTAGCTGTCACTTAGATATACAATGTATTTACATGTGTGAACGTCATTTAACAGTTTAATAATAATGTGCAGCACTAAGCTTACAAAATATAAGGAAATACATAAAAGAGAATTTAAAGCGAACGAAATAGTACAAAAACACATCAACAATATATAAAATATTTTTGTTTTTATTATTGTACTTATTCAAGTATTATGATATGATGCATACCCAGTACGTCTCTGTAGGATTAATGAACTTCGCCAGGCTTAGTTATAATTATTTTTGTTCATAAAACATAATTAAGGCACTGAGGAAATAGAAGGAAAGGGTCGTTATCGAATATCTCGAATAAGAATCGATTAATATGCAAAAACAAACCTCAGTCGTTTATCAGCGTTAAAATATCTTTCAAATGATGTAGGTATCATTGGCCCGTGTTCCCATTTAAAGGCCACAGGAGAAAATCCAAAATCGGCACATTTTACAAAAATTCATATAACTTAAAAACATTATAAGAGCGATTTTAATTTGACGGTAAATTTATTTGTGCTAATATAATAAACATCATCAGTTTACAAAGTACAAAACCTATTTGCCTAGTCCTTTAAACACTTGCCTCGTAATTATTTCAATGAACCCATTAATTTTCAGGAAACAAGGAAAATTTATTATTTATTCATAAGAGTATGCAAAATGCCCGACATAACGTAAACACTTTGGAACACTGCACTTAGATCGTAGGGTCGATGAATTCATATTATTATTACTTGTTTACTTGTAACGTACACTAAAACTATATTTAGGACTATTTAACAACAAATAGTGCAATTTTCAGCTCGTTAACTAGTATAATGAATTTATTTGTTATTCTTTTATCTCCAAACATGTAAATGATAATTTAAAGTGTATACAAACATTAACTATTTATTGTATGATAGTTTTACAATGTAACCCAAAATTCAAAACAACAAACACAATTTATTGTGTACAATATACAATATTCCATTTATGAGTTTTAAACTAGTGAATTACAAATACAATTCGGTAATCTGAATTCCAATTTAGGAATTCTGAAACATAGTTTTAATATTCTGATACAATTAACAATTACTATTTGAATTACAGTTGGAAAACGTGTAATCACAAAATTAATTTATTTAGTACGTACTTAATTTTCAACAAAAATATCTTTGAAATGATAGCACTACAATAAATTAAAAGTTTTTAAAACATAAATACTATTGTCTTTAAAGCTTTTATGATATCAATGGAAAATGTCTACTACTCGGGAAATACGTTTACTTAGAAAATGCCGAGACTACAGGAAGTGTGTAAACCGTTTTGGCTACCCAGCAGCGGTTTACGCCTCACCTTGGACATAATACCGTTATTATTAATTAAAATCATGTTTTTCCTAACATTTACTGAAATCAGTTTTTAATTATCTACCGATATGATTTCGTGTTGATTTCGATCGAGATACTGATTTAACAATATAAATACTGAGATAATCTCTAAATAAGCTTAATCGGAACAGAAGATTTGCAATTTGGCATAAGAGTGTCCCAGATTTAACGTGACATAGAGTAATGGAAGACAGAGTATACTTAGCTGAATTCAAAACACCCCCAAACTTACCCTTAAATGTTCACCGTTTTTAAGATACAGGGCATTTTATGGTTTTTGATTAAAACCGAGATTAAAACTGTAATCGGCCATATTTCTGAAACGACTTTAAATATTTGAATAAAATTTGGTACCTACATATTATATTCTTTTAGTTCAATCAAAATCATAATTCACGAACGGACTCAAATGCGCATTTGTTGAAAAATTGATGGTTCGTACAGGACTGGACTTGCTTAAAATATTCCATGATTAAATACATTTTATTTGAATTTGTTATTCACATCACGTAAACGAGTTTTGAAATTCAATAAGAAACTAAAAAGTTAATATTAATAACAAGAACTCGTTTCTTTGATTTTTTTATATGCAACTTTTTTTAAATTTAAAATTCCCATTCAAAATATATTAGGTACAGTCGTGTGCATATTGTCATTAGCAATTTTCAAACAAAATCGTATGCAATGGATTTGCAGGTTTCCGCCCACTGGCGGGGATGAGAATGTCACAGGCCTATCCGCGGTCATCCAGTCGTTTAGTGTGCAATTTTGTATTAGAGCTAACAGTCGCAAAGAAAACAAAAAATGCAAGCACCCATTGACGCGAATACCCGACATCAAATAATATTTTTTGAAGGGCTCAATATATCCCAAATAGGAAGGGAATTAAACATTTCTGTAAATATTGGTATTTTTATGCTGTTATTTTATATATTCTAAATTTTAAACATGAAACATTTTAATTAAACAGATTATTACACCCAAACTCTAGATTTTATTTATTTTTTTAAGATGTTGGTTCTTATTATCTTAACAAGTATTATAAGGCACATCGGGTTCACAAATGTTAAAAAGAACAGGCTTTTGATATCATTGTTTTAAATAAACTGGTGCACAATTTAAGTGGATATTGGAAAAATATACATACATATTTATTTCATACGGTAAATGACTAGATCCCAATTCATTTGCACATTACAGTATCTGATACCGTAATGTGTTGCCTAGCAACGATATTATACTATTGTTATTAGGAAGCAATTCTTTTGCAGTTTTGACTTTTGACATTTTCGCTTAAAAATAAAATAAATAAGATATTTAAAAACATAGGTATAGCAATTATTTAATACATTAAAAGTTAATTTTTACACTAACTACAACAATCGTATTCAAAATTTATGACAAAAGTAACTGTCATAATTCAAAGAAACACATAAGAATGAAGTCAAAGCCAACTATAAAAATGCAACCCGACAAGTATTTTAGTGAAGAAAATCATCCACCGCTATAGAGCGTTTTTTACTGTAAAATTATTTTTCTACCAACTTTAGTAAATGAAGAATGTTAGATAACTATAGATTACGTTTCTACTTACAAAATTTTTAATATTTTGCTTAACTAAAGTTAGTAATTTTTATTTTATTTGGACCTATATTGATCAATATTAACACAGTTGTGAATTAAACACTTTGGTCCTTACCTCTACTTATAAAACATACTTTTCTACCAACTTTAGTAAATGAACAATGTTATACAACTATATAGATTAGGCTCCTATTTACAAAATTTTTAATATTTTGCTTAACCAAAGTTAGTAATTTTTATTTTATTTGGACCTATATTGGATTAATATGAACCCAACGAGTCAATAATTATAGTTTTTTATTCATTTTAAAAGGAATTATAAAGACTGTATGAAATAAAATATTATTCGATACACGTCCGTTAAGGTGTTGTTACAGTTTCGTACCGGACTTGTAACGAAAATTACTATTTTGAAACGAGATGGTTATAGGTATTTCAAAATCTTATGAACCGTGAAATACGCAAAAAGTAGAGTTTATTTTGCGTTATAAGTAGTATACAGGGTGATTAGCGACCCTGACATCATAGGTTGATAAAACCTAGGCAGACAATATTCCACAAATTTCAATACCCTTTATTTAACAATTAGTAAATTACTTCCTCACCCCTCAAAATGAGGAAGGTATGTATTCGTTTTCAAATTTTTTAAAATGTTTATTGCATTTCTGGACGAATCTCGCCGAATTATGACGATACACAAAATTTCAGAAAGAAAAAAATTTTCTGTCTGTGCGTGTGTGTATCGCGATAGCAGCTACAGTTTTTGAGATAAAGCTTTCAAATTTGGTACACACATTCTAGAGGCCAAAGAAAAGATTGAGTTCGTTGATGAGCAAAATCGGTCAACTGGATCTGGGTCTACCGGAGCCCAACATTTCTACTTCTAACTTTACAGAAAAATTTATTCGTGATGAAAGATAATAAATCAGATCTGTTATACAAAATCCATCATAATATTGTGTCCAAATGTTTAAATAAAGCTGTAAATTGAAATTTTAACATTTACGTCATAGGCATTTAGTCTATGTTTACGATAAACAATTTTTGGTATTATTGATAATAAACGGGTCATTGAATTTTGTCATAACATGTGAAGGCTTGAATTCAATGGCATTGGTTAAAAATGTTTCTTTAATACAGAAAAAAATATTGCACACCAGGCATTATACATATTAATTCCGTTAAGACATAAATAATTTTATTACACATTTTTCGGAAATAGAGTATTGAACTCTTAAAAAATTATTACATTCTTCTTTTTTAGAGATCGACCGTCAGTCGTTGGCTGAGGAATCATGCAAACGAAAATCGTTTATTGTCTCTTCCTAGTACGGGCCGTCCACGGCTTATTTATGCGGCTTAAAGTCAGCAAATGGTAAATTCTTACCTTCAAAATGGTTTTGAATCCACACGGATTTTTGCGTTATAAGGTATCAACATGCACAATAAGAAGGGCGCTGCATAGGGAGGGGTTGCACAATCGGCGACCAGAACATAAGATCTTCCTGACAGAAGAAAATAGGCGAGCTAGGTTGGCATTTGCCCGGGAATATTTAAATTTCGACTGGAGGAACACAATATTTTCCGATGAAAAATGCTTCCAGTCGAACCAGCATGGTAGGGTATCCCTTTGGAGGGTAACCGGTACTCGATATGATGAAAACCACGTCATACCGAACACAGTGTCCGGTCGCATAACGGTAAATTTATGGGGTTGGATGAGTGATGGTGGTCCAGGCGAGCTTATACTTATTCCGAGGCGGGCCAATTCACACAATTACCTTGAGGTGCTAAATGACGTTATGTTGCCCTCTGTGCGCACCGTTTATCCGGTAGATGAACTCCCTATAATAAATTTTGTCGATGACAATTGCCCTATACATCGTACGCACATTGTGAGTAACTGGTTTGTTGAGCACGCAGAACACGTGAATCGTATTCTATGGCCTCCCAGGTCCCCGGACTTAAACCCCATAGAAAATTAATGGGGTTTAATGGTCCAGATGTGGGACCATAGAAATGAACGAACAACTGAGGCGTTACACCAACATTGCTTGGGGAGGATATGAGGAGAAGAAACTTTTGCGGGAATATTGTAGCCTCCATGAATGAGCGTTTGCAAGCTGTGATAGACGCGAACGGAGGATATACACGATATTAAGATTAATGTTAATATCGTGTATATCCGCCGTTTGCTGATTGTTCGTTAAATATGTATTTTCTTTTATATCTCAAAATGGTCGAAGTACCAATTTTATTGTTATTTTCTAGTCTTTATACAGGGTGGGGCACGTAAAACTCCTCCTCCTTTATTTTAATTATTTGTGACATTTTAAAAATCTTGGTACACCCCTTTTCCTTTTTATTTGTGGAAGGAAAATTTTGAAGTTTGGTGTAATAAACATACTTGGAAAAGGTCATTTTTTTGACTAAAATAATATTTCCGGCCACTTCCGGTTTTTACCGAAAAAGACTAAAA
This sequence comes from Rhamnusium bicolor, assembly GCA_029963845.1. Classification (NCBI taxonomy): domain Eukaryota; kingdom Metazoa; phylum Arthropoda; class Insecta; order Coleoptera; family Cerambycidae; genus Rhamnusium; species Rhamnusium bicolor. Next base: position 283,272 of record JANEYF010001034.1, read on the forward strand.
TTTGGTTGTTTTCATGAACACTTCTTATTTATTTTATTTTCGTTACCTAGAGACGATTCTGAGTACTTTAAAACTAGACAATTGCATATTTGGCTATGATTTTTTTGGATATAAATTTGAAATTTTCATTTAGAGTGCCCTAGCTCAAACTTCCCTAATAATGCATAAATAAATAAATAATAATTTCTTATTTCACGTTATTACACCTTGTAATTATTTATTTTTCAAATAAAACGTTAGCTGTACAACCCCTTACCACAAAATCATGTTTACATTATTTCAAGTTGACTGATGGCTTAATAGTTTTAATAAAGTAATAATATAATTGTCAGGAATGTTTCAGCATTTTTTTTAGGAGAAAGCACTCTAAAATAGAATGTAAAATTAATTTCCAAAAAAAAATCATTGCCAACTGTGCAATTATGTAGCATCAGAGTACTCAGAATCATTTGTATATTACAAAAATAATATAGAAAGTAATTCATGAAAATAACTAAATTTTAATAAATTCCGGTGAAACAGGAAGTGGCCGGAAATATTATTTTATGTCAAAAAAATGGGCCTCTACAAATATTAACTAAGCCAACTTTAAAATTTTTACTTAAACAAATAAGGAAGAAATAAAGGGGTGTACCAAGATCTTGTGATATACAGGGTTGGTCAACAACAAGTATGTTATCCCTTATGGAAAACCCTGTATATCTGTACACATTTTGCAGTTTTAATCATCTCCCGATGATGTCAACTTAGTTGGCGAAACGCGCGCCGAGTGTGAGTCCACTGTTTTGGTGTGTGCGGAAAACTAATCCGGCGAGTTGTATTGAGAAGTAGGTTTTGAAACATAAAAGTTGTAAAAACTCATCTACAATTTCAGTTTGACATAAATGTCAAGATATTTGCTGTTTTTGATTGTATTGTAACAGGTGTTTTTTTAAAAAGAGGCATTTACTTTGAAGTGAGAAGTAGATATTTGAACTTTGATTGTTAATAACTTTGAACTTTGTCATTATCAATTTTTGAAGCCCAAAATGTTTAAGAGATATATAAATCGATATCCTCTTTCAAAATGTGTAAAAATATACAGAGTGTTCCATAAGAGATAAAAAACTTGTTGTTGACCTACCCTGTATACAGTATGTCCACGGTTAGAGTGTATAAGAGGGAAAACTTTTTTTATTTCTCATTTTACGCTGAAAATTTATTCTTCATAAAAAGTTTTGCTTATGTTAAAAATATTACTGCCATGGAGTAAGTAAACATGTCATGTACAGAGTGTTCAGAAAATTAAAAAATCTGAAAATGATGTGGAGTAAAGTACGTTCAATTTTAACATTATGAAAAACTGTTACTAAAGTTGTTTAAAATTAAAATATTTGTCAAAATTCCAATTTGTGAATAAATCTGCCTGATTCTTTTTTTTAAAAAATTTATAAGTATCAAGTGGTATCATGCGGTAAAACTTCCGGTAAAATAAAAATAATTTTCTTCTTACAAAAATTATTAAATAAGACAGTCAATTAACTGTCAACTTTTCAGTTATACAGTTTTTTCTTTTCATTTTCAAAATAGTAAAATTATGCCGATTTATAAACAAATTGGAATTCTGACATAAATTTTAATTCTAAACAACTTTTCTTAGTAACAGTTTTTCATATCGTAAAAATTGAACGTAGTTTACTCTACATCATTTTTAGATTTTTTTTGAACACCCTGTATATGACATGTTAACTTACTCCATGACAATCCTATTTTAAACAAAAGCAAAACTTTTTATGAAGAATAAATTTTCCGCGTAAAATGAAAATTAAAAAAGTTTTTTCTCTTATCCACTCTAACCGTGGACATACTATAGATAGTGTACTTTTCGTAGAAAATCTGAAAATTTCGGTAAATACTGGGGCAATATTTTGAAATTTTTGAAAATGTCAAAAATAAACAAAATAAAGGGGGGGGGGACTTTCACGTGCCCCACTCTGCATAGTAAAATTTGTATTCTATAATGTGTTTAAACGTGCCTAAATACTACAAAACTATGGTCACGTTTGAGTTCCTTTTAGAATAAATGAGGAGCAGACTTTCTATATGCATTTTGTCCATTATTTGTAATTTTCAGAAATAAAGAAAATCTATGACAGGTTTGTGGATTAATTTATCCAGAAAGTAAATTTCGGAAAAAAATGCAACAAAAATCACATAGTCATCGCACCTAGATGTAAAAAATATCTTTTTGATCATTTTCCAAATAACTCAAAAATGTGATGGGCAAATTGCATTTAATTTGTCAATTTGAATTTTTTTTGGCTGCACAAAATAAATTTACTAACTTGGTAATGGAGCTGTAAAAAACATAATAAGAAAGAAAAGTATTATTTATTTATTGTAAAAAACAGCGTATTATTACAATCGCATAATATGTGATCTTCTTCGATATCCATTATCTTTTTCAATATTATTTTGGTCATTTTAGACAACATTTTCGTCATTTCTGGGCAGACGACGACAATCAAATGATAGTCAGTCCACATTTAAAGGACAAACTGCTGCTTGTTTGTCTTTCAACGTTGGGCATGCTACACATAGAATGTCCATGACGTTTTCATCAATTACTTTACATGGGAAAAGTGCATTTTTTGTGTCCTTTTCTACATAAGATTGTCGCCTGCAATTGATAACTTGTCTCTCCACCTTCGCTTCGGTAGAAAACTTAAAATAATGGACAAAATGCATATAATAGAAAGTCTGCTCCTCAAATATTCTTCACTCCGTGTGAATAATTGTGTTGATTTAACTACTTTTTTAATTTTGTTAAGATCTTATTCCTTTGTTGTTCCTTTTATTGTTAAGTAATAAATAAATCTAATTTGCTGTTTATTTATTATTATTATTATTATTATTTTTTTTGATAATTTTGAAGTAACAACCTAATATCATTTCCGTGGTTTGGTTTATGTCCATTTTAATAATTTTAATTTAATTACTTCGGTCAATTTCATATATTTATATAGTTCATGGGAGATAGAGGACGTGGAGCCGATTTCAAAACACCCCCATATTTGCTCCGTGATGTCCTTCGTTAATCGTTACTGATGTATAGGGAATTTTCTAAGTTGATTTTTTGATTTTGTACGGTATCATTTAACGAATTAAAAATTACACTGTTCTTTATTTTAAACAAGCAATATTAATAATTTAAAACTTAAAATTTTTTAAAAATTTTATGTAATATGAATATTTGAAATATACTAGAGGCTCATTCATTAAACAAAATTAAAAAATACAAAATACTCAAAGTGCGGGACTGGATTTTAAAAAATAACACTTATCTAACGGAATCTTATTTTCTTATTTAATTTTGCATTGTAATTCATTTAAAGCTCCACTTTTTATTGATCTAAATAAGGTCAGTGATTAAGAAAATAAATTTACCATTTGATGTTGCTCAATAATCAATGGTATTTAAAAAAAAATCTGTTATAATAATGCCAAAAATTTGTATTGTATTTTGTTTGTTATTGATACATAATTCTAAGGTTAACTTCGCCCTCAATAAATACATTTTATTATTGTTATTATTTATTATTTATGTAATTTTCGTATCCATAAAATATAGTGCGATTTTTGATAACTTATCAAAACCATAATTTTCCCCACTCCAATTCTGTATTTTTTTAAAACACAGTATTTTTACGTGTACGCCGGAATACCAAAGACATTTGTGCACAATTTTTTTAATTAATTGGATAAAACTGTTAAAAAAATATGACGTCTCAAAAATTTGGAAGAAATTAGGAAATCCCCTGTATATCAACGAAGGAATATTGAGGGCACATATGGGAGTGTTTTGGAATCAGCTCGACGTCCTCAATCGCCCATTACACTGTCGGTTTAAATCTGTGATAAAAAAAGTCAAGTTGTTCAATTCCTGGTTCTATTTCTACTGGTAATAATTATTTCACAGTGATACCACCGACTATAAGAGAGTTTCTTTATAATAATTAAATTTAAACAAACACATATACACATTTGGGGATGGATTACCTTTAATTTCAGTATACCCTTCTAAAATTTTAAGAAACTAATTTTTATTCCGATTCATATTATAACATCTCGAATAAACAAAAGCAAACAGTTTAGCAGAGACAATACTTTCAAACATTTAGATCTGTAAAGTTTTACAATTTGTATCGGCAATCGGCACGCTTTCGACTGCGGTCGGAACATAGCCATCCTAATTGGTTGAGACGCATTAAACGAAATTGAACTTTAAGGTGCTAATGACAATATGCACACGACTGTACATTCCATTTCTTTCATGAAGAAAAAAATTAAAATTAATAATATTAATAATGTTGGCAACTTTATTTTGACAAAATAAAGTCAAAATGGAACTTATTAGGCAACAATTTACAACACTTACAACTAAAAAAAAAAATTAATTTTCAGAATGATGTAATCTCGGAAGCAATTAATTAAAATTACAATAGATTTTGAAAATAATCACCCCCGCGTCAATACATTTTTGACGCTTTAAAAGATTTTTCACTAATCTTTCAATCATTTCCGGGTTATTTCTAATGTTATCACATACTTTAATTATTTCTAGTAACTGTTCCCGTGTATCGAACTTTTTGTTGTACATCTCTGACTTAAATTGGCCCTATAAAAAAATAGTCCAAAGGTGTAAGATCAGGAGATTTCGGTGGCCGATTAATCTTCGATCGAATGGGATAATACTGAATCAGATGATATCTGATCGGTACAGAAAAATGGGGTCCAGCTCCATCACGCTCTAAACGAATGCTCCTAGAATTTAATAATAATAATAATAATAATCGTCTTTATTTTGAGTACACATATATATATATATATATATATATATATATATATATATATATATATATATATATATATATATATATATATATGTTATATAATATTTCAGACATCGTATAGTAACTTAGAATATATTCTAGACTATCCCAGGATATTATATTTCACTACGTGACTGATAACAAATTCCTGCTTATTTTATTGTTAACTGCTTAATTTGCATTTCCTTTGTTATAAGCTTGGGAATCATTGTTTATGCTGACCAAGTACAGCCTTCCAAGCTTATAAATTAAATTATTATCATTTGTTAACTCAGTTCTTATACTCACTTTCGACATGTTACATTAAATTATATTCAATTCAATTAATTGTATTTTTTACCAAGACTCAACGTTGAGTCCATGTTAATTAAATAAATGTTTTTTAAAAACAACTTTACGAAAACCGTAATCTAACAATTGGCGCAGTCGGTAGGATCTGATAACATTGCAGTTCGGGAGCCTAACTAGTCGTGTAACCCTCCAAGAGAACAAGGAGTCCATCTTCAAAAGGTGCCTAACTAGTGGACAGGACCTACTAGAACAAGGAGAACTTCTTAGCTGCAGTGGTGGATCCCAATTCTTCAACAGAGAAGAACCTACTCCATGAAGCAAACTATAGAGTAAGAAATATTATAAGAATCATCTCGTACTATCATTTTAATTTTTTTTATCAAGCAACAAACAATTTTTATTATTATTTTATTTCACTTTTAATTTTTATTTTTATTTGGCTCTGACATTTCTAACTGTATCCACTCGCTACATATACGTGTGTAGGTGTGAGCAAGAAGTACAGTTCGATCTAAAGACCAAATTCGTTATATTTCACATATTAGTTGGCTGATATTTCTAACTGTATCCACTCGCTACATACACGTGTGTAGAGGTGAGCAAGAAGTACAGTTCGACTTAGAGACCAAACTAATTTTTATGTAAGTACATAATTATTTCTATTATCCATTATTATTATTATTATCCCATTTACAATTATTCTACAAATAATAAAAACCGCATTACAAAGTTAATGCACCACTAAAACAAATAAACTTTAATAAGTGCATAATTTTAATTAAGAAATACTTTTAATATTTTTCCTTGATCACCTAAATTGATCAAATTATTTTTTTTAAATAATTTCTAAATACTAAGCAACAAAATGCCAGACGCAGTAACAGAACAAGTTGAACCTTACAAACTATCTGAAATTTTTTTCAATAATACCGGAGTTCGATGGCAACCCCATCGCTCTACAAACCTTTCTTAATTCATGTATATACGCCCACTCTATGGCTGTTAGAGATCAAAAGTTATTGTTAACCATACATATTAAAAATAAATTGCGTGGCAAAGCTTCTGAAATCGTAAACTCTCGTAACCCAGCTACATGGGCAGAAATAAAATTCCTATTAGAGTCTCATTTTGGCGACTCGAGAGATCTGACATCTCTCATTCAAGATTTACAACGGATTCATCAAATACATAACGAATCTGCATTAACATTTATAGCACGGTTACAAACGCATAATGCAAAAATGCATGCTGCAATTCAAAAACAACATTTTACTGCAGAGCAAAAACAAGCTCAAAGCGAACTAATTGAAACAATGACGCTAACTACTCTACTCACAGGTTTAGAACCAACACTAGGGAAAATTATTCGTGCCGGAAATCCTAAAAATATGTTAGACGCTATAAATCGTATTAAAAGAGAATTACAGCTATCTTATTTTGAAACTCAAAAATTCCCAAAAAATAACGTTGCCAAAAATCCAATTCAAAGTCAAGTAAGAAGGCCAAATATTAATTTTCAAAAATTCTGTTCATTTTGCAAAAGAAATGGGCATACTATAAATGAATGCCGAACAAGACAACAACAACAACAACCTTCAACTTCTCAAAATTTCAATAGGCCAAATTTCCAAGGAAATTCAAACTACCAAAATTTTGCACAATCAAATCATTATCAAAGAACATTTCCACAAAACCAATATCCAAATCAATTTCAAAATCAACAACCGAGCTCTTCTCAACAGAATCGGACTTCACCCATAAGACCGAATCCTAATTATAATCCACAAAGACAATCTGTAATACAGCACAACCCCAATTTTAATCGCTTCAATAATCAACCAAAAACCCATCATTTAAATTGCGCAACTTACGATAACCAGTACACTGATCAATACGAAAATTATTCCTTTGATAATCAAGTACAAAATGAAACTTGTAATTTTAATAATTTTCAACCTGAACAAAATGAGGAGAATTATACTGCTAATTCTCAGGACACTCACTATGAGAATTATACTGCTAATTCTCAGAATACTAACTATGAGAATTATACTGCTAATTCTCAGGATATTTACTATGAGGATTATACTGCTAATCCTCAGGATTTTTACCAAGGCTTAGATCATCCAACGAATCCTCCCAACGAAGATTCAGACCCAGTTGCGGATTTACAAACACAAATACAAACCATGAACTTACAAGACGACTTGAACCCGTACCTCAACTTCCCAGAACAGACATTCATGTAAATTCATTACTATCTGTAAATTCAAAAAATCTTTATTATATAAAAGATATCACAAACAGATTTAAAATTTTAATAGACACCGGTGCAGGTATTTCTATTTTTAAACCTAAAACAGCCGAAAATTATCGACAAAGATTTTCCGAAAATGTAATTATACAGGGTATAACGGACCAAAAGGTAAAAATAAGTGAATCAGCACTTATACCATTTACAGAAGGCAATCCACATAAAGTTTATGTTCACAATTTAGATATAGACTTTGATGGACTGTTAGGCGCGGATTTTTTAGAACACTACGAATGTCAGGTAGATATAAAAAATAAAAAACTAATAACAAACTTTAAAACTGTACCGCTATTTAAGGTTACAGATGATTCGTGCGTACAATTACCTGTTAGTTGTAAAAATGTAACGCAAAATCAATGTCAAAAATCCCATCCAGAAAATCAAAATTTAGATAATACCAATAACCAAAATTTAATATCTATTGAGCCGCGTATAGAAAAGATTTTTAAACTTAAATGTAATTTACGAAATACTGATGCTATACTGTTAGCTCAGGAATCGGACAAAGTACGTTTGCCAAATGCTCTCGTCAAAATTGACAGTAATGGAGAATTTTTAACATCAGTTATAAATCCTAATGCAATACCTAAAATAATAGATCTTTCAAATCTTAAACTAGAACCTGTTGAGAAATTTAGAGAAATATTTAATTTAAATTCCCAAAATCTCGATTCCCAACAGACAGACAGACATTTCGAAATTAAAAAACAATTACGCTTAGAACATCTTAACGACGAAGAGAGTTATTTAATTACCGAACTTTGCTTAAACTTTTCTGATATTTTCTACCTAGAAGGAGATAACTTGAGTTTTACGAACGAAATAAAACATTCGATTGATACAAATAATTCAAAGCCAGTTTTTACAAAATCATACCGGTATCCGCATATTCATAAAGAAGAAGTCAAAACACAAGTTTCTAAAATGTTAGACCAAGGTATCATTCGACCATCAATCTCACCCTGGTCTTCTCCAGTTTGGGTCGTTCCAAAAAAACTCGACGCGTCTGGAAAACAAAAATGGCGAGTCGTGGTAGACTATAGAAAATTAAACGAACTGACAGTTGACGACAAATATCCACTCCCAAATATTTCTGACTTACTCGATCAACTTGGCAAATGCCTGTATTTTACAACACTAGATTTGGCTTCGGGTTTTCACCAGATCGAGATAAATACGGAAGACATTCAAAAGACTGCTTTCACCGTCGAAAATGGTCATTTTGAATTTGTGCGAATGCCATTCGGACTTAAAAATGCCCCATCAACATTTCAGAGAGTGATGGACAACATTTTGTTAGGTATCCAGAATGAACGCTGTTTGGTTTATATGGATGATATTATCATCTATTCACCAACCATTCATGAACACATCTCCCGTTTAACCGAAGTATTTCAACGTTTACGAAAAGCAAATTTAAAAATTCAACCGGACAAGTGCGAATTCTTGCGCAAAGAAGTCGCCTATCTTGGTCACCTCATCACTAAAGATGGTGTAAAGCCAAACCCAATTAAAGTTGACGCTATTCAAAATTTTCCTCAGCCAAAAAATGCCAAAGAAATACAATCATTCTTAGGTCTAGCTGGTTATTATAGGAGATTCATCCCTAATTTCTCTAAGATATCCAAACCACTGACAAAATTACTACAAAAAGACATTCCTTTTAATTTCGACAATGACTGTACAAATTCCTTCGAAAATTTGAAACAAGCCTTAACAACCACACCGATTCTAATATACCCGAATTTTAACGATACTTTCATACTAACCACGGATGCTAGCGCATTCGCGATAGGTGCAGTACTTTCGCAGGGCCCTATAGGCAAGGACCTACCTATTGCATATGCGTCCAGAACGTTATGCAGTGCGGAAACAAAGTACTCTACTATTGAACGTGAGCTCTTAGCAATAGTCTGGTCAGTTAAGCACTTTAGACCATATTTATTCGGCAGAAAATTCACGTTAGTTACTGACCACAGACCACTTACCTGGCTGTTCTCTATAAAGGACCCAGGAAGCAGGCTAGCTCGTTGGCGCTTAAAACTGGAAGAATATGACTACGAAGTCATATACAAACCAGGTAAGATTAACAAAAACGCCGACGCGTTATCTAGAATCAAACTAAACCATGTTAAAGATTGTGTCACCTTTCAAACATCTATTTTAGCCGCTAATTCGGATGACGAACAGAATTCCGACAATGAAGATTCCGATGATAAAATCACAGACGAACAATTTTTTCAAGAATTTAATACTTTCATAAATTTGTACAAGACAAAATCGCTAATCGACTATTCTAAAATCAAATTTTCTAATAAACAATTATTAGACAAAGAAAACAAAAATATCATAACATTCTTCCAACAACATAAACTGGAAGACTTTCACTATAAAATAATCGAGGATATTTTCGAAGAACATCCCGATTTTAGTAACGATAAAATTAATATAGTTTCAAGTAAGACTGTCAGAAATCGAAAATATTTTATCATCCCATTACCTTTCGATCTAGAATCTGTCAACGAAACATTATTTTATACTTTATTCAAACATCAAAATGATCTCGATCTTTCATGTACGTATCACGTAGAAAATAATTTAGATTTACCTACATTGGAAATGTTATCATTTATCTTTGCGGAAAAAGACTTAAAACTAGTAATTTGCCAAAACATCGTCAAAACTCCAGATAATGACCAAATTCCTATTATTATTGACCAAAATCATACAGGTAAAAATAACTTACACCGTGGAATAAACGAAACAATTCGGAGAATAAAAGTAAAATATAATTGGCAAGGTTTAACAAAAGACATTGAAAACTACATAAAAAATTGCGAAACATGTCAAAAGACAAAAGTCTGCCGCAAAAATCTCAGCAATCCTTTAGTTATTACAGAAACCCCACGAACGCCTTTTGAACGTATAAATATTGATATTTTCGAAACACCGAACAGAAACTACGCTTTAACCGTCCGAGATGAATTAACAAAATTCACTCAAGCATACGCCTTAAAGGACAAAACGGCGAAATCAGTTGTCAATACCTTATTGCTATATTTTCAACATTTTGGCACACCATTACGAGTACACTGTGACTATGGCCGTGAATTCGACAACAGCCTACTCAGAGACTTATGTACTTTATATGACATAAAACTGACATATTCTAGCGTAGGACACCCGCAATCGAACGGTTCACTCGAAAGATTCCACGCCACATTAGCGGAAATGATAAGGGTTCATAATACAGAAAACCCTAACGAACATCCACTCACTATACTGCCTTATGCTGTTATCTGTTACAATAACTCGATCAATAAAACACACGGATTTACACCATATGAGCTAATTTTCGGGCATACCTCAAACAGACCACCCGAAAAACTTTATAACCAGAAAGACTTGATTACTAAATACATACGAGACCTTAATAATCGAATATCCCATTATTATAAACTAGCGCGCGAACGAACGCAATTACAAAAAAGAAAAAGCAAAAGTCCGCTTTGACAAAAATATTCCCGAAAATCGACCCGATTACCAAATTGGCAATAAAGTTTACGTCAAAGAATCACAAATCAAAGATAAACTACACAACAAGTTTAACGGTCCTTTCGAAATAATCGAAATTTTCCAAAATTCTGCTATTCTACTTAACCCAGACACTAACCAAACTAGTAAAGTAAATTTTGATCGAATGAAACCCTATTTTGAAAATTAACCTTTTTCAGGTTACTTCTGCTGTTCGGATCAGTAGCCCTAGCAGTTTCCCAATACAAAATTACACCAATAAATAACACCATTGGAATTTACTACCACGAAAAATCAGAAATAATTGTGACCAACGAGAAGTGGACACTATTAGTTCACAAGAATATATCCGAACTAAAGACAGTTTCTGATAAAAACGACAAAATCCTGGACACCATCCTAAACACCCTTGACCCTGCGTATCATAACATGAATACTTTCATGAGCGAAGTTAAGACTCATCTTAGCCTTCTAAAACAAATATCTAAATCTATTCAATCTAAGTTTGACGAGGTTTATTTTGATACAAAACGATACAAAAGAGGAATTATAAACGGAATCGGGACAGTATTTAAATCAATTACCGGAAATTTAGATGCTGAAGACGGTCAATACTATTCTGATTGTATTAATAAACTAAACAACGACGAGCATCAACTAGAAAACTTGATTAAAAACCAAATATCCGTAACAACATCGGTAATAAAAAATTTCAATTCAACTATTCAAAAATTACAAATTGACGAGGAAACGTTTAATAAAGATATCAAAGATATCGAAGATGCGATCTTACGTACCGAACATGATATACAAATAGTTAAAACAAAACTAAAGTTTCTCGAAATATGTGAACAATTAATGGCAAACTATTTATACATCGAGGACCATTTAAACGATATTCTAAATTCAATAACTTTTGCAAGATTAAAAATCATTCATACCTCTATAATTACCCCTCAGGATTTAATAAGCTCTTTGCAAGAAATTTCACAAAATTTGCAAAGGAACAACTTGCCACTGCAAATAAAATTATCAAGAGTTGCTCAGTACCTAGATATTATTGAACTGCAAGCTTTTCAAACAGATTCAAGTTTAATTTTTGCCTTAAAGATACCTTTAGTAGATCCTCAAACTTACACAACCTATCAATTATACCCTATCCCTATTTTGGATAATAGAACTGGTTTGCACCACATTCTGTCAACCTCTCAAAAATATATCGCGAGAGATGATGATTCTTTAATGTTTATACCTATTCCGGACCTGAAAGAATGCAAACAACTCTACATTGGAACTAAATTATGCTCTAACTTGTTCGCTTATCCAATCGACACCAATGCAATTTGTGAAGCAAGACTGTTCAAACATCTCAATCGCCTACCCGAAAACTGTCAAACATCATTTATCATTAGTCAAGGATATAATGTTCAAAAACTCCAGGAGAACACATGGTTAATTATTAATGTAGAACCTCTACACGTTACTATCAGTTGCCCTAAGAGAAATTCAATAACGGAAATCATCATGAAGAACTCTATTATAAAATTACAACCTAGTTGTTACGCCTTTATCGGCATTACCAAGATTCAAGCCGAATCCAAGGAAATATTAGATGTTAAAGATAAAACCCATCCTATTCAAATTCCGTATGAATGCTGCAACAACTTTCCATACAAAAATCAACTACCCAAATTAAAACCATTAAAATTAAACCACCTGAACACCGAAGACCTCGAAATTGCCAAACACAAATTAGACCAATATTCCAAAAATTTAGACGATCTTATCAACGAACCTTTTGTGACCAAACACATCTCATGGTTCACATATCTGACCATAACATTAATTATTGCCCTTATTCTTCTCTATGTATTTTGCAAATGCAGAAAAAGAAGTCGGACGCTGGCTCTTGTCAACCCATCCGGATCACCTCCACCTCCACCACGACCAAGTAAGGTCTCCAGGAGATTTTCCAGCATTCTACCTCCGAGGAAAAGACCAAGTATCCATGAAGAAGAAACCGAAGAAATCGCATTGACTTAAAAAGACTGTTAAATGTGTTTTTCTATCTGAACTTAATGCAAAAGACTTTCAGTGAATATTATTTCATTTTTGTGATGCATTTTAAATTTTATCATTTTATTATTTTGTCACTTTTATATTATTTTATTATTTTATTTTTTTTTATTATTTTATTATTTTATTTTCATTTTATAACCATTCTCAATGTTAACGCTTTTGCTATTTTACACTATGTTAGATTTCATTCTTTTACACTGTTTTACATTTTTCTAAAAAGTTGCTGTATAAACACCAACTTTTCTATAAGGGGGAAGTTGTTATATAATATTTCAGACATCGTATAGTAACTTAGAATATATTCTAGACTATCCCAGGATATTATATTTCACTACGTGACTGATAACAAATTCCTGCTTATTTTATTGTTAACTGCTTAATTTGCATTTCCTTTGTTATAAGCTTGGGAATCATTGTTTATGCTGACCAAGTACAGCCTTCCAAGCTTATAAATTAAATTATTATCATTTGTTAACTCAGTTCTTATACTCACTTTCGACATGTTACATTAAATTATATTCAATTCAATTAATTGTATTTTTACCAAGACTCAACATTGAGTCCATGTTAATTAAATAAATGTTTTTTTAAAAACAACTTTACGGAAACCGTAATCTAACATATATATATATATATATATATATATATATATATATATATATATATATATATATATATATATATATATATATATATATATATATATATATATATATATATATATATATATATATATATATATATATATATATATATATATATATATATATATATATATATATATATATATATATATATATATATATATATATATATATATATATATATATATATATATATTATATATATATATCACACAATATACACATATATAAATTTATAAAGATGTTGTGGTGTGCGCGGCGAAGTTTAGCCAGTGGGCTACTTTATGACTAATAATAAATGTGGCAAAACGCGTAAGAAAATATAAATAAACCTTCCTCACGATCGTATCGTGTGATTAAGATAATATTTTTGTGTATGGTTTTTTCAAGGGAAATGGGAGAGCTGCAAAAATAGTGTGGACGTTTTCCAAATCGCCATATACCAAATCATACATTTTCAAAGGTACCTATTCCAATTTAGTAATGAACATGGAAAATTTCGTATCGATGTATTTCAAAAATGATGTAAATAATGTGAATAACAAATTTAGATAAAATGTACTTAATCATGGAATTTTAAGAGAGTCCTGCTCTGCATGAACCATTAATTTTTCAGTAAATTTGTGTTTCTTGTCCAAAAAAAATGAAGATACTTAGTGACGTTAGTTAGTTGATTGCCTAATTTATAGAAATTTAAAATTTGGTCAATCAATATTTGTGTAAATTTATTGGAGAATAACGTGCCATGAAATGTTATGACATTATTTTATACACTGATCACGCGTTTACTAATAATTACTAAAAAATGGTAATAAATAAAATGGTGATGTTATCGGCACTGAAACATTATAAAAATTGAGTCCGGTCCTGGAATTATTCCAAAGTGAACTATGATTTGGATGGTCTAAATGAGTATAAAATATGTACCAAATTTTATTCAAATATTTAAAGCCGTTCAAGTAATATGGCCGACTACAGTTTTACTCAAAAACCATAAAAAACTGTTAACATTCAGGGTAAGTTTAGGGGTATTTCGATCTCTGCTAAGTGTGCCCTATCTCCCATTACTCTATGTCACTTTAAATCTGGGATCCCTGTATATAATTTTATGTATTTGTACCATGGTCGACATTGTGGTTCAAATTCATGTAATTTATTTACTTACCACTTTATTTATGTATATGTGGAAAGAAGTTTTGACTATATTAAATTACTTACCTAATTCTGTGTAACAATTGTTTTTTGATTTAATATAACATTAAAATGACTGCCAGCTGAGTAATAAACTAATATATGAATCAGTTAGTTATGTACTACTTACATAAAAAACTCGCATAAAAATAACTAATGATATCGAATCAAAGCAATAAAGTTGGTTGGTTGGTTGGTTGGATTTCGTTTAATATCTAAACTTTCACACCAAACTTGTCCAAGAGAATAATTATTACGACCTTCAATAAAACGATTTTAGCACTTCCGGGCCTATCAAATTGAGAACCAGAATAAAGATGATTCTTTTAAAATATACGACTGGAGACAGAAATGCAGACGACATTAAAACCATGAAAATTGAGAAACTAAAGTGCTCTGACCCTAATATTAAAAAGTTATAGTGTTTCATAAAATTGTATTCGAAACTCACTTTCTGGAGATAAAAATTAACTAAAAATGAATTGGTAGATATATACTTACTATTACATTTTCCAAGTTTTACGTTTTTGTTATATACTCACCTATGAATCTCGCTATGAACAATTTAGCTACTCAGTCAGGCGGCGCATGTTGTTTATAAAATTATATCGAGGGCATCATATCAAAAGGGTGTAAACGCCAATATGTGCTATGATCATACGCCCTTCTGATATGATGCCTTCGATATGTTATATGGGAATACATGGTTTTGGACTCGAAATCGTCAAGGGGATTTGTTGTACGGCTCGTACGAATTAGTTGTTGCTTTCCAAACTTTGTCGAGAGGAGAATATGCCAATCGTTCGTGAAACTATCATCTTTTAACTCTTATTCTTGTATAAGTTTTAATAGTCTCTCTCATTTCTTAAGAACAACCAGGACAATGGCGATATTATCACAACTACTTAATTAGCAACAAAAAAAACTAAGTAAGTAAGTACGTTAAGTTGTCTCCCCGTCATTTATAATCATTTTGTGCGTTGGTGTTTTGCTAACTTCATATGAACTTAGCGAAACATCGCTTATTTTTAAAAAATAAATAATTTCAACATTGCAGTTACTACAACTAATTAGCAACAAAAAAAAATGAATAATTTAGGCTAACTATCATTTTCATGAAGGTGTTTCGCTAACTTCATGTGAAGTTAGTGAAACAGCCCGTTTTTTTTTTTAAATAAAGAGCAACAAATTTAGTATTACTACAACCAATTAGCAACTTTTTAGCAACAAATTATGAGCCGATTAAATATTCGATTGGTTAAAAGTGTTTCGCTAACTTTGTTGTTCAAAAACAAAACCAAAACTATTTTTCTTCGCGATTTAATAATATGCACATTTTTATATTGGATCACCCTTTGAGATCAAAAGAAAAAAGCCAGTATACGCACAATCATTAGTTAAATTATGTTCTATGGCATTTACTTAATGTACGTTTTACCCTTACTATTACTAATCACCCGAACCTTCACCTAATCAAGGAATCAACCCCCGAAACAACCTTTCGCGTTAAATCTCGATGAGATCTCGACTTAAATCGATGTCTTAACCATGCAGCTTCATCGTTATAAACAGCTTTTTGCCACCATTTCTTTAATAACTTCACTGAAGGGAAAAACCTCATGAAATGTACATACTTATAATCAAACGTATAACTCCCGTAAGGGGTCAACGAACTATCCTTACAGTAATTTTGAAGGGTGGCAGACTGAACACGCTGAACATCTGGCTTAAATCGGTATACAGGTGAATTGCAGGGTGGCAGGTTCAAAAGGATTCAATTTCCCCATTTTCATCTTTAATGAAAGCAAACGGGCTCTTTAATGTTAGGTCTAGCAAAATTAATAATTATTCAAACTGGAGAATGTGAAGCAATGATTGTAGTTGAAGTATTAAAGTGGGTTTGGAATATAATAAAAAATTATAAGCATTAAACCTCGCATTAAACAAAAATAAACGTGTACCTTCAAAAGCGCGGGCGAAAGTATAGGTATGATTATTACTATTATCACAGTATTTTTCTATTTTAGTAAACAAAAAACTTGGAACGATAAAACCGCTGGTTAGGTATATGTATAATAGTAGACTTCTTGGGAGTTAAAATATTACGGATACTTGATTTGAATGTCTAATGCATTCGGATAGGCATTCAATATTGCTAAAAATCACCAAGCATCTAACTCGCATCTAATTTGCTCTGAGCACTACTGAATCCGAGGATTCCGAGGCTGTATCATGTTAAAATATAACGATTTAAACTAAGATTTTAAAGATGCCATAATACGAAATGGGAAAATCTGATTCGCCCTAATAAAGAAACTTCGAAAGCAATCAATAAGAACAGTATTATAAAAATACATATAATTACTTATACTACTAACATGATAATCTGAATGGTAATATAATTTAATATAAGAGTATTTATTATGATTAGAAAGCGGATTTTTTTATGGACACGTGAGAAAAGCAGGGGTCGGCTTTAGATGCATTAGTAATATGCGTAAACAATTTCATTTAGGCCTCGATGTAGACCCAAGATATAATGTAGGTATACTATAACCTAACCGACCTAAATTATTCAGTCTCGGATTGAGTTGATGACGGCTGTTATGCTCACGTATGTTCCATCCGAGCTAAATACATAACGTGTAATATACCTACTTAAGATATGGTAGGTATATCTATCAGTTTATACTGATTCCATAAATAATGGAAATGTCGGCTATTTCCACATTTTCGGGTACGCTGAATACGAATCTGCAATTATTTTGCCAACAGCTGGGACCAGAGACACTTTCTAAGTAGTACCTAAAGTTTCAAATTAATGAACCTTATTGCAGACTGCAATAAAACTTATCTCAAGGCTTATCTGGACAAATTTAATAGGAATGTTGACGCAGTAGTCTAAAAAAGATGGAAAAGAAAAAATGTAATAAATGCTACATTCCTTTTGTATACTATTTTTTCGTAACGAAAACCTCGGTGTAAGCAGTGTCAACTGTTACACTAATATTTAGACAATTATTCACTGAATTCAGCGTTTAAGAAAACATTAAAAACACAACAAAACAAATGCGATTTTAAAATTACCCGCAGATTATTACTTATTTACACTGATCACAATCTACCAAGTACTCATGAGAAATATCTAGTTGCCCAGCGATCTGCTGTTGCCAATGTGACTCTCAACTTCTAGTATTTAATTGATAAATCTGCGGATGAAGGTTCAGGGGAGCATGTGCCCCTCTTGCCCTCAAACGGCGCCATTGTTAGATTAACCCTTAAATCAAAGTTAAAATAATTGAATAACCAAATGTATCCTAATAAAATCAGTTAAAAAAAATGTCTCCAAAAAACGTCTAAAAAATTCAAGTCTCTCGTTAATCAAATAAATCACAAATAGGCATATCTAGGTAAAATACAATTTTGTACCAAACATAAAGAAAAACAAATTATGAAGCTTAAAAAAATCCTAATTATCCCGAGAATTATCCATACCTAGGTACCTTTATCTTTATAAAATAAGCCTCACTGGGTTGCATCTTGCATCTTTATTTCTTCAAAATAAAGAATAAAAAAAAAAATGTCATAGTAAGTACCTTTCACTAGTGCTTTATACTCGTAGGAGTTGTAATAATTAATAAAAAAACATAAATGGAGTTAACCTATAAACAATTTAATGTGCAAAATAATTCGTAATTATGTCCTCACTAATATCATACCTAATCATTTTTGTCGAGGATCAAGGTACCTAACAAGTTTTTACAGAAGATGCAATCAACTTTATTTATTTACTTTTTTGTTACAAATTTTCATTTGATGGCACAACTTTAATCCAAAGCTTTGTGAATTACTTTTTTAAAATTGTATTGTTTATTTACAAGAATATGTATATAAATGAGCCAGTTTCTTTGCCTCCTTTCATAAGTATTCACCAACACTCTTAATAAAAATATACAATTCTTAATAAAATATAAACAAATTCAAATTTATCTCTATGGTGCAATAAACTTTATATTACTTTATTTATTTATTATTATTACTCACCTTTTACATCTCCAGTCGAATACAATAATCCACTGGCATCACAGAAACAATTCGAAACTAACACGTTAAATTAAAATAAAACAAATAATCAAAACTACAGGGGGTGGGTCAAATAAATGCACAACTCATTCACAAATCCAAAACACCCTTTATAAAGTCACACTCACTAAACTCTGGATATTTATCACTTAAATGTAATTTTCCAGGATACTAAATTAATTTTTTTGAGGGGAAGTAAATGCACACAGTTAATAATTCACCAATTTTTATTAAACTTTGGGCATGGAAGACAAAGAATACACACAAGAACCACAGAACTTATGTCGGCAACTGCTGACAAAAACAAATGTTAGTGTTCTGGTAACGCCGGGGTATCGTATGTGTTAGACAGAGAGAAAAGATGGAACATGCGTACTCTAATTTCACGAAAACTGAAAAGTTTAAGTGAATTTTGATCAGTACCATCTGTGACTGAGGGCCTAAATTTGATTTTGTTGAATTACAGGATTCTGTTACTTCTAGACAGGTCCGGTTTTACAAGAATTGATGTATTAAAACATTTTTCAAATTCAAGATATCAAATATATAATAATAATCAGTATCTGTATAGAATAAAACCTAACAATATAACTATAACCACAACTATAAGTACAACTATAACTATAACTACAACTACAACTACAATTATAACTATAACCTTAACTTATGGTTCAGTTTGATTTAGGAGGAATATTTGCAATAAGTGACTTTCAGCTGTGAAAAATGAGAAATGACAAAGTTAACAGAAACATTGTTTAAGAATTTATGACAACGAGATGAATATGAATAAACCCACATAGACGCTTAACAAAAAAAAATCAAAAGAAAATTATAGCATGCATACATACATAACATAATAATAGACATTTTGTCTTAATATTTTTGTGTAGCGTTAATATAAATATCAATAAAAGATAATAATGGCATGTGTAATTTAGATAACAATAAAATTCACAATTTCCTATAAATAAATTGATTTACAACTTGTAAATAAATAATTGGCTAAATAATCAAAAAAGAAAAAACAAAAACGAAATCAGATTAAGTTTTATATTAATTTCTTATTGTTAAATAAATTAATTTTGCAAATATGTGCAGAGCAAGTTAAGCACTTTGTAACTCAAATCGAACGCATTTGTTGTATGGGAAAGTTCACAATGATCATAAATTACATGTTTATCTATATTTTGAATTGTTTCGATTATGCATTACTTGTTCTTTTTACCTGTTTTTGTTTTTAAAATTTCCATAAAATAAATAACAACTTAACTTTTAATTTTCTTTAATTACAGTAATCTCTTGTCTGTTTTTCCAAAAATATATACAGTATTTGGTATTGAAAATTATTATTTTGGTACACAAAAAAGGCTGAAGAGCAGCTCAAGATGTACGTATACTCCACATCATTTTTTTTAACGCTGAGCGTATGACCATAAAAATACATTAGCGGTGAAAAAGTTAAAGTAACCGTAACAAATTCCGGTAATAAAATGAAATGAAACCAAATTTGTTAATAAGTGCCATCTAGGACTGTTATTGAATAATGATAGCTTCTTTTTGTAGCATAAACGCAAATAACTGTTAATAATTAATTATACAGATAAAACCACGAAGGGGCGAAACGGTCATTATTACTCATTAGTTTACGAAATTTACATTTGACCGTTTGCAATAGAGGGTCAAATGCCACAGCTTATCATAAATAAGTCACCTACCGGTCAGAAGCGTAATTATACGAATTCATGCACGGCTGATGTAGGTTTCTGCGTATAAATAAAGAAAAATCGTAATTTAAATATTTTATAAATTGTTTAGCAAAATGTACTAAATTGAAGATTTACTATGATACCAAAAATATACCAAATCTAGTATACAATTATTGTACTATTGTACTAAAACGGCAACACTGTCTAGTTGGCTTTGCACCTTATTGTGGTTAAGTGGTTCCGTCCGTATAATTCTCAGGTAATACACCGTCGACTAATATTCGTTACGGATAAAAGTAATTTGCGCATACTAATGATCGTGTTCAACCCTTCGTGGTTTTATCTCTAGGTGTACCTGATGTTCATTAGTATATATATATTCCGGTATATTTAAAATAATTAAATTATAGGATACAGAATTAAACGTTAGTTTTAAAATTATGGAGTACGTGATTCCTTAAAAATTTTGTGATTGCAACTGTAGTTAGATTAGACTTTATGCTATGATTATATTGTAGGCGCTATGGTTTCTTCACATTTATTTCTTCTGCTGTGGCTTCGCATTCTTGTTAGAGCCAGACGCCGGACCTGTCTAATTTGCGATAAGATTAAATAACTATGTTCGTACGAATCAGTTTACAATTTTTGCAATAAACGAGTATTGTTAGCTCACTTCAACGTACTTTGCTTGTGTTGAAGCTATCATTTTTTACTTACACTTCTTACAGAAAGTGTAATGTAACCATTTTCGAACAAAGCTAATATAATAAGAGCGATGTGTAGTGAGGTTAAGTTTAACAATTTTTGAAATGTTTACAACCTTTAGAAGAATTTGTACCAAAAAAAGCAGTAGAGAAACTAGTGCACCATTCTAAAACTAATAATTTTTCAACAATATGTTCAAAATTGTATGTAATACAACCTGCTAAAAATAACTTCCAACATAACCTTCAAATATACAGATTTAAGAGCAAAAGAAGCAAAAATAAAAGGACACAAGAATATACCAGCGATTCTGAAAAAGAAGAACCAGATAAAGACTTTTTAGATAATGTTCAAGATAAACACACGAAAACTTTAAAAGTGGATATAACCTCAATGCGATTGGATGCTATACTAAAAGCCGGGCTAGGTTTATCGAGAAACAAGATAGAATTAACATTTTATGAGAGTAAAATAAGATTAAACGGTGAGAAAGTACTGAAAAAGAGTGCACATGTGCAAGAAGGAGATGAAATAGACGTGATCAAAGGTGTGAACATGAATAATCCCGAATTTTTAACTGTAGCTAGAGTTGAAGTTCTGTCAGCTATTGGTCAAGAGGAGAGTATAAGTGTTAAACTAAGGAGGTGTAAGTCACTTACGGTTGAGAACTACAAGGACAAAAATAGATGGGAACCATAAGTTACTTTATTTATTTTATATTTTTCTTGTAAATAATATAGTTTATTGACTTTTAGTAGTATAAACATTTATGCTTATTTTAAACTGATGTTTCATTAATTTACAATATGGCTTTTGCTTTCCATATTAAGTAATCTGTTATGCATGTGGGAAAAAGTTGGACAACTGGCATTGGCCACATCCGTCAGACCTACCAATTACTAAGTCAAATTACTCAAACTAAATGCGTATAATTTGGGAAATTGGTATGTAGTTAATACATATCATTTTTGATGGTAAATTTACTTATGGTGCTATCTACAGGGTGGGTCAGATTTTAATTGGGAAACTTAGAGAATCAATAGGTTACAGCACAATAATAGGGATTTGTCACATAAATTTATAACTAAAAATGCATAGTTCTCGAGACAGAGGGGTATTTCTTTGGAAATAATTAGATATTGTTATGAAATTCAGAAGGTGCAAAATGCATAAACTTCGAACCATAGGGTTTATATCTCTCCATTCCAAATTATATTAATGAAAAATTCCAAACCATATAATTTTTTAAACGAATCTCAATTAAGAAATAATTGATATGTAGGGTCATTTTGATATGACGTTGCATCCTATCAAAAAATTAAAAGAAAACTTTTTGTGCATTAATGATACTAAATGTCAAAAAAAAGAAAAAATTGCCTAGGTTACTGGAGTCCCATTTTTTTGGGAAGAATATCTTCGACGGACCCCACCGTCATGCCCATGGTTTGTATGGAGGAATGAAAACCATGGTGAGAAGTGTACTGATGTATGTATCGTTCATCTTCCAAATTTCATAATATTATCTCAATTATTTCCAGAAAAATATGGGAAAAACTGAAAATATATTAAAATTTCAACTCGCTCTATCTCGAAAGTTAAGCACTTTTAGCCATAAGTTTATATGACAAATCCATACCATTTTGGTGTGTTCTATCAAGTCTGTAAGTTTCCCGAATAAAATCTGGCCTACCCTGTATATCTATAAACAAATAATTTAATTGCAGCAAAATGTACTATTATTATAAATTAGCTCAACTGATGAATTATTGAGTGCATTCATTACTGCCTGTCGGGGGAAAGAAGACCCACATGGCAAGGGAGAGCATTACCAAGAAGTCGCCAGCTTTCTGCGAAACCATATACTAGACTAGAAGTATAATGGATCTCCCAATGAATAGGTCTGGACGAGGGGTAGGACACTTCCGAAAATTTGTACACCTATTTATAAATACAAATGTATTTATGGTATTTAATTGTATTTAACTGTAATAACGACCTATTTAGGTATTTATGAATGTATTTATTTGTATTTACATAGATAGAAAAACCTACTTTTTCTAATAATAATTTTTGGTTCTTTACAAGGTTCTTTAATTTAAAAAGCATCACTGTGAAATTGATCAAGGTAGGCATCTGGTGATACCCGGAATATAGCTTTAAAGTTAACGTCAAATGTTAAAAGAAGTGAGTTAAATTTTATTTTTAATCAACAGGTACATTAAATATAAGTACCTACACAAAACTAGGACAAATTTAGAAAAACCACGAGGACATCACAAAAAAGAGAATATATCCTTGGAAACTCCGACGTCTGATCACCCTACCCTGTCATATATCAGTACTTTAAAAATAAATGTTAAAAGTATTCAAATTGAGAATTTAAATAGGTATTTAGAAACATAGTATTTCATTTAAAAAATATGAACTTCGGTTATGCCCTGTATACACCAGTTTAAAAATTATTTAAAAATACAATAACTGATTCGTAATCTATGAGAAAAGTAAAACCCTTCCTTGAAAACATTACAATAATAACAATGAACAAAAGAAAGGGTGGGATAGAGCTGTAGAGTATACCCAAAATGGACGTCTCGTGTTTTCTAATCAGCAAAGAAGGCATTTAACTAAAAAACTATGCATTTATTTGTTAGACATTAACCTAAGGAACAATTGAAGTTAATAACCAAGATAATAACTATAATCTAACAACACTCGACGTCTCGACACTATAATGAAGATATTTTTTCCAACTAATACCCTGTTTTGAGTATGTTACTGGAAAGTTTATTTTTTTTCTGATTCAAATATATCAATATTATTATTATTCTATTTTGAAACATTTACAAAAATATATAAAAAAAGTTAAATAAAATTTAACTCCAAATTTAATATAAGCAAAATATACATATAAGTAATATTAAATGACGGAAAACTGAAGATCTCGCTGAAAACTGACAATTGTAGCTTATGTTAATGGTTAACAGATATATAAATTGTTGTTAATTGCAGTCTTTGATTAAAACTTCTGAAGCTCGAGTTTGGGACACCCTGTATAGTAGTACAGTAGCCCAAGCAAAACATAATGCACAAGAGATAATACCGAGATCTGAGAATTAATGTACAAAATATTACATTATTAATTTGCGCTACTGTACATAACATTTTGATACCTTATTGAAAACAAAGAAAACGAAGAACAAGAAAACGTAATTTTAAAAAAAGACTATCTTCAACCCACAAATTTCACCTTAACGCATTTGTATATATTAAAATTTTTTTTTAGGAGTTTAAATTTCTATTTCACCGCACACTTAGACAATCAACTGTAAAACACCTAGTAAAATATTAAATTGTTTGCAATTATGAAATGCAAGTGCAAATTTCATCTGCTGTTTAATAAAATTATATTTGTTTTAATTACTAATCTCACATAACTGAATAACTAAAATATCCAACACAAAAAAAATCTTTTCCAGGAAAACAAAGAGAGCTTCTATCTTAAAGTAATAATTTCCAGTTTTATTTGTGATATATACATCTAATATGTATGACTGATGGTCGAGAGGCAAGGACACTTGACTCTCACCCAAACGTCCCGGGTTCGAATCCCGGCCGTGGCACTGAGATTTTTCTGTGAGAGAGATTAATCGTAGTATACTCGGATATTGGATGTATGTCCGTTGTCTCTAAATGTGTAGCCCCCTCTCGCACAACGTCAGTTTAGATATACAGGGGGTTGTATTATCTGTGGTGTTTATTATTGGTGTTTATTAATAATAATAAACATTGTCAGCTTACTTTTATTTTATAACAGGTCACTGGAAATTTATTTTCCAGTGACAACACCACTAAAACGCGACTGATACCTATAATTGCCGGTAGTATAATGAAATGCATACGTGAACATGTCTTGACAGAATTTATTAAGTATTTATGTTGGTATTTAAATCTATTTAAATGTATTTAAATCTATTTAAATGTATTTAAATCTATTTAAATCTATTTAAATGTATTTAAATCTATTTAAATGTATTTAATCTATTTAAATGTATTTAAATCTATTTAAATGTATTTATTAAATACTTTTACAAGATTTGTACACCTATTTACGAAGTGTCCTACCCCTCGGGTCTGGATTCAAACGATCACAAAAATTTGTCATGCACTAATTCATTTATTTCATTTAAGAATGGAATGCAGAAAGTACATTCTTTTTGCCGGACAGACTGTAGCGACAACCTCGGTGACAATGGTTAGACTGGTTACTTTTTTTCTACAGCTGTTTGTTTTTTCAAATTATAACTAAAAAATAGCAAATGAATTATGTTTAAATATTTAACAGTATCTGTAATAATTGTATTTGCAAATTGCAAAATGGTGAAAGGAGCAAAAAAATATAAAATGTTACCTGTCTGTTGGAGGTTTTCCCCAATGTTCATTTGAAACCTGATATTATATCAAAAGCATATTAAACTAAAGTTAAATGAAGTCATATCCCAGAAGAAGCCAAAAATTCTGAATGGAAGTTATGTAATAATTCTTTTTTTTTTTTTTTTAACTGGCCACTAACATTTTTTATCTTTATTTGCTGGAATTGTGCCGTTTGAAATGATATTCTTTATTTTATTTATTCTGACGATAACTTGCATCAGAAGAAAGTCTGAATCGTATCAATTAATGCTTATTTCGTTCAGTTTTTTATGAGGTGTTTTATCGTTTCTTTTCAAAATTAGTAATAAGAATCTCGAGGTTAGGTAATTAAGATCATGGGTAAAATAGAATAAATAATAATAATTAACAGGGTCACACTGCTCATAAAGGAAATTGGGAAAATTGTAGGCTTCCCTCACACTGACGCTGCCATGACCACGGTGGCGATTTAAACGCAACACACACACAAACAAATGTATCAAATTACATTAAGCGGACAAACAAATGTATCAAATCGCACTAAGTGTAGGCAGACTGCATGTTGCGTTTGACCGCCTCCGCGCCTGCCACCGCCATCGTGGCTGCGTCAGTGTGGAGGAAGCCAAAAACGACCAAGGGGGGCCTAATCCCCCAACTAACACAAGCGTTGTTTTGATACAAATCACAAAATAATTGTAATCACAAATATAAAAAATAAAAAAATAAGCTGATTAATTAATTATTAATATAATTTTTTTTTGTGGGTTCACAGTATAGGGTGATCTGCCACAAATCCACACTGCCCTAATCTTCCTTATTTATGAACGTATTTCAAAAACAGAGTGATATGTTTTTTGTTTAAAGGTTTAAACAAGCACTTTGAAAAAATCTAATTTAATAGAGAAGATACAAGGATAGCATCTTTTTCTTTTTAAACGCAACACCCTTTAATTTATTTAAGAATTGAGTTTCCCTCCTTTTCTAGTTACCAAAACATTCAACATTGTACATCCACTGTTCATAGTTTTGGATATTGTATAGCCCGAATAATAATCTTATTTTTTTATTTGAAACTATTCGCAGAACCATACTTTCGTACACTTCATTCTTTATATAGCCCCAAAAAAAAATCAAGCAGTGTCATTTCTGGAATTCTTGGTGGCCATCTTATTGGTCCATCCCTAACTATCCATTCTTTGAAATTTCAAAGCAATTTTTTTAGAGCTTGTAAAATCTATGAAAAAAGAAACATAATTTTTTGAAATTTTTAAATACGTTAATAAATAACGAAGATAAGGTGGGGTGATTTGGAGGACATATATCACCCTGTTCATTCAGAGATTCACATCATACCTTGATTGATACAATATTTATAGTAATTTATGAACTTGTGTAACAAAACTCGATTTTATTTCTGCAACTGTCTAGAAAGTTTTTGGACAGGTTTTTTGTATTTACCGGTCTAGCCCGGTAAAGTGACATAAGGAATCATTAGTCTTAACCGACCTTGTAGGTCACTTTTGGCTGACAAAACAATATCTGATAACAATTAAAAATAATTAATCCAATATTATTTGAAAGTAAGTGTCTGACATCTGTCAGTTGAATTTTATAAATTTTGTTAATGTTAAAAAGTTTTTTAAAACTAGCAGGAATGGTTGCAGAAAAAATATTGTACACAACACAACCAGAAAGTGTCTTTACTGGGCTCACTGGCTTTCAGGGCTAGCCTAGGAAATTGTTAACTCACCCAGTAAAGAATCACTTTCCCGTCTTGTTACATAAATAACTATTTCACTCTGATCATATACCTAGCTTTTTCCTGGTTGAAATCAGGAATGGACTGAGCCTGCCTGCATATTGTTCTAAATAAGGGTGTATAGCATGTCTTATTTCACTTCTCGTTTTCCTGTGAGATGGTGTGGGCTTGATGGTGGGCAACGGATGTTGAAAAATTTTATAACGAGAAAATACAAATGTTTTCTTGAAAGCTAATAACTTGAAAGACAAAAATGAACATGCAACACGAGTAGCTGTTCTAATCAAATAATAAATCTCACCTCTATAGTTCACATAAATTTACCACAGAAATGGAGGAACGAAATGAACCATGCACATGTTGGAGGACAACAGCCATGCTAAGGTCCAACTGTCGAAAACAGAGTTGAGAACTAAGTGGAAATGACAGTGGTGAAAAAATTAGGTAAGGTGAAGATTTGTACATTAATTTGAAATTAAACATTTTTTTGTGTCTGTCTTTTAATAGCCATTCACTGAGATGTATAAAATTTGTGAATTTAAGTTTTCCCAGTGTGGTTTATAATATCAGTCTGGCCTTGATAATGAAGTTATATATTAAAATACCTAGTGTCGTAAAATGTCCTAGTTCATTTATTTTGTCTTGGTTCTTTCCTCACTATGAAAAGTGTGACGAGAGATTGGTGCAATTACACATACACTTTGGTACTCGTAATACTTATTTTACCGCATTCTCTTCTAATTAACAAATCAGAACATACTTTTGTTGATGGCATCTAATAATTTTTTTCGGATCTGAGAGAAAATCAGCTAAAAAGTTACGAGTTTGTAAATATTTTGTTTTTAATGCCATTTGGCAAGTTGTTGCTGTCAGATGAAGGAATCTTGTGAACCTAAATTATAACTTTTTAATTTCATTGTTCAGTACTGTTAATGGTGGTAAAACTGAAATTTTTACTGGCACATATATAACAACACATCTTTATAAAGTACTATTTATATTACTTTACTTGCTGATGTTGTGACTATACAGCGTATTCGACACTGAACAATTTCCATTTCCAATAGATGAGTGGTAAAGACGTTTGTTAAAACGGTAAATAAAACATAAATTTTGATCTACATAACATATTTATTTGTTCAACATGGCTCCTATATATTAAATAGCTATAAAAATACTGGCAATTAGTGCTAATTTTTAAGTAACACAGAAATAAATAATATATACATAACTTAATACTACTACTTAGGGGGAATTATTGATGAGCTTAGATCGTTTACAAGGAAATTGTAAATAAAATTTGATTTACCTCTATTAGCTTGAGGTCTGGAATTGCGAATTTGGTCTCTTAGAAGAATATCTCCGAACAAAAGTGCCAGAGTTTTTGCGTCGTACCCATTGTCATTGGTATATTTTAGTAGTTCCTGCAAGAACATACAGATATACAGGAATACATTCCTGTGCAGGTCGGGACCTTCTGCAAAATTATCTAAAAAAAATGTACACAAATGGTAAGATACTCGGTCTCAAAAATGACGAAAAAAAAAAAAGAATGTTTAAGTTTCTTGCTCTTATTAAATGACCACTTTAAACAAATTTAGATTTCAATCTACAGGGTGAGTCAGTTTTTTGTAGACAAACTTTAACAGGAGATAGAACACATGTTTTTAAAAAGAAAAGTTCCTATAAACATATGTCGTAGAACGCTTCGTTTCCGAGATACAGGGTGTTGAATATAATTTTTTTTTCTCGAATTTTCATTATAACTTATAAACGAATGCTTAGATTTTTTCCATGTTTGGGGGATAATGCCTATTAATTAAGGGGCATAAAACAAGCGATAAGAATGTTCAAAAACTTGCACAGTGGCGGAGTGGAGGGGGTGCTCAACCCCTTTTTTTAAACAGAACTTCTACACCAATGACTATTTTTTTAAAAAACTGCTATTTTCATTATCTACATACAGTTTAACAAAAATAATGTCCCTTCTTCTATTTCGAAATTCCTGTGCGTTTCCGAGTTATTTTGATTTTTAGTGTATGATGTGCTACTAAATTAAGTAATTTATTTATTATCAATTATCGGCTAAATATTTAATTCTTTCAACGAAACCTACCTAAATATGGTTTGTTAAGGATTCTAAAAAGCCGAAATCTCTTATTCTTTATCTCTTTCCAATGTAGTCAAAATAAATATTTGTTATATCAAGCCATACTCAAATACAATACATACAAATACATACTCAAAAAATTCGAAACAAAAATTTTATTCAACACCCTGTATCTCGGAAACGAAGCGTTCTACAACATATGTTTATAGGAACTTTTCTTTTTAAAAACATGTGTTCTATCTCCTGTTAAAGTTTGTCTACAAAAAACTGACTCACCCTGAATAAATTACTTAATTTAGTACCACATCAAACACTAAAAATCAAAATAACTCGGAAACGCACAGGAATTTCGAAAGAGAAGAAGGGACATTATTTTTGTTAAACTGTATGTAGATAACGAAAATAATAGTTTTTTAAAAAAATAGTCATTGGTGTAGAAGTTCTGTTTAAGAAAGGGGTTGAGCACCCCCTCCACTCCGCCACTGTGCAAGTTTTTGAACATTCTTATCGCTTGTTTTATGCCCTTTAATTAATAGGCATTATCCCCCAAACATGGAAAAAATCTAAGCATTCGTTTATAAGTTATAATGAAAATTCGAGAAAAAAAAAATTATATTCAACACCCTGTATCTCGGAAACGAAGCGTTCTACGACATATGTTTATAGGAACTTTTCTTTTAAAAACACGTGTTCTATCTCCTGTTAAAGTTTGTCTACAAAAAACTGACTCACCCTGTATAGGTTGTTTTTGAAAACACTGCACTTATTTTAACTGTTGATGGTGGAAATAATTTTGAATAGAAAATTCATAGTTCAATTGCTTTTTTTTTTTTTGGCAATTTTTCAATACAAAATCCTACAAATTTTGACAGCTGGTAACAGAATGGCAAGATCGACTGCAGAGTTTGCAAGCAGCAAGTTATCTGATGGCTGAGCAACATTGTTTGATATTCATTATTAGTATTTTTCCAGGCAAACCATTAGAGGAAAGGAAAATTACCAGAGGTTTTTTTATTTCAAATAAAACCTCCTGCAGCACCAGCTTAATGATCTTTTAGGAGATGGATTTGCTGAAAATGGCTTGCGGTGGAAGTCACGGTTGAGGTGTGGATGTCGATGATAGGTGGACATACCAAAATCCAATTTGTTGTATCAACCTTAATATCGCGCTAAACTCGATGTAAATGACGAGGATGAACTGCTAGCATCCTTGGTATGTGCGATCACATTTAAAGAAGCAGGTTTGTTTTACATACAGGATGTCTTATTTGAGACCGCAACACCCTTATAACTTTTTTAGATTTTATCCGATTTAAATAAATTGGTGTTAAAACATAAAGGTCAATAAAACTCATTTATGACCACAAAATCATTTACCGTTGTCAATGCAAAGCCACCTATGATGCAAGATTGAATGAAAAAAATGCAAAAAACATATTAGGCAGTCAGATATAAGCAATATTATTTATGTAAGAACCTTGTTTTTAAATTTCGACAGAGATGAACAAGGTACCTCGATAAATACAGTTTCACTGATAAAGTTAAAATTAACTGAATAACTAATTAAAATTATCCTTACCTGCCGACAATTCTGAAAGTTATTTGCTGCTGCTATACAATTATTGTGTAACTCAAAAGGAATGACAGGATCCTTGGTGTAGGACAAAAACAAAAGTAAAGTTTCTGCTACAGCTTGTGCTGTTCCAGCTGTGTGTATAAGGTGGCCTTAAGGAAATTATAGCAACAAAAATGCAGAAAATATAAATAATTTTTAATACAAGTAATTATTTAGAGAGCTCGGTGGCACAGTGAGCCAGAGCGTTAAGTAAAACAGCTGGTTTACTGCCTATCGACTCCCCGGTCAATCCTGGTTTCGACTCTGGCAGTCGAAGGGATTGGTTGTGTGTCCATGTTTCTTCAAATGTGTAACCTCTGCCTGTGTAGCTCCCGCTTTGAAGGGTTGTCTAATTTATGTGGTGCGTGTTTTTTTATTTGTATGGATATAAAATTTGGGGGTTTTCAATTTATTTTTGAAAAAAAAAATGTAATTGAACATAAAAATGAAAAATAGAACATAACCTGAAATTTTAACGAGAATTCAAAAGGATACGTAAAGGATCTAATGAACCAAAATCCAGCCAATCCCTGATTCGAATTATCTCTTCATGTAGAGCAGTGGATTCAAACAGCTCTCTGGTTTTCAAACCATGCCTATATAAATGATCAACCAGGAGCCATAGTTCACGTGGAATAGAGTATAATACTCCAGATCCACTTTTTTCCTAAAACAAAAACAAAAAAAAATATTGAAATGCAAAAACAGGTATGAGCGAGGAATACTTATTTACTTTTGATTGAAGATGGAAAAGTAAAATTGGGACATATTTCCACAGACATTGCCAGAATAATCAGAAAAGTTAGACCTAACCTCAAAAATAAAAATATATTGGCAATTAATTGGTACAACAGATTTGAAAATTTTAAACCTAAATAAATTTAAAAGCGAAATGAAATAAGCCTTGATAAACCCACTATTTTATTTTTAATGTCTTATTTCCTTCCCAGCAAAAATATGTCCATATTGCCGATTTTCTTGTCATGATTTTTAGTTTTACTTTATTATAATAATAATAATAAAATATTTATTGTTGATCACAAAAGGACAAGATACATTTAGAGATGATATTTATAACCCTGCCCAGGTAAGTATAACTATAATACAAAATATTACAAATACACTAGTAAATAAAAAATAAAATACGTAAAAAGCAAAACATTAAAAATTATGCAAACAATAAAACATTAAAATTTGTTAACATCCAGAGTTAAGTTTCCATCAATAATAGCCACTTTTAGTTTGTTTTTCAAAGTCTTAGTGCAATTTAGCCAATTGTCAGAAGAAAAGTTATTTACCAATTTAAAATCGATAACTTTTTTTACAAGGAAGTTATAGGCTGGCTAGTAATATCGTAGGCACCGGTATAGTAATAGTAATAGATATTAAAAAAAGCAAAGAAAGTATATTTTTTTCAGACAGAACACAGATCCTTGATTTTGTGGTGGCAACTAGCCTTGTTGCCAAAAGATAAGCATTCTGTACATGAACATAAATGCAATAGTGACATTTCATACACTGTAGTTTTTCAGAACTTAAACTTGAAAGTAAGTACTCAATTCAGTGGTTTTGAACCCATTAGAAAAATACAGTGTTGGAAATCACTGTCAGGTCACGACTAAGTTGACTGGTCAAATGGCAACGTGTTGGTGTGATGGTCAAGGATACAGTCAACTTGTCCAAAATTTTAAATGTCCTGCCATTTGCTTTGAAATTTTAATCATGACACTTGGCAATTGATGTGTAACTGTCAATCACCTGATTTGGACAAGAAATTGAAATAAATCCTTTGTATTGAGAGACCAGTAGACTTTTTCATTTTCTTTTTTGTATAAAAAATCGCAAATATTGGCAACGTGTTAAAAAATATGCAAAATGCTAGGTTCTGTGGAATGGGTATCAAAGTCATGCTACCAGTGGCTGGGAAAATTTTGGTTATGTTATATCTTAGTACTGGAGCATGGAACCCAACCGATACTTTAAGGCATCAAAAAATTATATATTTTTTTTAAAAATTTTAAATCTGTCGATATATATTTCCTTCCATTCTGAAAAAAACAAAATGATTTGCAAATACAAATTGTTTAAAAAATAACCTGGTTAGGTACACAATTTTTTCCATAATTTTTCGCAAATTTCAATTGCAATTTATTGTCTGCAAAACTTCTTCATTTAGTTTTGATAGTTACGTTAAGTGGTTCATTGGATACATTTGTAACAAAACCAGCACGCAACGAGAACATCTGTGATGAAGAAATATTAGGCAAGCTCAGTTTAGATGAAGGGCGTGAAAAAATAAAATTCCAACAAATCCTAATTTGCCCAATTTCCTTCAACATAAGCCTCATTTAAATAACTATTACATATCATTTTGATGAAAAAATTATGATACATCCATTGGCACTTTTATTTTTCATTTTTAAAAATGACCAGTTTCGAGATTCATCTTGACCGGTCACGATACAGAAAAATTGTGACCTGTCAACTACCCATCACTAGAAAAATATGATTCCATTGCGACATCTCTGATTGGTTAAGTCTCACAAACGGTTCACTTTTAAACAAACATTTGTATGATATTTCGAGGTGTTTTATGGATGTCCAAAGTTTTGCATATTACCTACCATTTGGACACCCTCTATGAAACAAAAAAGCCATAACAGGCCAGTTCCCTAATATAATATACAGTGTGTTCCACTTTGAGCAGACAGACCCCTGTATTTCTGTTGTATTTGAGTAAATTGAAAAATGTTTTCAAACTGTAGTACTCGACGAGATCTACCTTCCTGAACGAATTTTTTTTTTATGTTGTGTAGTCACGGCAGGTAGATCTCGTCGAATATTACAATTTGAAAAAAGAATTTTCTACGTCACCCAAATACAACCGAAATACAGGGAAGTGTCTGCTCAAAGTGGAACACACTGTATATAATAGGTAAATAATCCCAAAAAAAAAAATACATATATTCCGATGATTTGCAACATACCGCCAATTTCCACTGTTCCACAGTGAGCTGCATCATAGGCATTGGAATCCGGCACAATGTAGATATAGATGTGGTGAAACATGACCTCTGACAATCACCGCTAACACTAATAAACATATCTTTGCCACCTTTAAGGTGCAAGACTAGAATGTCATAGATTTTTTCCACATTAGTTTCTAACGTAACTTCCAGTTTCAAATCACATTTTTCCCCTAAAAAAATAATAATGAATGTTTAATTTATGATAAGATAGTGATATCTGAACTTATTAATACAAACAACCTTGTTACTTCTCATTTATAAATGGAAAAATAAATCATGTTTCTGTTCCAATTAAATGTGATAAAAATTAAGGATTAAACTTTGTTTTTTAAAAAATTTTTTATTAATGCAGAAAAATTAGAAGACACAATGAAGCTAGGACACCGTTTAAAATCAGAAGTGTTTTCCCATCTCCGTTTGTTTTCATTTTAAATTGAACACATACCTGGATTAATACTACCACAGTACGGAATTATTCTCATCCAATCCTTACAGTAGTGGGCCTCATCTAATTTTTTTATAAACTCAAATTCTGCTGGAACCTAAAAATTAAAGAATCAAAATTTGTCACAGTGTGCCTCACTAGTTTTTATTTTGTTTTTTTTTATAAAATATTCGTTAAACTGCATTTGAACTACCATAATAGTATAATTTGTGTGTATGTATTTTTTAACTTAATATTACCAAGAATAGGACTAATAATTCTAGGATTTCGTAGAATATTTATGCTTTTATATACAAATTTACTTAAAAAATCCAGGAACTTCTAGATACAAAAATCTAATAAAATAATACTCTATCCTACCATTCCGGTATTTGCAATAATGATTTCCTTAGTCTGGGGCTCCCTGAACTTAATCATATCGAAAATAACTTCTGTCTGATCCACAGTCACTTGTGGCAAATACTCATTTTCATGTTTGTCCATCTTCTTAAGTAAATCTTCGTGAATTTTTCTGAACTTCACTGGATCGACCACGCTAATTTCTGACTTGAACAACGCGCTTACTGGTTTGTGATCGCTGACTCTTAAGTCCATGTGGCTACGATAGTCCACTTGATATATACCTTTTGAAGAATGGTATGATAATTATTTTATGAATAAACAATAATTTGGTGCTGTTTGCAGATGATACCACACATCTTATATATGGCAATAAATTGGATGTAGTTCAAAGGTGAATGGGTGAGGCAATGTCAAAAGCTCTAGATTAGATCACATCAAACAATTTGTTACTAAATGAAAATAAAACCATAAATACAATTTTCACTCATAGGCCTTTGGATAATTTACAAATCTAGAAAAAGTTAAATCCTTAGATATATTTCTTGATCCAAATTTAAACTGGTTTCATCACATCGATTACATAGCAAAAAAAAATATCAGAAAATATATTTGTTCTTAGAAACTTAAAAAATAATAAAAATATTGTACCTATTAAAATTAACGGAAAACGCCGAGTGTCGTCTATGCCTGGAAGATGATGAGAAGGCAGACCACATCCTATGTACCTGTCCCGCTGTGGAGAGGATCCGATTCTCAATATTTGCCAAAGGGCAACTACTGCCAGAGGATCTGGACATATTCTTACCCAGTTTCGTTATGAGACTGAACTTATTGGGTGAAATATAACTAGGTGTGAGCCTCAATAGGCCTGGTGAAGGCAGCAGTGGAGGGTCCACAGGGGCCCACTCATAAGAAACCTACCTACCTACCTACCTATTAAAATATTATTAACAGCTTATTATTCATTAATAATACCTCATATGACCTATGCGGTACTGATGGAGTCACGCACAGCAAGCTACAAGAATTTTTAGATTGCAGAGAAAAATGATCAGAATAACTGCAAATCTTGGATATATAGATGACATAAGAAGTAAATTTATTGATTTGGGAATTCTAACACTTCCATCAGTGGCGGCTGATGGATTTAAGTTATATAATATCTCAATATTGGAGCATGGAACCTGAGCAATATTTTGCAGAAAAAAATATGAAAAAAAATTTGAGAAAGAACACTTACAAAAATGAGCTGCCACCCCAGATTACTTCTAGACCATTAGTAAAATATTTGCAAACTATTTTTTTTCGTAATCAGAAGGAAAATTTATCGCCCCGTTTTTTTTTGGTTTTTGAATATTTTGATTTTTTGTAAAGTTATGATGCTTTGAAATTTAAGTCCTTCATTGTGTAAATGATAGAGCGTAACCACTATGAAAACCACCACACATCAAGAGCTAGAAATCAATTTTATATCAAGGCTGAATCAATGTTAGAATAATTATGGGTAATAAAAAGTAGATAATTAAAAAAAAAAACAATTTAAAATACCTTTTCCTCTCCACAAAATCCTATCCGTCCATGCTGGAGGCCTTGCTTTTTCACTAGTATCATACACATCTGAATTTAAATCATATTTGTATGTCGGTTGGAACTTTATATCACCTTCTGTGTAATCCTAAAAACCAAATAGTGCACGGAAATTTATTGTTAATGTTTACAACAATAGAAAATAAACCAACCACAATGGTGATAAGTTTATTTGGTAAATGTCAATGTGAGTCATTTTTATTAAATGGTCAATTCATATACGAGAATTGATATGCAAACATTTGCATATCATCGGCCTAATCTGTAAACTGCGTAACTCCACATTTGATGTGCATCATCTAGTGGTAAATATTGATAGCTATTAGTGTGAAAAATGCTTATATCCATTATTTATGTATTTTTTAAACTAGATGCATTTCTGTAAACTGCATAACTCCATACAGATCAGCGCTAATCCACAAAGTTCTTAACTCCCATTATTTTACTAGTGATCAGATGGTAAACACATGGTGCTCCTATATAATTTTACGACAAATTATTAATTATATAAGGAATTTCGTTAAAGTTAATGGTATGTAAGTAATTGATATTATGTAAGCTTTGTAAAGTTAAAATACATGTGACACTGGTAGATTTTTTAATTAAAAAGCTTTTAAAATGTGTTTGGAGATACGAAGTTTTCTAGTTACAATTATTTGCTTCTACGGTGGAGATAAGAAGTTTGTGTATATATTTTGTATGCATTAAAGCAGTGTATTTATTATCGTTAGTTTTAAATTATGACAAAAGAAATAATTATATAATTAATCAGAGAATTATAAATCCTGCAAAAATATCTATTTTTTTAGATCAATAGTTTATTGCGAAATGAATCCCAACTCGCGAGGAAGGAAAATTTTGGATGCAGCATTGCGTGCCCTTAACCCTCCACAGCTAAATTCAGATGTTGTACATCCACTTCCAGAATTGCCAAATACACTGGTTTTAGGTCCTGCCATAGACTTGCCCCACTCACCAAATTTGGAAAATAATAATATTATTATGCTTAGTTCAAATGATCTCTAAACTTTTACTACCCAACAATATCATTCTCGAATCGCAAAATATTCCAGATGGGCCTGATAACTTTTATATGGTAGGAAGTGATGGAGTTCTGATTGATGAAATCCAGTGCAACAAACAAAATGCCGTGGAAATGGAGTCATTAAACTACGAGTATATGGTAGAAGAAAACAACTGTTCAAAATTTGGTGCACTTACTGAGGGAAACGATAATAATGTAAAAGAAAATATTGA
The DNA here is from genome assembly GCA_029963845.1 of Rhamnusium bicolor. Lineage (NCBI taxonomy): Eukaryota > Metazoa > Arthropoda > Insecta > Coleoptera > Cerambycidae > Rhamnusium > Rhamnusium bicolor. Next base: position 321,244 of record JANEYF010001034.1, read on the forward strand.
CTTTGACGATCCCAATGATAAAGACTACGAACCTTCACATGAAGAAATTATGGATATAAATAATGACATGAATGAAGAAAAATCTGGTGACGTTGATGAAAAGGAAGAAAATAAAATTCCAGTGCAGGAAAATTCAATTGAAACAAAAGAAACTGCAGCAGAAGGAAAATAAATTACAAAAAGAAAGAGTAAAGAGGTGTCAAGTAAATGAAAAAACTGGAATGATCGTAAGAACCGTCGAAATAGAGAATTAGGAAAAAAATATTTAGGGAGAAAAAAGATTATGGAAAGTGGCAGTATAACAAAATAGATTCAACACCTATGAATTATGCACAAGCACTAACCAGAAAAAAGAAAATGTTTTAGTGATTAAACCTAAAAATAAGCAAGAAAGTATAGAAACAAAGAGAAACATAAAAAAAAACATCAATGTTGCTGACATTAAAGTAGCAATATCAAATATCAAAGAAGTAAGTAATGGAGGAATAATATTAGAATGTGCGCACGAAGATGACTTGAAGAAACTAAAGGAAGAAACTGTAAAAAAAACTTGGAAAAGACTATAATATAAGAGAGCCACAATTACAAAAACCCTGTGTAAAAATCGTAGGATTGGATGAACAACTTGACGAAGACAGATTAAAGCTAGCATTAATAAACCAGAATAGATTCATTAGCGAAGATGCTAGTATGAAACTTATTATCACCAAAAAAATGAAAACAAAATGGTTTGCCATTGTAGAATGCGATGCAGATACTTTCAAGAAAATTATGGAAAATGGTGCCGTATGTGTCGAATATGCAGCTTGCGCTGTATATGAATACATAAAGGTAACTAGATGTTTCAAATGTTGTGGCTATGATCATACGATAAAACACTGTACAGGCAATGATACTTGTGCTAAATGTGGACAGGGTAATCACGGTTCTGATGACTGTGATAAAGAGAAAATCTGCCCAAACTGTAGTGAAGCCAATAAAAAAGGCGAGAATTTTAACGTCAGTCACTCTCCTTTTGATTTAACATGTTACACCTATATTAAGAAAATAAACTCTCAAAGAAGAAATATTGATTATAACCCTAAATAGCCATTACAAACTTATCTGAACATCGATAATGATGCAAGTTTTAAAAAATTACATATATACTACCAAAATGTCAGAGGTATGAGAACTAAATTGAAAGACTTTCTCCAATCGGTTGCTGCCGAAGATTATGACATAATATTAGTAACCGAATCAGGATTACACAGTGATATAGGGAATAGTGAAATTGGTTGGGATAACTATGAAATATTCAGATGTGACCGAAACGAAAATACAAGTATATATAAACGTGGAGGTGGTGTATTAATAGGAGTTAAATCGAACTTACCGGTTAAACAAATATCTGTAGATGTTAATAATGTTGAACAACTTTTCATCCTTGTTTCCTGTGGTCAGAAATTACTCATTGGAAATGTTTATGTACCGCCATCATCGCCAATAGAATTATATATTAATCACTGTATATCCGTTGAACAAATTTTAGAATCCACAAAATGTAATTGTATTATATTGTGTGGGGATTATAATTTGCCTAATATCACATGGCGTAATGACAATTATGGAGCTATGGCTGAAGGGGTTTTAACTTCACAAGTAGAAATAATATCAGACTGTTTTGCTTATTATAACTTATATCAGTTAAATAATATACCTAATATTAGGAATGGATATCTAGATTTAGTTTTCTCAAACAACAAAAATATTAATGTTAAAATTGTTGAAGACCCCTTATTACCGATCGATCCCTATCACCCAGCCCTGACTTTTGATGTAGATATAATAGGAAACTTTGAATCATTGCAATTTGATTATTACTATTATGATTTTAACCGAGCAAATTATACTGATATAAATTACTTCCTTGGTTCAGTTGATTGGGACAAATTACTAAATATGGATGATATTGCTGTAAACGTTTTTTATGATGTTATTTATTGGGTAATTGAAATCTTTGTTCCAAAAGTTAGATCAAAAAATCCAAAGTTTCCCAAATGGTTTAGCAATGACTTAAAGAAATGCATTCTTGATAAAAAAGATAGCCCATAAAAAATATAAGATTACAAACTCAAAAGTGGATTATGAGATATTTTCTAGGATAAGATCTCAATATAAAATAATGTCCAAAATAGATTATTCAGATTATATAAATAATGTTCAAAACTCAATGATGGGTGATACAAGGTTATTCTGGAAATACCTAATAACAAAAGAGATAGCTTTGTTCTACCTAAACATATGTACTATAAAGATGATTCATCTGATGAACCTTCAGTCATAGCCAACTATTTTATGCAATACTTTTCCTCAGTATATGCACAGTCAGATTATAATCCTTCAACATTCGATTTTAAAAATACTGTTGATATAAATTCTTGTCACTTATCTTCGATTGATGTACTAAATTGTATAAACAACTTAAATCCTCATAGTAGTACCGGCCCTGATGGAATCTCTGCAACATTTATTATAAACTGTAGATTTGTTCTATCAAATGTTTTGTGTAACTTGTTTAATAAGTCTCTCTCTAATGGAAAGTTCCCTGACTATTGGAAATTAAGCTATATTACACCCATTTATAAAACTGGTGACAGATCTAATGTTGAAAACTATCGAGGCATATCAAAATTATCACTTATCCCGAAAATACTGGAGTCTATAGTCACAATGAAATTAACACCACATTTTAAACAAATTCTAATAAACGAGCAACACGGATTTTTTGAGGGGCGCTCTACAAACACAAATTTATTAGTTTATGAAAATTACATTGTGAATGCCTTGGAGAGTCGGTGTCAGGTTGATTCAATATACACGGATTTCTCAAAGGCTTTTGACAAGGTTAATCACAAACTTTTGATAGAAAAATTAAGAGCATTAGGAATATATGGTACACTACTTTCATGGATTGAAGACTATCTATCTAATCGTAAACAAATAATTAAAATTAATAATGTCTTGTCTACTTGTATTAACGTAACATCAGGTGTTCCGCAAGGAGCACATATAGCTCCCTTACTATTTAATTGCTTTATAAATGATATTAAAGACTATATAAAATTTTCAGAAATTCTACTATTTGCCGATGATCTGAAATTATTTAAAACAGTTACATCATTGATGGATTGTCTACAAATCCAACATGATCTGGATAATTTCCATAAATGGTGTAATTACAACGTTATGGAATTAAATATCAGCAAATGTAAATCAATCCAATTTAGCAGGTCTGCTTCTCCCATTCATTATGATTATTTGATAAATAATGAATTATTAAAAAAAAGAAAGTACTTTAAAAGATTTAGGTGTTATATTCGACTGCAAACTATCATTCAATTATCACATCGAATACATCTCTAATAAAGGTCTTAAACTTCTTGGCTTTGTAACAAGAACTTTAAACGAATTTAATAATATAAATTGTTTAAAGAGTGTTTACTGTGCAGTGGTTAGATCGTCACTAGAATATGCTAGTGTGATTTGGTCCCCTCATTACAATGTCCATACTTATCAAATTGAAAAGGTCCAAAATAGATTTCTAAGATATGTTGCATATAAACTAGGTATACCACGGGAGGATATTGATTATGACGAAATACGCTCACTCTTAAACATATCTTCGTTAGAACAAAGGCGAAATTATTTTGATTTACATTTACTATTTAACATAGTTAATGGAAATTATGATTGTCCTTACCTTCTAAATGAAATAGACTTCATGGTTCCTCAAAGATTCACTCGGAACCATAAACTCTTTTCTAATAAATATTATAGAACAAACTATGGATACTTCTCACCCATTCCTCGAATGTGTAGATATGCAAATTGTATTAATGAAAATATAGATTTCTTTAACTGTTCATTGATAAATTTTAAGAAAAAAATTACAGAGTGACTTATTATAACCCATATCTTGATCATAAAAATTTCTTGTACAGATATGCATGTGTGTGTATGTATGTATGCATATATGTGTGTATATATGTATATGTATATATGTGTATATATATATATGCATTTCTTTTTTCATAGTTTTTAACTATACTTTGTTTTTTTTTTTTAAGTATCTGTACATAATCTTTCACTGTAAGTTGTAAATTGTAATGGATTTATTCCGTAAATAAACAAAACAAAACAAAACAAAATAATATAGAAAAATCTCCAAAAAATATAAAGCCTAAGTGTGACTACCAGTTAAGTAAAAAAAAAAACAGCAAAATTCAATGTGCATTGTTGACAGAACAGGACAGGGTAATACATTTACTCATTTTTGGTGAATGTCATGCAAAGAGAAAAATTATGTACGAATCACTACAGAGGTTATGCCGACTAAAAGAAAAAGAGGTGCAGAAGAACAAACATGACGACATTTTTCAACTGAATTTTATTTTGGTACAGAAAAAGGAAAAATAAAAGTTTGCAAAAAAAATATTTCTAAATACCCTGGCAATAGGAGAATGGGCAATAAAAAACTGGGTGAAACTGGAAGTAGATTGCAATAAAAATAATATACCTGGCTTCAAAACCAGGATTACAATGTTGACCAAATTTTTTGATGATATTCCAAAACTAGAGTCACATTATTGTCGCTCAACTACATCAAAATTATATCTGGAACCAATGTGGGAATCAAAGGTTGCAATATATAATTTTATTAAAGAGTCGTATCTCCCCGTTAATGTAACAGAAAAATACCTAACTCCAATAAAAATTGTAAAAATAAGTAATTTTGCATTTTTTTGTCTTTTAAATATGTGTCTATTTATACATATTAGATATGTATTATCAGTATAAACCAACTGAAACACAATTTGACCATGAAATTTTGTTTTTAGTCTCTCCTGCAAAATTTTCTAAAATGGAGATCAGCAGTTTACAGATTAGGCCGACGATATTAACAATATGCGAAATAAAAAACTTCTTATGGTAAGTCCATTTCTGCTTTAGAAACATGGAATTAATTAATAATATTTCTTTCAGCAAAAATATAGAAGACATTTTTTTCAATGCAAAATAAACAAAATAATCAAAAAATATGGTTATCAAAACAGAAAAAAATAGTTGGTTAAATACTTATAAAAAAAAGTCGTAACTATTTTCAGCCTATTTTAATATTAAAACTAAGATATCTGAGCAAGGAAAAATATTTGCAACAGTAATTGTAATGTAATTCCAATTATTTTCTTTCAATTAAATAAAGAGAGGATTTCGACTTTGATACCTACGGGTATTATTTCTAGTATTTATTACTATTTTGTAAATTACCTTTTACACCCTCTGTTGGAATACTTTGATATTATAGTTTTTATTATACCTTTATTAGTAATACTAATTAATCTCATAAGGAGTAGCATTTATAGGCATTTCCTGCCATGCGTCAAAAACATTGGAAGGCGTGTCCATTAAGTCACCCCCTGACCCTAGTATCCCCTAAACGTAGTGAGATAATTCGCATGCGATAAAAACAGGATGAAATCGCATAGAAATAGTGCATTTTTGTGAAAAGCGCATAGTCGCTATAAAATTACAAATTTCAAATTGTACATGGAGTCGAATGACCCCGAATTTTGATGGCATTTTCAAGCCCTTTATGTTAATATAAAATTTTTGAAATTTGGATGATTAACGATGAAGTTACCCGAGACGCTTTCTATCGACTCTGATCACAGAATCATAACACATTTGATCCGCAAACAACCAATAGAAGTTGGATAATTAACAAATACTTTATTGTTATTGGTGCTTTTTGGATGAAGATCTGACTTCCCAGGGCGATAGGGCGATAGAAAGCAGCTAAAGTTACTTTTCTGTGAAAACACATTATATTTTTCTCTTACCAATAGTACATTTCCACGTTCCTTTTGTTGATTTAACTGGTCTGCCTTCAGTAAGGTAATTATTTCTTTTCTTGCTAAAAGGGTTTTCACTTGAGTGGTTGTTAAGTCAGTTATTCTATAATTTAGATCGCCGAACCAATACACTTGCCTAAAAAAAATATCCTATTTTCAAACTGATCCTCAATTTTACTGAATAAAAATAACTATATGAAATACAAAATGTCGTTAAAGTTAATGTAACAAAACAATGATATTTCAACAAGGAAGCTACTTAAGAAATTATTTTTTTGTGAAAAACAGAATTTTTGTGGAAAAATCTTTGATGTGCACTGGTAAATGGTCCGATAAAGGCTATTTTACCAACAAACATTTATTTTTATGGACAGCTTAATATATACAGCTTTATAGCTGTACCAAAAAGAAACATAAATGCAATGTATAAGTAAATCAAATTTGTTTCTACACATAACTTTATAAATATAAATTTCTTGATAGGTACTTTCATTTAAAAAAAAAAAAAAAAAATTAAAAGGAAATGTTAAAATTAACCAATTTAACTCAAAGAAACCTCAGAAACAATCAACTACACATACATTTATCTTCACATTATGTTGTTTTCAATAAAAACTATAATTTTATTTTGCTACTTACAATGTAGCAATTTATATTTTTACTTGCACATACCGCCGATAAATCTATTTTCAATATTCATGTTTTTGATAGTAATGTGTCTAAACCGATGTAAGATATAACTAATTTTTCATGTCACAGATAAGAATATTTATTTAAGATTACCGATTAAATTTTTCTGAGAAATGGTGAAATAGGCGAAAAAATCTCCTCCGACTTACTCATGATCCTTTATTGCTTGAGGACTTCTTCTAAAATTCATTCTTGCATTAATATCCTTGTAATCTTGATTCCTCCTTTCGTACTCTTCCACATGAGCTGCTAAATGACAATTAACAAAGCACAGGGTGGTGTTATGCAATTCCAAGCTTACCGCCACCCCACCTTTATTTCCCTAAAAAAAAAAAAAAGAATATTTGGGATTTTGAATTATTTTGCAAGTTTGTTCATTTTAGCATACTGCAAACTGAATATAACCTGGCACAGATATACATAAATAAACAAATTGCAGAGATTCACAGTAAGTCAGTTAAATTTACTGAATATTTAGTGTTGCTGTAAGAGATTGACAGAATTTTTTTAGCTGCGTTAATTTTGAAGGTGCCTATAGACACACGTACATGTCTTAAAACATGAACGCCCGTTCATGTATGTCACTGTGTAGCCAAAATTTCAATTAAAAGTCCGTCAAACACGTGTTTTGTTGATGTATATCTTAAGACATGCGTGTTTCTCCATAGGCACTTTAAAAAGCAATTAAAAGAAATTACTTTATTAACATCAAAATTTAAAGTAATAAATACAGGATCCTATTGTTTCAGCAATCGGATCGCCGTATTACCACCTATCAAAATGGTTAACAGAAGTGTTCAAAAATTTACCTATTGCACCACCTAGTTTCTCTGTGATTAATTCCAACGATTTCATCAATAAGGTGAAAAATATTCAGTTGCAAGAAGGTGAAATTTTGATCTCCTTTGAGGTTTGTTCATTATTTACTACCTTAAGGATCTACTCGAATTAAACAATCTCAATCAAGATGTAGTAAAAGAATATCTTAAACTCAATAAACTTTGCATGAAACAAAATTGTTTTCGATTCAACGATAATTTCTTCGAACAACATGAAGGAACAGCAATGGGTAACTCTTTGTCACCATTCATTGCCGGTCTCTTCATGAACAGATTCAAGATGGAAGCAAAAGAAGAATTCGAGTATTTCCCCAGGGTTTGGCTAAGGTATGTGGATGATATTTTTGCAGTGTTCGTTACAAAAGTGGCTGATATTGATAACTTTGTTTCGCATCAGTTAAATTCACATATGCAATTGAAAACTCTGAACAACTACCATTTTTAGATGTATTAATAATTAGAAATAGTGAAAATAAATTAGAATTTGACATATACTGAAAAGATACCAGTACTCTAAGATATATCCCTAAGGACTCTCACCATTGTGCTCAATACAAAATGGCGAGTTTTAATTTTCTAGTCCATCGTCTATTAAGCTTCCCCCTCAATAAGGAAAGGTTTGAAAAAGAAAAGGCATTGATTAAGGATATCGCTGCAAGTAATGGATAATCTGTAAGTTTAATTGATAAAATAATTAGGAAACGAAAGTTTAAAGAGTCGCTTCGAAATTCCTCGACCTTTCAAAATGAAAGAGAAAATCCGAAATTTGTATCGATTCCATTCGATCTTTGATTCACTCGTGGTATTGGTAAGATTTTTAAAGATGTAGGTATGACAGTGATTCATTCATCGGGAAACAAACTACAACAACTTTTATGCAATCCAAAAGACAAAATTGAAACAAACCAAAAGTCGGGGATTTACGAAATTAGCTGTAAGGACTGTAATCAAAAATATGTTGGACAGACTAGACGATCAATTCAAACTAGATTCAAAGAGCATATAGCTCATCTCAAATATGGTAGAATAGATAAGTCTAGTGTTGTCCAACATGCATTTGAGAACAACCATAAAATAGATATTAGCAATTTAAGATTAATTAGAAATGTAACAAATACTAGACAGCTGGATGCATTTGAAAGCTTGGAAATCATAAAGTGAAAAAAATAGTATGAATAGTGACATAGCGCCTATCCCAAATAGCCTGCTTTATTGGTTAGTGGGTCATGGTTCACCGAACGGTGAACCGTGACAATAGTTTAGGTATAAATAGGGTAGATTGTTAGCATAAGTTTAGTTTTAATCATCTCCAGATGATGCTAACTTGGTTGGCGAAACGCGCGTCGTGTGCAATATATAGTGTTTTGATGTTTTGTGGAAAACTATTTCAGTGTTAAATACAGAAAGTTTAAAAAAAATCCGCAAAATTTTAAAGCGTGATTTCTTGGCGAAAAATAAGATCCAAGACAATGAGATATTAAATTAGTCAAACTTATAAGCGGTAGGTTAGGTTTTATTTTTTTGTCAGTGGGTTCTTATGGGCCTCCTCTTCAGCCAACAGTATACCCATTGATGCGGTTGACCCTCGCTAAGTAATATATTCGCCCCAACCATAGACAACTATACTTTATCCCAGATAAGAATGCAGTAGTTTACATTTTGTGCAGGACACGGTTTACATAGGCACACGGGAAACCCTGAATAAGCGGAATCCGCCACGGGTCGTTTTAAGCCTATTGGTACATAAAATAAGAAGTAACGGAAAATTTAGAGAAGTTCTAGACTAAATTGAAATATTTTAATTCAAATTGCAGCATAGATGTTTTTACTTGGAAATACCATATTAATCTGAATCGGAAAATGCAGGATCTTCATCAAATAAACCCATATTTGCGACTAATTTTCTCAGGAGAATCACTAATACAATGTAACACAAATATAACACAATCATTCATTATGCACCGAAAACAGTAACTACCCGAATTTTAAACAGGTTAACAAATCATCCACATATATATTTATTAAAACGCATTCAATTCAAATTGATATAGGTCACAATTTGCTTAAAAGGCATGCCGACCCAATTTTTATTTGTTTAGCAGAACTTCCGTAAAATTTAACAAGGTAATTATTGTGATTGCAATGCTTCTCATTGGTAGCGTTTACTCAATAATTGGTCAGTACTTCGGCAGTAAATCTACAGTGACCCGCCTATTATTGTAACGTAATTTTTTGTACTTAGCCTGATGGCGCTCTCACATAAGAAAGTATCGATTTATTATTACTTATATGCAGAGTTTTACTGTAATGTATGTATTTGCAATTATAAAAAACATTTGTCAATGTTGGCACGTATTTGAAAGTTTAGATCATCGTCGGCGCGACCGAATGTAGTAGAACATTACACTCAAGAGACTAGAAACTAAGCATTACCGCATGTTACAAAGTCAGTTTCTTTATTATTTTGTATACACCTGTTAACAGTACTATAATTACCTAACTTAATATATTTATTAGGCTTGAATATGTTTCTCTACTAAACAGAGTATAAAAGTTTAATTCTCTATTCAATTATTATTTTAAACAATTGCTGTACATATTTCCTGAGTACAGCCGGAGCTAGCAAAAAGTCTGTCTTGATTTATTGAATTTACCCTGCGTGAACTTGGCTTGCAAATTTACCAATCAGAGGCAAACATTCCCTATCTTTACCAACACTGAATTCTAATCTGGTACAAACCATAAATCCAGCAGACTTTGTAAAATACTAGTCAAATCACCCTATTTCAACGTTTCTCTATGTCAGGACTTTATGTTGCTTTTAATGTTTGTTTTTATTTTAATTTGAAAAGAACTATCAGGCTGTAACAGTTGCTGCCAGTGAGGTTAGGTTGTTAATGTAAATTGATCCAATTAAACGGACTTAAATTATTACATCCACTAAATGTTATATGTATCCTTTTGTGGCACAAAAAAAAACATAATTTTAAAGCCAATTTGTTCCACTGAAAATTTTTTAAAATTAATTTTTGTTGAAAAAGGTGTTTTTTTTACACTTAATAAAATATTACGTTGTTGTCATTAACATTTTGAAATTATTATTGCATGTTAAACCAAAAGGCAGACTCATCAGAGATTAAATTTATTATCTAAATAAATGTGAGTAAACGATTCTTTTTATAATGCATCATATATATAAATTAAATAGATATAATCTTTAAAAATAAATAAAAATATGAAATAGATTTTCCAGAGTAATAAACCTGAAAAGAAATACTATGCAGGAATTACATAATTGTCAAAATTGACATAAGGCTTCTATCAGTTTTAACAATGTACAAGTTCAAGTCTTTTTAATTCAGCGGACTAATAATATCAGACTTATTGGATTTAGTCAGCTAAATCCAGTTACCATATACCAGTTCTTCGAATTACTCTTGTTCAGCATTTCTCTACATTGGCAGCACCTTACTATACATTTTGTCATTTGTTTTATTTTAATTCACAAACAATTACCCACTGTCACAGTTGCTGCCAGTGTGGTTGCGTAGGCAAACTGTGCCATGAGTTTGCTATAGAGAAATGAGATAATTAGTTTTGGCAATAGACTGGATATTTACAAAAGTTCTTAGTTCATAGATTAAAAATTAAGCGACACTTAACGCTTCACGATGGGAACCAAATAAAAATTACAAAATCCTGTAGTACATTTTCTTGGTTTGACAGATTAGTATTACATCGGTCACTGGATTTAGCACATTGTCGCAATCAAGGCTCATTAGAGTTTAACAAAATCAAATCTCAAAGGTATCTGTCAAACATAGAGAAATGCATTCCCTTTCATCAAGTGACGTGACCCGATAAAAAACGGAATACCTTTGAAATATTTTTCACAAATGATGTTTGTATTCAATTTCTTATAATAATCCAAGTATGTTCATCTCTATAAGCAGCAGTTTTCATAATGCTATTACAATGTCTTACCATTTTTCCTAGTAAACCTGTTCCAACAGTATCGTAGCTAACGTTTTTCACAAACTGATAGTGCTGAGTATTCACAATCACTGCAAGTTGCATTCCAACAAGTCGGGTAAAACCAACCACTCGATATTTTGCATTTGGGTGCAGGCCTTCCGTCACAAATTTACTAAAAAAAAAAAAAAATAATATTAGTTCATATTCAGTTCAATAAATATAAAACTATAAATACTTTTGGTAAACTAATAAATTTTCTTTCATACGAATATAACTCGGAATGTAATTATAAATCAGTTTACTTATTTTATACCTAAGATAAAATTCAAAGAACGGCATATTATTATTCTAAAACTATTGTGAAATCAATAGATATTTCTAAATGATTTTATTATAAATATTTGGATTTGATCTCTGAATTTTGAGAAAATAGTTGAATAAAGATTTTTTTAAATTAATTTACCTACTTATATTTTTTTTACTGCATGTTCACTGATAGTTGGGTGGTGTTGAGACTATTTGGAAATCAAAATAGAATATTAATATTAAATTTGTAATATTTATATGAATTTATAACCATTCACTTCGAACAAATAATAATCACTGCAATGCACCAATACATTTTACTGGTCAAACAGTAAATCTTAGCTATAATGTTTAGTTGTTGTGAAAAAAGGATATAGGCACCTATATGTACATTGACTGATAAAATAAATATTAAATTTTTATACCACTTACTGCCATTCCACCTCACGTGGCGTTTCATTAAAAAGGAAGGCTTCTTTACTAAGATCGATTTCTTGGAACCCAATGGCATACAAATCAGGGGGATTGTCATCATAACTTAACCAAGGTCGTAAAGATATCGAAGGAGCCTGACCATTTACATTCCAAGTGCCCACAAAAATTCTGTGAAAAAAATTTAACACGTTATATACTCTTTTGCAAATAATTTTAAGAAATTAATCTGATTTTAATTTCATAATATATAAGGCTTGGAAACAATTTTATGCAATAATCATAAGTTTATTTATTTTTGTTTATATCAGGCTTGGATATCACGTGATTGGAGCAAATGCCATTAAAAATTGAATATATAATTTCCTGGAAGGTTTTGGAAAAGTGCTATAAATGTAATGTGTAAAAAAATAGTCATAAAATAAATTCCATATAAATTATCTTATACATCTAGGTGCTTCATTAACCTCCAGATCATTCCTAACCAAGCCTAGCCATATGCATCAAATGTCAATAAGACATTTCTAAAAACAGACTTATCAAGCATCAGTAGCAAAACGTCTTAATAACCATGAAAATGAACACAAAAAAAATCTGCTCCAAACAATTTAAAAATTATTTATTTTACTAAATACAAATTTCCTGAGCCAAACTTTTGTAGTTGGGTGTGTAATGAAGTTGAATTAGAAAGTAAGTAGTTTCTTACGTAAATTCTTGTTTTTGTATATATTCTGGTTCTTTTAATTTCAACTGATATTTTAGCATAGATTCTCGATTTATAGCTGTTTGTCCTTGAGGAATTCGTTGCCTTATAATGGGAGATTCAGACTAAAACAATGACATTAAACTTCTAAAAAACTTTTTAAAAACCTACCTACTTGTTCTCCCAGGTCTGAACTTTTATTTGACTGATCCATGGTACCAATATATTTATCTAACCAAACAAATTCTGGCTTATTATAAAACGAAACTTAAAACAAAAATTAAGAATTATTTTTAAATTGAAAACATCATTGCTCACGATTTATATACCTACCTTCCTTAGCACGTATAACCTCAGAAGCAAAATTAGAACTCTCTTTACCTATTTCAATTCTAAACTGCACCTTAATTTTCTTATAAATTATTATAAAAATGATATGATGTTGACTATTATCTATCGGCTCCGTATCTATAAAAGACATAATCATAATTTAATATAAGGCCAACATATTGTTCTTACCACAAGAGAAATATTGATCTATAGGAACAACCGTTTCAATGGAAAGATCTGAAATACTAACTGGTTTTTGCCTAGCTGAAATTAATACAAATAAAGCAAACGTTTTATTATATTCTAATAAAGCTAGGATTCTATTTTCATCACTGCAAGTTCCATCCAAAGCAGACACATTTAAGTGTATCTAGATTGTATTGAGGAAAATTATCTACATTATTTACTTAATCAGAAAAATTGGAACATCTACTGGAAAAGGATACACTTTTGACTACCTCTGCAGACAAAAACTTTGCCTGCACGATATTAACAACATCTTGATGAACTGCTAACATAATATGAGGTTTAAGCTCCTATAACGATCTCATTCTGTGTAAATATTTAAAATCTGAATTTAAAATAACTTTAAATCAAACATGAAGTAAAACTCCAGCAATTTGCACTTTGACAGCAATCCTAACCTCTTTGTTGGTAGGGTTGCCAATATTTAAAACTCAAAAATCATGCTTAAAAACATATTTAACATAGCTGTAACTACAGGCACGCTAGCGTGCTCCGCTCCAGTGTTGCCAATACTTGGTTTCTTTTCGAAATAGAAATTTGAAAAAATAGTAATAGATTAGTCAGTTTGGATAATAGATTAATAGTAATTAAATAGATAATGATATGCATTCTGCTCAAATTCGTCTAAATCATCAGTTCTTTAGGTTAGATTTGAGTTTTAAACTCTGGCTTTAACTGGTGCCAGAGGGTTATTATTCACTTGTCCATTTTAAATTTCCACTTTTGAAGACAAACGCTAACTACAAACCCTCAAGACTAATTTTGTAATTTTATTCACCGAAAGTATCCAATTAGAGTGGCCGGCTGGGTTCGGGATCGAAAACATTAGAGCACCATACGCAGAGGTAACACAGACACATTAGGTATGTTCGCCGGTGTTACTATAAGTTGTGATTTTTACTCTAAGTATGACGTCATCAAGCAAATAGTTCAACTATGATCTCGCTGGAAATGGTAACTAGTGAACAACTTTCCTCCTTTATAGTTACTCCTCGTCTGGAGCAAGAGTAAGAATGTTTAGTTCTGAGTAAAATATGGCGACGTCCCGATGATTTTATTGCCCACAAAAATCAGGTAAAAATGTCTTGTTTAGAGTAAATATTGGCCACCGGCGAACAGACCTAGAGTCGGCCAGGTCAGAGTCAGCGTAAACACAGAAGAAGCTAGTCAGCTGATAGAAAAAGAAGGCATGATGTGACGATAGCTGAGATTTCAGTTAGAAATAACGTGTGCGTTTATATGAAACCGTTGTAGGTTCAAGGTTGTGGAACAATTATAGTGCCAATTAGAGATGTTGAAATAATTACCCAATTTTGAATTTAGTCCAAAAATATTTGTATATATCACCATAATCGATGAAATAAGCATTTTATTTATTCTTCTCTGAAACGTAATAGAAAAGTAATAGAAATTGGAAAACGTAACAGATTTTGCTTAGAGGATAATAGCGTAATAGACAGGGGCATAAAGTAATAAATCAATTATTATAGTAATAGCATTGGCAACACTGCTACGGTCTCATATACTAGGGACGCGTTAAATATGTATGTACAATAGTCATCAGCAAAGTCATCACCTTCCTCGATGCTATTTATCTGGCATGCCTCACTACGGATAGTGATAGAAAGGGAGCATGTCAGAAGGTGGTGACTTTAAGCTGATGACGATAGTACATCATCATTGCGGATAAGCTAATATTTTTTTGCAGCGCCTTTTAAATTTAAATTAGTGGCACGTAGGATAGTGACGTATACGCAATGATAAAGTACTTTACGTGCCACTAGTACATGAGATCGCGGTACGCTAGCGTGCCCGTAGTCACAGCGATAAACAATAATATTTAATAAAATATAATTTGATTAAAAAGGTGAAAAATTTGATCTGATAAAATTTATTACTTATTTACAGTTTGGTATGGTATCAGAAAAATGTTTGTTTTAATATTTCTCGTGTAAAAATTTCCCAAAAATTGAATTGTTTTGTAGCAAAAACATTTTGACAGTGCAGTAAAGTAATATATCTATTAGAAGTAAATATAAAGTAAATAAGAAATCGTAAATTCAAAAATACAATGCGCCTGTACATCCGTCGTTATGAGAGATTCCTAAATAGATACAACAAATGCATTACTGGCTAATAAGATGACAGCTGATTTTAAAAGACCTTTACGACAAATTATTATTTATTTGTTATTAATTATTCTTCTGAAAGGTGAGACCAAAATAAAGTTATTTTAAATCTACTTCCACAGTTGGCAACAGCGTTAGAAAATATGATGGTGCCCTCTTGAGGATAAATTAGTAACTTGTAACTTCCGTAAACAGTCAACCAAGCGCAGCAAGTCAAGTGTAAGTTTTTGAATTGTAAACTAAATCTTGCGTATTGGATAAAATACTTAAAAATGCACGACTGGATGCATTGTAATAAATGTTCTTTAAAGTATAACTCCAACGTAAAACTTTTTTTAACAGAATGTGGCCATTTATTCTGCGAAAGATGTGTAGAAAAAATAAGTATGTACCTTTGCAATTTCTTGTTCTTATAATAATTAAGAATTTTATTTATTTCATTATTAATTACAGAGGAATCGAAATGTCTCGTTTGCGAAAAATCTACTAGCATCATACAACTTTCTAAAGATATGGATTTTGCAATACAACAATTTTTCATCCCTTTCGAAATGGTTTTCAAAAAAAGCTCTAGAGGTGGGTTGCATATAATATTCAATTTACATATAAATCATTTTGTTACATTTATTTTCTTTAGGTCTACAATTTTCAAACACAACACAGATCAAAATTATTCCAAACGTTAACCCAAAAATACAATTTTGCTAAAAAAGAATGCATTTCTTGTCATAACCAGAACAAAAATTTGGCAAGAGAAAATAAAATGTTGAAGACAATGCTCATGGTAGGTTAATTTATAGGTATTATTTTCAGTTAACATCTTGAAACTAATACTCAATATTTTAGTCTGGTGGTCAAAATGCTCATCCATTTCTTACTAGCACTCCCGCTGTTACAGCAGATCATTCTCAAGGGATTAATATGTCAGCAATGTCCTCCATTGGGTTTACTCCAAATTTTTGTCCAGGATCGGAGTCAGGTCCTGGGTACGCGCAGAGAATTTTGTCGGACGGCGGCCGACATGTAAAATTTCCTAATTATCAGCCAGTAAGTATTCCGTAATTGTCTCTTCTACATGTAATTACAACATTATAGATAAAAATAATTATTTATTTTCTACGTTTATTATTATTATTATGGGCAACATAAAATAATTATTAGGTACGTGTATGTTAATCTGAT
Source organism: Rhamnusium bicolor (assembly GCA_029963845.1). Lineage (NCBI taxonomy): Eukaryota > Metazoa > Arthropoda > Insecta > Coleoptera > Cerambycidae > Rhamnusium > Rhamnusium bicolor. The sequence goes on from JANEYF010001034.1 coordinate 337,970, forward strand.
CTTATCGTAGTTGTTATATTAATATATCTGTTAGTATTTAAATAACTACATGTTTAAGAATGCCAAATGTTAATTAATCCAGTGAGAGAAATAATACTAGTCTGCCGAATCGCCACGGATCACAGTTTTTCTAGTGTTAATACTTTAAAGCTCTTTCGGGTATTATGACATTTATTTTTTTAACTGCAATTTAGGAAGATATTAGATGTTTTCCGTTAGTTTTGACAACTGACAATGACGTTTAAAAATTCAGGTTCTTAGTTCCGAAATTAAAAATAGACTTCATTCAAGGGCTCATTATAGCAATTAGGTATTTGCAGAATCCTGTAACACATTTTCTTAATTCGATAGCAGACCATTGGATTTAGCTAACTATGCTAAAACAAAGACGCTGTCGTATTTCTTTTTTTAATATTTACGAAATATTACCAGAATAACTTGTATACCAATATATAAAATAGCTAAATATTACACTTATTCTTCTTCAAATTGACTAGTAAAAAATTTTAATAAGTAGTTTATTTAGCAGTTAAATAAATGATTTTAGTTATATCCCAGTAAACACCAAACGCTGGTTGTTTACCGAGCCTTTACTGGAGATGCTAGCTGAATAAAATCCCAGTAAAGGCCTATACTGTGGTGTTTACTGAGATTATATTTTTTATAATTTATTTCTTTCTATGAGGAATGATTATTGAAACTTCGTGTTTAAAATATTTTATTAACAGTAAGGTAATTTGCATTAAGACAAATAAAAGACAAATATATAAAGAATTCAATCTCTTTAATACATTAACTGCCATAACTCGGTCTATAAGACCGAGTGTCATATTTGTACAATACCACCATCACGGTCTATCAGACCGAGACACGTATTCGAGATCCAGCTACGCGGTCTGGCGTACTTTTACCTACATTTCTTTTACTCTTGAATTTGATTGTCTTTCATATTGTTCAACAAGTTTTTGCAACTCGAATTTTCCTTTATTTACAAAAGCAAGCTGTTTATCGTTTTCTATGATTTTTTTCTTAAATTCATTCATTCTCTAGCAAGAGGACTTTATAATTAGGTACGTAGTAAATTTTCATTTGCACCTTCTTGAGGATTTCCTTTACTTGTGGATGGAATGTTTTCCACATTTTCTATAGACAATAAGGGACTTAAAATTTGTTCAACGATCTCTTTGCGTTTTCTAGTTTTAACACGTTGTCAGTAGGAAACGAGAAAAATGATATTTTCCATACTTCTTTACCCTCTCAGCATTACTCTTACAAATAGCAACACTCATATAGTTCCCGTCAACTTAAAACAAATATTTATGATTAACTGGATATTTCTTCTCCTCAAAATAAATATACTTCATTTTATTGTACATACCTTCTCAAAATAAATGTAATTTAAACCAAATATTGTCCTCTATATAAAAATCCAAATGTCACTTAAAATGTCAAAAAAGCACGAGAAACTATAAAAAGAGGTCCATAACAATAAAATATACCACAACTAATAATAACCATAAGCAAAATATCAAAATGAAAGCAAATAACTACACAAAACGATTATAAAATGAACACAACAACAAATGCATAATTCACAACAACGCATACACTATGACGCGTTACATTCCCCTTCCGTCTCTCTTCACGCAAGTTAAGAGGTAACTTACTCCTTTACGGACCTCGGACAAGGACAACAAGAACGTAGGAATGATCAGGCGAATTAGCCCGGCGCGTGGGCGGCTTTTGGAAAACTTGGTCACATCCTCAAGAAACCGGGTATCCCCATTAATGCGAAACGGAAAGCCTTCGACACCTTCATAATATTCGTCATTACTTACGACCTCGAAACTGTATTCCTAACACAATTGTCCTTAACACTCAAAATCTAGTTCCCGAGTCAGGACAGGCAGCAATGAAGAAATATCCAGGAGTGGACGAAAACGGGTTAAAAAAGAAGGACATTTTCAACATGTCCACGTTCTTACGATTTCCATAAAATGTTTCAAACATAGCGTTCCAACATTGACATACACAATTTTGACTGGATAGGTACTTAATTAATCATATTGCTGCGTAAGTCGGTTAGTGATTTTTTAATAAAAAAGGTACATTTTCCAGGTTTTTTAAAAGTTTTTCAAATTTTGAATAGGATAATACTTAGCGACATACATGTTATAGGGTGTTTAATTTGAAATTTCCATTTGAGAGCACTTGTAATCTTTATAAAGTCACAACTGATTTTTATGGAATAATACATTTTAACATACTAATTATTTTTGAGATTCGTAGATTATTTTTTATTTTATGAACTTATTGACTCACATTTCATGATAAAAAATCTCAGTTGTTCAATAGTTTATTCCTATGCCCAATATATTCTCTTTGTCGGTAGCAATGATCAATCTGACATTTTATCATTTCAAAATATCGATTCATTTGTATTGTTACGTGTTTGCTATCCAAACAAACACCTATACTCGTAGATTCGTTGATTGAAAGTCCAGGTAACACTTACTCACTACCTTATTTACTAATTAACAATTAACAACAATTGATTAATTACTGTCTTAATTATAATCACAATTGAACACTTATAAGTTTCTTTCGTATTTCTTCTTTACTCGTTCACGTTCAACTTAAGACTGAGTCTCGGCCCAACGTGCGTCTTATTTATACATCCATTCACACGATGTAGAACATTCCAGAATATTCCCGGCCGATTTCATACAATTCCAATCTCATCTAATCAGTCTACACAGTCCAGTGGCGTAACACTGCCACCTCCTTAAACCTGAACGTCTCGATCAGACAATTCATTGTGCCCTGCATATTTGGCTAGTCTCTCTATATGCGCCATTTTCATCATTGATTTTGGACTTTGCTGAAGTCTGTATACAACGTCGTTTAGTCTGGTGACGACAGTGTAATGGTCCTTCCCAAGGGTGGTGAAGCTTCGAAGACATGCCTTCCTTTCGTTCTGTTTTATATAGCCAAACCAACTCTCCCACCTGGTACTCTCCTGAATTAGCCTTAGGATCATAACGAGCCTTCATACGGTCACTTGTTATTGCAATTCGCTCAAAAAGGAGCCCTGGCGTTATATTGGTTATTTCTTATTTGTGACCCGATTCTCGCCGCGCAAACTTCACATTGGCGGCACCAAGCCTCCACATCTTGACGACTGTTTACCCAGTAGAAATGTTCTCTTACTTTTGTCAAGGTTTCGTTGATGCCAAAATGTCCGCCAGACGTCACATTATGCACATGCTGAAGTACATTTGCTACGTGACACCTGGGGATTACCAATTTCAAAGTAACTTTCCTCCCATGTGGACTTTCCCACGCTCTTTTCAGCAGTCCATCCTCTACTCTACGGGAGTCCCATTGTGCCCATAATGCCTTCAGCTCCACTGATTTATTTGAAATGTCCTTCCAATCGGGTCGGGTTCCTCTTTCTTTCAATTTCAAAATAGCACCAGTTTCCTTATCGTTTAACTGCGCTTCCCTTAGCGACTTTTTTGTCCAATAATCCGAAACATCAATCTTAACGGTATTTATTATTTGTACATTTTGCTGTTTTTCCTCACGGTGGCAAGGCTTGCAGTTCTTTTGACATGGTCTTTTGGAAAGGCCATATACCATATTCCCCGAAGTACTAGCTCGCCAGTTTTCTTGGGGCTTCTCCATTACTGCGACATTTACTCTCTCAGGTCTGCCCTGACGACAGTTACTCTGAATATGGCCCACTCTGCCACACTTATAACAGCGCATGCCTCCTCCACTCTGTCTCCTACTACTTTGCTGTTCGTTTTGTCTCGGCTGGGGATTCGAGTTTATCAGTAGTTGCATGGTCTTTTGTACTTCGGACATTACATCTTGAATGTTGAACTCATGATAGTTCATCTTAATATGGCCCAATTTGCCACACTTGTAACAGCGAATACCTCCATTCGAGCTACCGCTATTTTGTTATTTTCGTCTCGTTTGGGAATTCAACTTTGTCAATAGTTGTGCGATCAACTTTTGTAACTCGGTAATACGACTTGCATGGTTTTATCTGCCGGGGTCTCTTCCACAGCCATGGCTCACACTCTCTGGTCTGATTGTGTGGTATCCTCATAGGCAGCCTGAATCTCCAGTGCATGTACTAAAGCCTCACTACTTCGCTTATGCCTGGCCAACTTAAGAATTTGCCTAACTCCCTGATCCCTTACTCCATCAATAAATGCAATAACTGCTAACTGTTGTTGAAATTCCATTGGTGCAGCGAACTCTTGGAGGCTTTCTCCACCTTGTTGTTTGAGTGATTTAAGCTGAGCCTGATATACTTGGGCGATATGTTGGTCGCCATATCTTAGTTATAACGCTGCCTCTAGAATGCTAATGTTTTGTTGCTGTGCTGCAGAAATTATTTGGAGCAGGTCTAATGCTTAGCCCCTTAGTGCTAATACTAATGCTGTTGCTTTTTCTTCATCGTTCCAGTTGTTTAAACGCGCAGCTGCCTCGAACTGTCTCTTATACGTTGACCATGAACTTTGACCGTCGAAGGAACGTGGTTGTAACCTAGTACCAGAAGACAGTATCAACTGACCACCCTTTTCTCTTAACTCTTGTTTGAGTCGGGCTACTTCTCCTCTGATTTCACCGATTTCTCCTCTAACTTCACTAACTTCTTCTTAAACTTCATTAACTTGTCCCTCGACTTCACAGACTCTCCCTGATACTTCAGTGACTTTTTTGATAACACCTCCTTTAATTTTTTCAGTGAAGGAGAAAATAGCTGCCTGCTATTCATCTAGGCTTCTTTTGAAATCTTGTCTTTCCTCGACTCGCCACTTTTCTTGACCTTCAAACATTTTTCTTAATTCTTTCTGACGTTTTCTTTCTTGTTCTTCTTTTTCGTCCTGTCATATTATTTCCAGGCCTTCCATCATTTTTATTAAGTCTTCTTTTCCTTCCTGGCGTTTTCTCTCTTGGTCTTTTTTTCTTCCTGTCGTCTTCTCTCTCGATCGTTCATCCGTTCTAACGCTGCTAGCAAGTCCTGTGTTTGTTTCTCCGCCATACTTCTTGTTATTGGCATTAACTAACGACACGTAAATCAGTTCAAAATAAAGTTTATTACACTATATTGTCCATAAAATGTATCTATCGTATCTATTTTAATAATGCAATGTTCCAGAAAAATCTCGAAACAACTCTAGAAAGTCTTATTTAGAGCCTCTACTACTTCTGTGTTGACAAAATTGACAAAATCTCCACTAATTGTGCAATGGAATGTTCTAGAACTTTCACGAAATGTCACTATTAAGTCTTGTTTTGAGTCATAACACGTTCCCGTTAACACAGTTCACGTATCTTCTGTGGATTCCAAATGGAATGTTCTAGAATTTTCACGAAAAGTCACTTAGAGTCTTATTTTTAAGTATATAACACGTTATTGTTAGTGGCACTCGCGTATCTGTGGCGGTTTCTAAATCGAATGTTTTAGAAACTACTCGAAAATCCACTTTAAAGTCACTATCGGTCCCGAAATTGTCCTCAAATACTGTCCAGTAGTTTAATTCCTCGTGTCACCAGTAATTTCTGAGAAGAACACTGTAGAACCTTTTCGAATATTCCAAAAATTTATCTTCCAATTCACTTCCGACACCAAATTGTTACGTGTTTGCTATCCAAACAAACATCTATACTCGTAGATTCGTTGATTAAGAGTTCAGGTAACACTTAATCACTACTTTATTTACTAATTAACAATTAACAACAATAGATTAATTACTATCTTAATTATAATCACAACTGAACACTTATAAGTCTCTTCTCTCTCTCTCTCTCGTATTTCTTCTTTACTCATTCACGTTCAACTTCAGACTTAGTCTCGATCCACCGTCCGTCTTATTTATACATCCATTCAGACGGTGTAGAATATATCAGAATATTCCCGGCCGATCTAGTACAATTCCAGTCTCATCTAACCAGTCTACACAGTCCAGTGGCTTAACAGTATTAACTAGTTCAATCGATCCCAAGAGTCCGGGCGTTACTTTTGAAATACTGTATTTGTGAAAAAAATATTTTTTATTCAGCTTTCTACAATATTTTTTAAAAAAATTCAAACAAAAACCCTCGAAACAAAAATATAACAGGTAAATACAAAGAGTAGGTAAGCCATCTATCAACAAAATTCTTAAGGTGGTTGGCAGGACGGTATCCAGAAAATTAAAGAAACTTACTAGCTGTTTGAAATATCGGAATTTAAAGGTTGATTTATCGATGCCCAGTTTATAGCTAGGAAATAATCTATAATTGAAAAACCGACCATACCAGTTTTTCGTATATTTTGAATCAATAATCAAGTTAACTTAATTTAATATTCTTTATTTAACTTTACCCACTACTAGGTGTAAAGGGTTAAGGTACATAATAATTTACTTGCTACTTCCATCTCAAAATACAAAGATAGGTACGACTTTTATTAAACAGCATATAAACCACATGAATTTGCAATTAAGTAACATATTTGTCATTAAAATTATCACATAGTTTCAAGTATATTAGTAATTTGCTGTATAAATACGGAAACATGAACGAGAGACTCGTGCAAATACATGGAATAGTCGTGGATGTAGAAATACACTTTCTACCTACCTCACATAGGTACCTACATGAATAATCAAATACATCACAAGAAAACTTGTGGTAATTGTATGTAATGTAATAATGATTTGTATTATTTGTTGTAACAATTTACACATTGTTTAAAAGAATGTGAAACAAATATAACGGTTTAGTTATATTATATCGAAACATTTAGATTTAGGTCGATCGAGGTCTCTCGAACATATGGGTGTATATTGCTGAGGCAACTACAGACAAGAATTAATCTAACAATAAGTAATAAAGTGAAAACCAGTTACCATTGCCCAGAGATAACACAAATATGTCCTATGGACATCTGAATAACGTACACCATGAACGCTTGTAACATCCTTAGGACGTCCAAGCAAATACAGTGGACATACAGGGTATCACGCAAAAATGTCCTTTTTTGGAATAACTTTTGTTATTTTTGAAGTTGTCGTAAAGACCTTCCTTAACTAGTTTTGATCGCAGAATCCAAAGTTGGATCAAGAAAACAAATGCGCATTGTGTTTAAAAAATTTGACATCTTACTTTGTTTTTTTAAATATAACACTTTGTATATATATCCGAATATATGAACATCTTATAGTATTCCCTATTTATATAAGGAAGTTTGTATCACCGAAAGCGAAAAATGATTATAAGTCATAAATTCGGAATCAGCACCTCTGCTTTATTAAAGAAGCGACATTTCATAAGTTTTTGTTAATAAATAAGGGAGATATAGGGGGGAGGGGGGCATTTTAGGTGAGACACGTTGTATACCTACTTACCTTCATATCAAAAATTGTTGTTCAGAATAAAGTAATGGTGATGTGATGATTGATGACGATGACAATGAGCAGTGTGAGTCTTGCATGCGAAGATCGTCCAGATAAAGTTCTGACGATGAGAATGTTTTATCGATAAACTTTTTTCCAGAATCGTAATTCGCGTGGTCGAGATAGAAGTAAACGTCATATCGATGACAATTTGGCAGAATTTGCTGACCATTAACTATTTAGCAGCGGCAACTCTAATGGCACTTTACTATGTTCGAATAAGACATTACAGGCCAGGCAGATGCATATACAAGACAAAAACAACTTGTTTTTCACTAGCAGATTACCCGTATCGCATATCATTTTTTTATCCAGTCGTATCACTCTAGACTAACTATTATCATTTTAAAAAATGTACCGTTTGCATGTAACCTAAATAATATTTAATTACTTATGTAAGAAACATGAAACTATTTAATAAATTTTGCTATTTTCTTATCATAATAATTTTAATTATGTATCGAATTACAACATACATACTTTATACTTGGTACTCACGGGATATTCTGTTCTCAATACCTCTTTAATAACGTTATAACATGAAAATATGACGTTTTAGATGTAATATATGAGTATATAATATAGTTCATGCAAACTGATTTTTCTTTCATATAGAAAAATAAAAATTATTAACACATTTACTTTGAAAAATAAATTACCACAAATTTATTGCATAGAATAATATTACCTATATTTATTACATGTTCATTAGTAGAACAATTTTATTTATAGAAAGAATGGATACAATTTTTTATTGTGAAGAATGTGAGACGCAAAAAATGTTATAGTTCTCTTCCACATTATCAGCAATACAAATGGGCAATATTCCTGAAAATAACGATAACAATCGTTGGTCAATTATATGATGTTTCGAAAGATCTAAGTTGCCAAAATGTCTTTTCTAAATTAAGAAATTTCAGTAAACATTTAGAAGCAGAATCCCACCCACATACAGGAGTAGTATTTCAATCAAACATGATTTGTTAAATTGATGACATTGACAAGTAACAAAAACGGTGACTACAAATAATCATTGTAGAGAGAGAGAGAGAGTGAGAGAATGAGAGAGAGAGATGGTGAGTAGAGATGGAGATGGACGGGGAGAGAGACTGGCACACTGTATATGTGTATCTAATTGTAAGTGTTTTTCCACTGGATCATGTCCCAAAGATGCGGGGGTGGGAGTCGCTTACCAACTCCTGATCAAATCGTTTTAATTTCTAAGACAATAAAAATATTCTCTAGGAATTAAAATAACTCAAACACCATTAATCTGACTAAAAGAACTAAAAGTAAAGTAAGATTCAAAATATAAGTGACAATTCGGCATCTTTGATTTTTTATATGTGATCTCTGCCAGCTATAAAAAAGTCAGCATACGTTTATCGCTGGCATGTCTTTGTGACAGATTGTGATTGTTTCTTGAATATTACTTTGTACAGGGTTATTATTATAAATTACCCACCCCTTATCATCGTTTATTATTGCCTATAGAAAAAAAATTGTAAATAAAAGTTGTGTGGTTTTGACTGAACTTTGTTAAAATTCTATCAAAAGTACAGTAGCGTGCAGATTTTAGGGGATACAAAAAAAATAACATATTTTTTTAAATGGGATACCCTGTATATTATTAAATTTTTTGAATGATCCTTCGTTCCTGATTTCAAGAATATACCATATGTTACCCCTGCTATATACCATTTTTGAGTTATGAAACATCGATAATCTTAGTTAAACTAGTTACTGTAAATATGGAAATTTTAACATTATTAAAGTGAGCTATGAAAATGACAACTATTGTGTTTGATAAGTGACATTTCTTTAATGAAATAATCAAAATGGTTTTCAGTGAGGAAGAAAAAAACCAAATATTTATACAAAATAGATAAAGATTTATTTAGGAAATTTAAGTATAAATAAATGATAACTCATAAAAGATGTTCGATGTGTCCACCATTATTTTCAATGCATAATTGATAACGTCTTCTTATATTTATAATTGCATAGGAAATGGCTTCATTATTTACATTCAGATTGTTTATTTCAAGTCGAATCCTGTCTTTAATGACTTGAATACTATTAATATTATTACTATTGACAATGTCTATTAGAAATCCCCAAAAAAATTAATCCGTAGGGATCAAATCCAGACTGTTAGGTGGCCATTTAATAGGTCCATTATTCCCTATCCATATTAGGAATACATTATTCAAATGATCTCGAACGGGTAGGACACTATGCGGAGTTGCCCGATCCTGCACCCAAATCATATCATCAAGTTCGGCTTCCGGAAAATTCTGCAAAAGAATATTTTCTGCTTCTGGGATAATTATTTCCAGATAGGTAACTCCAGTTAAAGTATAATCATAAAATATAGGCCCAACAATTTTATTTCTGAAAATTCCACACCAAACGCTAACAGTTTTTCTTCCTGATTTTTTATTTGTTTTACCAATATTTTTCTGTGGTGCTTTTTTTCTGACGACCTTCGATTTTTCCTATTAAAAACTCCTGCAATAGAAAAGGATGATTCATCAGTCCATAATATTTTAATAAAAAAATTGGGATCTTCATCCAACTTTTGAATCATCTGGCGGCAAAAGTCCAGCCTTTTCCTTTTATGAGCCTCTGTTAAAACTTGTACCGGTAAAATTTTATATGGTCTGTAATTGTTATTTTTTAACGTACGTTGGATTTTGGAATAACTTTTACCTAATTGATCGACTGCATTATTTACACTATATTCAGAATTTTCTGAAAGATAATACAATGTTTTAAAAAAGTGAACTCGCGAATAAATATGGATGGGCTTACCTTCGAAATGAAGCAGTATATCTAGGTGTTCTTCCTGGTTTGCTTGACCTACACGCTTTTTTCTACTAAAACTGGAGGTATTATTCACCTTTCGGTAAATATTTTTGAACGTATTTTCTGATGGTGTTGGACGATTTGGATACAACACCCTATGTGCTCTTTTTGCTGCACGTTTATTTTTGTTATTTTCTATGTAACAAGCAAATATTTGGGCTTTTTCTTCCTCACTGTAAACCATTTTGATTATTTCATTAAAGAAATGTCACTTATCAAACACAATAGTTGTCATTTTCATAGCTCACTTTAATAATGTTAACTTTTCCATATTTTCAGCAACTAGTTTAACTAAGATATTCGACGTTTAATAACTCAAAACCGGTATACGGTAGGGATAACATATGGTATATTTTTGAAATCAGGAACAAAGGATCATTCAAAAAATTTAATAATATACAGGGTATCCCATTTAAAGAAAAATATTATTTTTTTGTATCCCCTGAAATCTGCACGCTACTGTACTTTTGATAGCATTTTAACAAAATTCAGTCATAACCACACAACTTTTATTTAAAACTTTTTTTTATAGGCAATAATATCGATGATAAGGGGTGGGTAATTTATAATGAATAACCCTGTACATTACAGAAAGTCGACTTTGATTTTTTCAGTGGGTAACATTTCTGATCGCAAAAATGGGACCAGCCTTACTTTTCACTCCTATAAATCATCATAAATAAATGGTTGGTTATATTATACTGAATAATAATGTATTATTGCAATTGATTAAATTTAATTTTTTTTAAGTTAGTAGTTACAAAAATTGATATTTATTACTGTGTTAGAACACTATTCACAGATTTTATGTTGTCTTTGCAGATCAATAAACTCTGATCAAGATGAGTAAAACAAAAAGTTAGGACCTCAAATCTTTACGAATATTCTTCAAAATTCCTACCATTAGCTTTACCATAAGCCCGTACTAGGCAAATTAAAGGCTGACGTACACGTTACCAAATTCCAACTTTTCATAACGTACTTACAAGCGAAGAAATAATAACGCTGCAATAACTCTAATAAGTGTGCAGTGCAGGGAAAGAAATTATTGGTGTAAATTTCTGGTGCCAATATATTTTCACTATACTACAACATGCACTAGTCATTTTTAGAATCTTTACACTGCATGGTAAGCCACTGAAAGAAATATCTGAACCATTTATAGTGATATTTAATTCAGAACGGTATGTTTGTCTATTATGAAATCTTATCGCTTTTGTTTTTTCAGTGTTAAAATAAAGTGAATTTGATTTATACCAATCATTTACAATTTGTAACACATTGTTACATTTAGACTCCAGATGTTCTTCTTCGGTATCCGAGATTAATAATGATTTGTCATCGGCATACATAACAAAGAACGCATTAGTGGTTAAAGTGTCAAGTTCGTTCGTGTATAAAAGAAATAAAATAGGACCCAGTACAGAGTCTTGTGGAACTCCCAAATTTATATCTAAATATTCAGATTTGACTTTATTCATACCAGTATTACACAAATATGTTAGGTTAACATACTGTTTACGGTTGTTCAAAAAGGAGGCTAGCTATTCGTATGCCACACCATGTATATCATACGAATAGAGTTTGACGCATTCAAATGCCCTACTGAGATCAGAAAATATCCCAACAGGGCAATCGCCTGCCTCCATATGTTCGATCAGTAGATCATAAAATGAATGAATTGCCTTGTGATTAGTCATATTCGTCCGAAACCTATGTTGATTTTCATTTTCATTTTCCAATAAATTTTAACATATGGTCCAAATAACAATATCAAATATTTTTGAGAAACCAGATGGGACAGTTATCGGTCTATAATTTTCCATAAACTGGGGAGATTGCTTTTTATGAACTGGAACTACTTTGCCTACTTTTGAAATTATTAAATTATATAAATACGATATTTTATCGAATAAGAAATCAGAAATTATCGGTTTGTATTCACAAAAACGCGAGGTTGATTTATTATTTCAATTTTAAAGTTGCAATTTTTTAGCCTATGATTGACATGTCACAAAACGCTACCCGCCATGATGGTTTTAAATGTGACGTCAATCTTGTAGTAAGCAAAATCTACGGTTATCTTATCGTGGCTGCTTTGTGAATATTTGTACTGATTTCGTGTTGTTTTTCAAGTTTATAATAATTGATCATGGAGGGTGGTTCCTTAAAAGCAGTCAGTACAAATTTGCCAAGAATTGACACAATAATGGTGGCCAATTTTTTTGCGACTAATTCCGATTATTGTTCTGCCGGATTTATGAACTTTAAAGCATCTGTGTAAAGTATGTAATATTTGTTTACTTCTAATTTTAAAGCTAACTACCTAGTTAGCTTATGTTTATAAGAGTGTGTATAATATAGTTAATTAGAACATTATTTAAAAGACAATTTTCAACATAACCTCAAAATTACAAACATGACAGATATGTGAAAGACTTCACTTGTTTACATTAGTTATAAAGTTTAAAGGTACTGAAAGTATAAGACGAAATAGTACTTACATCAAAGTGATCCTCACAAAGATACAGTATACTTTTACTCGATAATAATTTTGGGTATCGGCTGGCAAATTGTAACCAAGTACTTCTCATATTAATATCCTGTGGTAGTTTTATAAACAACTTTTCTGGTGTCTTTACACTTGCAGTTCGGCACCAAACACCACATATAACGATGGGAACTCGTTATTTTATATGAAATAAATAAATTGATACCGAGCGTTACTTGCGTTTGTTTGTTTACTACAATAATGACGTCACAGCAGATAGTGACATGGCGGCTCTGTTTTCGCGCCAATTTATATATTTGAAATTTTGAGTGCTATGTTATCCTAATGCGATTTCATTTAAGCGAAATAAAAATTCTTGTAGTCTAATACTACTATATGAACATTTTAAGACAATTTAAAAATAAGAGTCAAATAATCTAGCCTATTTCTAATGAAGTTTTTAATTCTTTTTAACGCTGAAAAACTACGTTCGGTCGATGCACTTCTGGCGGGAATAGTGATAGGTAATTCACATAATTTAAGAATTTCAAGGCAAGCTTGATTAAGTCCACAATTATTAAGGGATCTCCATAAGTCACAAACACTATTTTTATTTACACATTTTGATGTGTCGGACATCATTGAAAGTTCGGATCGCAATGAAGGAAAATCAGAATAGTGTGAATAATTTTTTTTTCAATGAATCAAATGCACCTTCCGGAATTGTAGTAGTATGGCCATTAAAATTTTCTAACTAAACATCGTTAAAATCTTTTAATCTGAGTTTCTATCTTCCATTGCTCAAGGTTATTCCATAGGCGATCCAATTGTTCTCACTTAGATAAAACAATTGATTTGAATTCCTGGATCTTTTTTTATGCAGAAATTTATATCACTCGATTTATTTTGTAAAACTGCAAATACGTTGTCGCAAAACGGAAATATTTCAGAGAAAACGAGAAATAAAAGATTAAAGTTAGTTAGTTTTTAACATGTCTAAATAATTTCTATCCTGGTGATCCAATATTTTTTCAAAAAAATCAATAAGTGGCTGGTGATATTGAAACACAGTTTGCACCAATCAACCATTATAATTCCATCGAGTTGAAGCTACTTTGGGCATTATTTTATGAACTTCGGAATCTAAAGCACTCATCCGTTTTGACAATTCTGAAAAAAAAAATGATACGATGCTGCTTAAAGTAGAAAAAAACACCTTGCATTTCTTGATACTGCTAACAAATTGTTGTAAAACTAAATTTAATCGATGCGCCATACAGTGTATAAAAAGTGCATTTGGGTAAGTTTGTCTTACTTTAGCCTGTAGTTCACCTAATTCACCTACCATTACTGCCGCTCTGTCGTAACTTTGCGTGACTAATTTTGAAGCACAATTAAGTTCATCAACTATAGATTGCACAACGTCATAAAGAGCATTTGCTGTTCTTTGCATAGAAACATCTAAAAATCCTAAAATGTTTTTTAATGTCATCTTCTTTTGTAACAACGTACAACCTTCGATAACTGGCAAATATTTCTAACATCAATAGTTTCACCTAATATAATTGCAGTAAACAAAATATCCTCTCAGAGGCGGATTTAACTATTTGCCGCCCCTAGGTTGTAAATATTTACGCCGCTCCCTCTCATGGAAAGTCTCTTAAGATACATAAGCTAGCACGCAAGCTCGAGGATATTAGTAGATTAGGTAGCAAGATAAAGATAATTTTTAAAACAATGTATGTATTTATTAAACAAAATAATCCATAGTAAACGGCAAACGGCTAACAGAAAACAAAAATTATAAAAATAATAAAACTCTAAAATACAGCAAACAAAACACACACAAAAGTTTATATTATTGTAACAAAAAATATTTTGTAAAATTTTCGTATAAGGGAACAAGTCTTTTTCTTCGTGCCCTTTTCTCGGCAAAATCACTAATAATGTCATCAAAAATAATAGCAGTCGTAAGGTCTGATTCAATATTCAGAATGGCCATTGCTTCCAATCTTTCTTGTTCTGTTGTTGACATCAAATAAGTTAAAATTCGTTTCAAACATGAAAAACTACATTCAGCAGAACAATTTGAGACAAAGGCATAATCTAAAAACAATGTCTATATTTGGGTATATACTTTCAGTGAACCACTTATACAATGCTAAAATGGAACCAGAAGTGTCTTTTTCAGTAAATTTACAATGCTCAGCAAAATGGACTATCTCATCCTGCAAGTTATTGTTGATATCGTTTGAAAGTTATCCAACAGAAATGTTGCCGTGTTTTTGATGTCGTCAGTACTCATATTTCTCATATGAGCAAGTTCCAAAAAAGAAAATTTTTTGCTGAATTCCTCATAAGAAGCTCGCCGTTTGCGAACTTGAACAATAAGTAAATCGATGATAGCCAAAAACGTTGAAACTCTAAATTCATCTCCTTCAGTCATAATTACATCATTTTGTCTAGTTTCATCGGGTTTCAATTTTCGAATTTTGGTTCTCTTATTGTTTTTTTTTTCATATTTGATTTCATCCAACACATATTTTTTTTGCTTCATCTTCATATTCGTCAAATTTATCACGCACGGATTCAATGACTGCAATCAGCGAATCATATAATTCGATTGCCTGTATAATACGTATTTCAACTTTTTGCGGAGATGTATTGACTCTATTAATTCTGCCAAGTAAAAATCCTCAAAAAACTGTCATAAATGCTGTTTCGAATCGTTCAAGTTTTCTTCGTAGTGCTCTTGACTCATTACTAGTGAGAGGTTTTTGTCCAGTATCTTCCTCAAAAAACCATAATGTTTTATATGTTTCCTTTAATGCCACAGTTAAAGTTATACATGCGTCATCTCTTGCAGACCATCGAGTGGAAGAGTGGAAGGCTTTTTAATGTTTGACTGCAATTCGATTGCAAAATATTCCAACGAACAGTCGATGCTCCAAAAAAATTGTATAACTCTTGTAGAAGCGCAAAAAAATTTGTAGTTTCTTAATAACATCCAGCAGCTGCAGATCCTACTAAATTTAGCGAGTTCGCAGAACAGGGAACGTAGTAAGCTTCTCACATTTTAGCCTGTAAGCCATTATAGATCCCAAACATATTTGCCGCATTATCATAGGACTGTCCCCGGCAGTTCAAATTTTTCAGTTTCAATTAATGAGTTAAATATATTTGTAGCCTTATGCCCAACGTTTGGACGAAAATTTAAAAAACATTTAACTGGAATACCATCTTGTTTTACATACCTTACAATCAATGCTAATTGGTCATTATGTGATATATCGGGGATCGAATCCACGATTGAAAAATATTTACATTTTTTTATTTCCCCTGTTATACAATCTTGTACTCTCTTTGCCATAATACCAATAATCTCCCCGTAAACGGTTTTTGAGAGATAACTTGTACTACCGGATCCTTTTTCACCGTCACGAGCAATATGCTGAGCTAAAAATGGATCGAACTGTGCTAAAAGTTCGATACACATCAAGAAGTTTCCATTATTAGACTGTCCAAACTTTTCCTCTTTGCCTCTAAAGGCTAAACCTCGCGAGGATAATGATTTGACGACTGCAACCACACACTCCAAAACATTCCTTCAGTACACAATTTCATCTTGCAGCTGTCTTCCAATTAGAATATCAACTCTCCCTAGCTGATTTTGCCGGCATAAAAAGTTGAGCATACAAGTTTTGTGGGATTTGGAATTCTCGTATTCCTGTGTTCTTTTTATGGCATTCTTTCAATAATAAAAGCCCCAGGAGCCAAACTGAGAATCACTGTTTTCGAAAAGGAGACAGGGAGTACAATACACACGGCCTGATTTTTCAGAATAAATAATCCAATCTCGACTTCTTACTTCCCCATTAGGCAATTTTCTATCAAAAGTCGATGTTGAGCAATATCGTGTCTGGTTCGAATAAACATTTTTACTCTTGGACAAATCTAGTTGTTTAATGTCCTGTTTGAAAGGATGCTTCGCTATAAAATCACATGTAGATTCATTCATTACCCATTTACTAGGATCTAAAGATATATCAGCGTCAGGCCCACTTTTTTCTTCTCGTACTAGTCGTACTATTTGTACTGGTGAAGACTCTGGGACTGCAAGTTTGAGATAACGTCAAAAATGGTATATTACAAAATTATTCTCCGTCTCAAAATGTTCTGCAGGTAAAACTCCAAAATTAGAAACAATTACTCCCTCTCCCTGGGTATCCTGGCTGTCTGGTTTCTTAAAAAATTCACTTAACTTAGGTGTGTTATTTAGAACTTCATCTCTTTTCTTCTTTTTTTCTCCTCTTAAACATTTATATTTGTTTTCCTGACAGTCGTTTTCTTCCGTCACTAATCTTAGTTCTTTAATATTATCTAATTTAAGACACAGTAATTAATAACAACAATACGACGGAATAATAATTACCTGCCTATTTTTCTCCGCTCCCATGTACCTCCCAGTTCGTAGTTCCACAAGCCTACTCCTATCTACTATCATCTATCAACTCAACTTCAACTTGACCATCTATCTACAAGAAATTGTAAGATTGCAACCGTTAACAAGCAACAGCAGTCTAGAGATGTCTAGTCTAAACATGCACGAACACTTACACTTAGATGATGAAAGAGTAGGGATTCGTAACGGGAGCGCTGTGTAATCAATGTAATCAAAGTAAACATCCCAGCGGCAGAGCTATCGCCACATTTCGGGTCAAAAGAAATGCAGTAATGATAAAAATAATGTTCGTCTTTAATGGAATAATACTTAGTATTATGTTTGCATGAAGAATCATAGAATACAAAAAGATTCCTTAATTTCTTTACCGCCAAATATTTAAAAATGTGATCTAAAATTTGCCTCCCCTTTTTTTTGCCTCCTTAGGCTACAGCCTACTCAGCTTATGCGTAAATCCATCCCTGTGTCCTCTATTTCGCTCCATATTTTCCTTACGCACGAAATTAAATTATTTTGTACAAGATTGGAAGTTCCTTTAATTGCTGTCGAATTTGCTAAATGAAATTGCAGTGTTTCATCATATTTTGCCAGCAAATTAATTCCCCTTATTTACAGAATTTTCCGATTCATCGTGACTCCGAAAACCAAGCTCATGTGTACCTAGCAAACGCACCACATCTATAAATCTTTTAAGGATTTCGCGATTTTTTTGTACTTCTCGATTTCGTTTTTCATTTCAATTGATTGTCCAAAGCATGATCTATTAAATGGGAAAATTTTTGTTCCACAATTTTTTTTCATTTGAAAAAGAAGACATGGCCATCAAAATAAAAGTGACTTAGTGTGGCAACCAGTAAGCTATTCATATTTGGATCATTTTTCGTTTGGAAATGTCTTACATATAATTTAGTCCGTTTGGATAGTTTTGTTAAAGCTGAAATTGGCCTACCTTTTAAAATAATTTGTTTTTTACCTTCAAAATTATAAGTTGAAAATCCCTTTATCACTAAATTGCACAAATAACATTCACATAATATAGTTTCCGTCGTTTCAGAACTATTTTGCAAAATGAGGGACCCGGTGTCTCCACTACGCTTAGCATGTAAGCTGTCTAGCCTACAGCTTACATCCGCACAATTTTTAAGTTTGTTTTTAACGCTTCTCGCGACTATAATTGCACTATATTTTAAACAATAAATAATTTCATTATCTAAAGTAAATATAAACACTAATAATGCGGAGCAACCACCAAAAAAACACTTTCAAATAAATAAACTTAACGGCTCGATTGTACATCTAATACACGCTCGCGTTTACTCACAAAACATTACACATTTACTGTATTTAAGTACACTGTGAGAAAACAGCTTATACTCGAACAACTCACTTCGGAGGCGTTCGAGCAATATCGGTATCATGAAGTTGGAAACTTAATGAATTGCAACTTGGTAACTTAACGCATTTTAAAACATTTGTTTTGACACATATTGAGTTAATAAGCGCCATCGAAAAAAGAAAATGTGCGCAGTAAGATAACAAATAACACATTTTATTATTTTATGATTCTTGAAAGAGAAGCTGTGCCTCCGTAGCTTCCATAGAGAACAGCCACTGATTCGTCCTGTATTCGTGGCTGTAGAAGGCTAAAATTACTATAATACTACTAATATTAGTTGATTATTAAAATATCTCGATTAACAAGAATCGATTATTGAAATATCACAATTACTCCTATCAGTAGCACTGACAAATCGCACAAATAATTTTCACGAATTTTGCATATTTTTTTGTATCCCATATTAATGGGCCATATGCCAAACACCGAGGAACTAACTGAGGAACAAGAGCAAAGTTACTTATAAATTATATACGGTTATCCCGGCTTCCTGCCGCATTATTAACAGCTATATAAATAAACGCATATCTTTCAATGATACATCAATTAATTTAATTATATAAAGGCTCTTTAAAAAATGGGATTCTTTTATACAATACCTGCTGGCTAGTTATTATTGTCATATAGCAGTTTGGCTTCCGAAAAATCCCACTCCTAATGAAATAATTATTGGTTTCATTGTTTGATCTGTGATATTGCTTGTTACGTATATTTGGCTAGAATAGATCGTAACATTTTTTTTTTATACATATGAGGCCCTTGGTTCACTCAGCGGCGGCTTTAGGGCGTGGGAGTAGTTCTATATTTTACAGGGCGCCAAATAATTTATTTCTCCCAAATATGTATTTTTTCTTTTTTACACAACCTAGAGACACCAAATTACTAAGTTGCCTCTTTATAGTATCCAGCCAGCAGGTAAGCAATAATTGTAGTTTTCAATAAAAGAGAGATATAAAATGATATTTAATTTAGAATTTATTAGAAATAGATTAGAATAGTTGTCAACTGGCTAACATATGTATTGGTTTGAGAGAGCATATAAATATTAAAATTTATATAATTATGTAAAATCTAGCTCTTGCATGAGTAACAAAACTGGGATGAAAGTATGGGAAAAATACTTTGTCCGAGTTCAGGAACAAAAAAAATTATATATAGGAAGTTAGAATATATCTAGAGTATGAATATTTGCTGGTATTAATAATTGTAAATTAATATAGGTAACCTTAATATTATTATATACATACATGGGTTGCTAATTACGTATTAATAAAATAATCAATTCTGAAACTTTTCTGCAATATATATACAAAAATAAGTTTATTCTTTATGATAGCCTTTATCAATAAGACTACGTAATTATATAGGTTTAAACGAGGAAAAAAAACTGCTAAAGAAAATTCCCACAATGGGGTACTACTAGCCGGCTCCAGCGAAGGCAGGACGCTTGGTGCTCTGTAGCGGCGTACTTTGTCGAACGGCCTAGTTCTGGACGTCTTCAAAAGTGACAAACAGCTCGGGGGTTGTAAATATTACATAAATCGAAACTACGCTGCATTCAATTCCTTGACCCACAGTAAAAACCATGCAAAAAACACGAGGGGAACAAAAACGCCTAAATGGAAAAGAAAGAAAAAAAATAGATAGCACGAAAAATTCCACATTTATGTACATGAGTTTACACAGATTAAGAATTAATTCTGATGTATTAGTTTAATTTTAAATTAAAAATGATTAATAATAAATTTTATACAAACCTCTAGCACAGAATCCTTATTGCAGAAGCGTTTTCAAACATTAATATGTATCGCAAAATCAAGAATCCGTAGATACGATTCCAGATGTAAATTCAATATATTCAATAATTAACAATTTTACACCTGTTTATGAATTTAAACTTATATCCGTCTAAAACGAGAAATTTAATATATTTTAGTTTAAATCACTAGATACACATTCTTACTGAACGAACAATCAATATTTTAACCGACTGGTGCGAGTTTAACAGTACAAGAAATTTCCAAAAAAAAAACTACCAGTGTCGTAGTACGGCGCGAGGTTATTAAAATTGAAATGCAGCGTAATTATTATATTCTTAATTTTTATACGAATATTTATTAAATAATCTATACGTATCATGATTCCATCTTTCAATGTGAATGTAGCTTTTTTTTATCGCGTAATCTTCCACTTGGACTAATGATAATTTTATCGAATTAAATTCGCAGTGATATGGTGGTAGTCGAAGTACAGTAATACCACGTTTTTGTCATCGTCGATGACGTATTTTGTAAAACATCGTTTACTTCAATTTAATATAACTAATAACTCTCTCTTCATCATATTTTCATCAACATCTATTTATTTTTCTAAAAGTCATTGAACAATTTCAGATTTTCGAAAAAAAATTGTTAGTGTTTTTTCAATTTTCCTCAAGGTACGTTCATTGTCCACCGCGCGAAATAAGATTAAACATATTCTTCAAAAACTGCATTCATATCTTTGTGATAGTCACCAGTAAGTTCGATTGGCATGATAATAAACCACCTCCTACAAAGCCATCAACAATGCCAACATATTATAGAACAATCTTCTTAAATATGCTTGAAGATCATTTCGAATATTTTTATTTCGCCGCATTTTTCCAACCGTATACCCTTCATTTAGCTACGTTTCATAGAAATATTAACAGCTAACAAATAAATTTGTCTTTGTCGATTAAAAGTGAGTTTTGTTATTCTAACTAAAGTTTTCTAATTGTTTGAGAAACATCTTCATCTTTTTTAAGTGCACTTAGAATTTTGTTCAAGGTAGGTATTTTCTTGCTGAAACATAGTGAATAAATGAACTTTTCTTTTGATGGCATTTTTGTTATCTGTTCTGTAGGTAGACATCCCTAAGTTTCTTTATTTACAGGAGTTAAAAATCTTTGACAAGGCAAAAGGGTAATCAAGAAGATATAATACCTTAAAAGAATTCTTAATGTAATAGTTTTGAGGTTTAAAGTGAATCATATACAAAAATAATATAATTTAATATTTACAACAATATGCCAACAGAAGATTAATTTTAACTTCAAAATTTTGAAATTATTTCTTGACATAGAAATCAATTACAAAAGAAAGAATACGCCTATGGAATGGGTGTAATACAATGATTAATTAATAAGCCTGGCCAAGGTCATTAATCCTACAGAGACGTACTGGGCATGCATCATATCATAATACTTGAATAAGTACAATAATAAAAACAAAAATATTTTATATATTGTGATATATGTTTTTGTACTATTTCGTTCGCTTTAAATTCTATTTTATGTATTTCCTTATATTTTGTAAGCTTAGTGCTGCACATTATTATTAAACTGTTAAATGACGTTCACACATGTACATTGTATATCTAAGTGATAACTAATAATAAATAAATAAGTAAATAAAATAAATGGAAATAAATTTTATTAATACTGGTACACTTTATAAAAATATGTACAAAACTCACCTTCTTAAGCAGATTTATGAAGTAGCTAGGTTGTCGTTATCACAAGCTGGAGCACTTCTATAATAACTGTGTAGCATCAGATATGTTGCTACAGTTGTCTCAGTAAGCGATGTTCGCTGTGGTGAAAAAAATATGTTTGTATTTTGAAAAAGACCGTTCGACATCTACGGAAGTAATACGGGCATAAGTAAAACACTCTGTGAACTCACTTAACGCAGCTGTAGATGCACCATCACAAATTTGTTTTAATTTGATAAAATCAGGATCTTTCCGTAATACACTCTCGAATTTTTCAATAACGGGCTTATTTTTTGCGTCATTTATATTCTGTAGCTGTGTATTTACGTCGTCCACTATTTGCAGCGATTCCACTAACGACAAGGAAGTATTTTGCAATTTTTCTATTGCGTAGTGTAGTCCTCTATAATTGTTATAAATAGTTTTTAAATCTGTTTCAAGGGAAACATCGTGAAAGCTTGTCTGGCTTTCCTTAATAGCTGCAGCCTCGTTAGGGTTGACTGTAGTATCACAGCTTTTATTTGTTGAAAATATTCAGCATAATAAAAAGCTGCCTTCAACCACGTTCCCCAACGTGTAAGAATCGGCTCTGGTGGTTCCGGAATACCAGGACACAGTGTGTGAAATGCTCGAAGCCGTTTAGGAGATTTAAGAAATATATTTTTTTGTATTTGCTATTAATGCATCTACCTCTGGAAAACATTTTCGAATCGTTTCTGCTACAAGATGGAACGCATGCACTTTACACGTAACATGTAAAAACCTACAATCGTCTCTTTGAAGAAAACGACCCACCAAACGCACTGTCGCAGCACCGTCGGTCACAAACATCAACACTTGACTTGTTGACAGTTCAAATTTTTCGAAAGTCTCCAACACCACCCGCGTAATGTTTCGCCAGTATACGCAGTTAGTCTTTTGTTACCTAGTAAAAGTGGATATGTTGGTTTAACAGGGTCGAGTACACGTACTATAACATTTAAAATAGAATTTTTTTTCAATCTGTCGTCTGGTCAACACATAACCACAGCCGTGTATTTTTTAATGCACATTTAATCCTATTTACAATGTCTTCACGAACACTTGGTACATATCTAGGTAACGATGAACGACTTGGTAAATTCACCTGGGGATTGTATTTATTCCAGGACTCCCGAAATGCTGGTTTATCCAATATGCGCAGGGGAACATCACAGGCAATCAGCATTAACAGTAAATCAAACATAAACTGAGGTTCCAAAGAAGACACGCCATTTTTTTATTTTTATGCTGGTTATTATTGACATGAATTTTGCAGCCGTATTTATTTCAGCACATTAAGTCTTGATCACAAACTTTACAAATTATTTTACATCCATCATAGAATAAATCCAGAAATTCACCGATAAATTTATTCACTTTATCAGCGTACGGTCGTTTTCTACTCTTTACGCTCAACGTTATTTATTATTTATTAGTACTCTATGCATCGACCGACAGATAACAACTGAAATGTGTCGTGTCATCGTCATCGTAAACAAGCGCGCGATGGCATTGGTATTGCGCCCGACCCTGAATCTACCACCGCTTGGCCAGGCTTATTAATTAATTACTTTATCGAAATAAGAAACATACTATAGTACCCTGGAGTCCACTGATGTCACTCAGTAATTAATTAGATTATATATGTTGTAATTATCCGCAATTTTGCATGTCGTATTATTTATACTTACGTATGTATGTATATGGAAAAAGTACATAGGTAATTTGTATGTAAAACTGACTCCAATAATAATAATTTATGACCGGATTTGACGCGCCATTCAATACTAGCCCAGAGAAACAGCCGATAACGTTGTTTACGTATATTAAGTTGATGTGCCTTTACTTCTAGACACAATATTGTTTCAACTTCTAATCCCATTGTTATTTGTAAATAAATACACTAGCGATATTGCGACCAAACGTCGCTTACTTATCGAGCAAGAAATATGAGCCAAGGAAGTTGTTGCTTTTATTACTTGCAATTGTTTTTTTAGAAAGTATTCATAAATGTTTAAAACAAACAACGACTGAAGCCGTACTACGTTCTTATTCTTTGGGTGGTCAGGAAATGTGGCATATTTAAAGGTTAAAACTTTTGGATATACGCATTGTGTGAAAACTACCATAAATTGATTCAACTTGTAAGTCCGGGCTTACTCCAGAATAATTAAGGATTTAAAATATATGAGAAACAAAATATCAAAACGGCTCTTATCTATTGTATTTATTTAATTTCAATTTTTGTCTCCTTGCATTTTAAATTAAAGTGCCAAGTTTTTGTAATGTGGTGAGTTGTGAAAATAACATGACAAGAGACAGTGTCAGTTTTTATATAATTCCATTAGTCCTTGATAATTATAAACAATATAATCAATTAGCGTGTGATAATAATCATTATACATGGTCAATAAGCCTGGTGTTAACGCTTAGGCTTTGCTCATTCTGAACTACATAACTCTACCCTCCACACCGACGGCTAGTGCAAGATTGCAATTGCGTCCTATAACCGGCAGTCAACATCACAACCCATACAGCCGCGCTCTGACCTTTGACACTATGACGCTCCAAGGATGAAACAGCCGAAGAACGGACACGAAGAAAGAAGAGCGCCAGAGGAGATAGGCCTAGTCGGTGGGTTGCAACAAGCCAGGACCGAGGGAGGTCAGACAAAATGACCACACTGTTTGCATTTGCAGACGGGGTTGCCGGTGGAACACCCCTTACAAGGTTGGTCCAGACCTACAGCGAGTAAAGATGGATAGTCCCCTTCAGTTCCTGTCATCCAAGCACTTCGCTAAAGCCAAGGATATTGACGCGAGCAGTGAGGTGTTGACATTGAATCAGTTGCTGAGCTTCAGTCGAATCATCTGAGTTCCAAATAAAAGATGCGGAACAGGGAAATCTGCTTCGTCAGTACGTTGAAAAACCCAAGCATGGTGTCTTCTGTAAGAACATAGAAACGCTGGGTTTATCGATCAGGCTAACATTCGCCTTTCTAAAGTCATCTGGACTTAAATCGGAAACTGGGGAATTCATTGTGGCCTATCAGGATAGTGTTATCACCGTCTTGATCTACCGTAGTCGCATGTGGCTTGTAGAAGAGGTTCCTGATATCAACTGCAGGATATGCCGTCAGGCACCGCAATTCCTCAAGTACTTACTTTCGATTTCAATTTTGGCCTATATCCACCGACATAACGCGGCATTACGAGTGCTATATATCATCTAAGGCACTCGTAAGGGGTAGACCAGACACCAGTGCCGCCTTACGTATCCACAGATATTGTGCCCGTTGTCAAGAACGAGAAATGCCAGATTTATTATAACTACTCGATTCCGACGGTCAGACTAATCCAAACCAACAAGCCTGACACAGTCACCTTCGACCATCAACTTAAGGTGCTTTATGTATTAAATTCTCGGCATCTGCTGAGAAAAATTAAATATAGTTTAACATGTCTTTTCAGCTAACACTTTTTTACTGCATTTTTAAAATTGGCAATATTTTAATATGGTCGGGCAGTATATTAAAAATTTTTAAAGAAGAGGCTCTGTTGATACAGCACAGTATCGAGTCTAATTGATAAAGAATAATGATGTTCTCTTGTATTAATTATATTTATGGCTTTTTTTTGTTAATGTTAAATTTATTTTTGTTTTTATAAAAACAATTTCATAAATATATAGTAACAGATATTAGAGTGAGCATTTTAAGGGATTTAAATTTTCATTTTGTTTCTGCAGTTGTATGTGCATGGATAAGCCCCAATGAACACATATTACTGCCTAATAATAATTGACCGATTACATTGTTTAGATGCAATGGTCAGCGCAAAACAAGTTTTTGCTAATTGGCAAGATACAATAATTCTGGAAGTAGCTGGACCATCTCAGATTACATTTGATTGTCAAATCTAACATTTTAGATTCACACGGATAGTTTACAGAATTAGAAACATTTAGTTTTATGC
Source organism: Rhamnusium bicolor (assembly GCA_029963845.1). NCBI lineage: Eukaryota > Metazoa > Arthropoda > Insecta > Coleoptera > Cerambycidae > Rhamnusium > Rhamnusium bicolor. Next base: position 364,158 of record JANEYF010001034.1, read on the forward strand.
TACTGCTTGGAAAAATCTTTGATTTAAGCGTCTTAAAAACTATACAAGATGTCTTCTCAGCATTAATACATGTAACATAACTTATTTTTGTTAACCCATAAACTTAATTTGGTGGAAATATCTATAGCACATGTATTGACAACCTTAAGATTAATGCATTTGAATCATCAGCACAGAACGCCACAAGAGTTAAAGGATGTTCACTTAAACATATCATTAATATATAACAAGAACAGAATTGGCCCCATATAGAGCCTTGTGGGACTCCTGTACAAACAACTTTTAAGTCTGGTATAGCTTTATTAACAGATACGCGCTGATAACGATCTGAAATATATATATAATTCAAACCATTTAAAAGCACACATCTAATACCATACTTTTCCATTTTTCTTTAACACTATAGTGCGAACAACACAGTCGAATGCATTGGAAAAGTATAATAAGTCCAAAAGGAGGCTGATACTTTATTACAGACCTAGTGGATTATTTTGTGGAAATATTCCTGTAACGGTATTTAAAAAAATACGAAAGAAATGCAAAAAAACAATTGAAAAGGATGTTTTCAGGGTAAATCCTTTAACATTGAAACCAACTGTGTCTTTTTCACATTTTCGGCATTAAGCAAAGGATCTAATTACACTCAGAAGCTAGTCAGTTCTCAAAGGGCAATGGTATTATCACAATAATTTTCAATTTGTTTGTTTGAATTAAGATTGTATCTGAGTACCGCCGTCGTGCCGGCTTTACAGGAAACAGAATACGTGACGGTTTTTAATACTTTCGCTAGTCCCTCGGCCAATTGCAGCAACGCATTATCACAGTTCATCGAAACGTTACTTCATTATGTATTAGCGCGCGCTCGAAAATATTTACATGTTTTAGTCCCGCTTTTCTAAAGATTTGATAAACGAGCCTCGAACGACTTCTAGTATACACACGTACAAACATTGTTATGCAAAACAAATCGTCGCTAGTGACCCTGATTACAATATGAAATATGAATATTACTGAGCGTTTTGCAGCTTCAAGTTTAACGAACAGTGGCAACAATAATCCTATGTATATGTACATATTTCGATATTTTGCTGTTTGCGTATAACAGAAACGGATTATTGGGAAACAGTACGTTCCAGATATTTTAGTTCTCTAATTATGGTTATATATCGACTGTTGACGTGACTCAATGCTAGTTTTGCAATTAAATAGTCTATGGATATAAACTAATATGTGGCAAATAGGAAAACCAATTTAGGAAAAGATAAAATTTGACACTAATATTCTGTAGATTTAATTTACACAACAAATTTAGTACAAAATGGGATCTGCATTAAATACAATGGTTTTATGAGATTGAATGCCCACCCCTAATTATGACTACCAAAATGTCTATCCGGTGTTGTGCCATAATGCAAAAACTTACTGGTTTTTAAATTATGACCTTTAGAACGTTGTGGATTTTAAAAAATCCCAATTTTGATCAAAATGTGCTGTAAAAATACCGCTTGCTATGTCTTCAGTCAACGTTAATGATAATTAAATGGCTGAAGAGGAAGGTGGAAGGATGGTGTTTTCACATGTTTTAATTAAAGCAAAACACAACTTCTTTATGTATATACATACATATTTATAAACATGAAACATACGTATACCTATAGCAAATAAAATGAAAGTACGAGTAATTGTTGCTGCACATTATTACATTAGATCATGATTCAATATCCTCGTCATTTATAAATTTGTGGCAATGTCCACACATGACAGAACACTGTACCCTGTTCTTGAGCACTCACAATGTTTTGTGCTTCTGAATTTTCAACCGCAGGGTATATTATAAAACTCTCTAGGGGCTGGGTTCAAATTTGTAGAAATTGGTTTCAAACCCCAGGCAATAGGGAACTTGCCTATAATTTTAAAAATAAAAATAATACTAAAAAACATAGCGTAACGTTGTAATAAAACGTGTACTTCACAAAAAAAATAAGATTTCTAATTCCACGCGATCAGTATGAAGAATCTAAACAGCGATAAAATTGAAGTGGCCCGAAACGAGCTACTACTGACTGTGACGTCACACCATACAATATTCGGTAGTCGTCACGCCGGGAAGCAACACAATCAGATGTTTACCAATTCCAATTCCAATTTAAAATCTTTATTCACAATTAAGTAGATTATTTACAACTTGTATGGGGTACAGAGTAAGATTTATATTAATATATACATATATACAGAAAAAAGAAAACTAAAAAATCAATTCATTCATAAAATATTTAAAAATAATAATACAAACAAATTAACAAATTATGATATTCTATAAAACATATGTAGAATATGGTGTTATTAGACTGTGGTTGATTTGTTAGTGACTGTTCTGATATAAATATATAATTGTGTTTTATAGTACCGCTTATTGTAGTTGTACAGATATTTTAAAATGACTGATCAAGGGCCAATCTGATAATTTGCCTAAAGTGGATATGTTTATGGTGGCATCTTTTATACAAAATAGTGAAAGTTTTTCCCTTGGAGAGGCCCGCGAAGTCAAGGCAGAGAAGTACATATTTTTTAGCTTTTAGTAATAATTTATTAACATAAAATAGTTATGACTTGATCACGGAATAAAAAGAAATAACTACAAAATGCTTAGTCGTAACTAAGCATTTTTAGCAGACTTAGTCTTATGTTTGAAAGAATTTAGGGTAATTCTTTACAACAGCCACTTCTATATTTTTCGTGTTTTTTTTTGTACACACGCGTAAAGTGTCTCTATAGAAGACATTTGCTGCGAAGGAAATGTTGCGAAAATGTATAATTACCTATAGTAGGTATTTTCGTACTATGTTTTGGGGCAAGGGAAATGAGTGATTGTGTGGTGTTATTATTCACATAATAGATAAATGTAAGACTTGAATAGAATAAATTAAATGGCAAGGGAAAGGTATTTGCAATATACTATATATACTAGAGGTAAACATTTTACTCTTCGCAGACAGTAGTGTTATTTAACTTTTATATACTTGTTGCACATTCTGTAGGATACTCTTCGCAGTTTTTTTAAAAGAATCTTGTGTTTGTCTTATAAACTTCATTCTTACAATACCTAATGTATTGACTACATATTTAATTTTCTCTCCCGATGGTGCTGACTGTATTGGCGAAACGCGTGGCAGTATATTTTATAGTATAAAGTAAGATTCACTCTTACAATACCTAATATATTGATCACATATTTAATTTTTAATTTTTTTTCATCTCCCGATGATGCCGACTGCGTAGGCGAAATTTGTGGTAGTAGATTTTACAACATTTTGGTGTCTATAGAAAATTACTTCAATTTTAGTAGCACATTGAAAATTGCAACCCTCTGTAGATTCATATTTTTAAATAAAATGTCCTACAACTTCATTATTTACTATTTGATTTTTTTCAAAAACAATGCATTTCTTCCTCTAGCTAACACTAACTTATAGCCCGAATTTCAATTCGATCGGACTTTTCTTTCTTTAGTTATCGTGCTTACAAGAAACGTGACGGACGGACAGACGGACGGACAGATGAACAGACGGACATTTTGAGAGTCGTTCAAAATTTGATGTCGAACGAAATGATTTTTTCTCTGCGAGCGATATTAACGATTTTAGAAATGTCCCGATCAAATGCAATATACTCTTCGTAATCGTATTTGCGAAGAGTATAATAATAAATAGCTGTTTACTTTCGCACCAGGAAATTACCTTTACTTAGTATCACTAAATTACATTCTATCTACTAATCTTATTTTCTAACATTGTATACACATTCTTTCCTTACTTAATCCTACCCTAATTAAAATTCAATAATTCGGAATTCGGAATATTTTATTGCCCGCCTGCGAAAAACTAGTAGATAGAGACATATAGTATTTAATAATACCTACATTAAAATGATCTTCACACACATGTGACCTACTACTGCTCTGTGAAATGTATTTTTCATTTCTTCTACACGCTTTTAGCCATTTTGATCGACGAATCTTATCTTCTGGCAATATTATAAATATTTTATCTGGCACTTTCACTGTAGTATTCTTACACAACGGTACAATGCAATATTTAAAATAAGGAGTTTTTGTTTCCATTTTAAGTATACACTTAAAATTTATGGCGATGCTGGTATTTTTACGGCTGAAATCAAGCGGTCGAGTGCTGGGTTCTCCGTCGGCGCTTGTAAATTGTATGGTGTGATGTCACGACTACTCCCGCGCTTTTGATGCTGTTTGAAACGGTTCGATCGCGCGCGAAACTTTAATAATTTATAACAAATTTATTATTGGGAATTAAGGCGTCAGATTTTGCATATCTTATTTTGTAGTATTGTAGAACATTTTTATGAAGTAAAAAAAAATGTGCAAGTTTCCTATTGGCTTTAAATCATTACCCATCCATTGCCAGACTTGGAGCTAAGTATACGAGTGATTGGTAGCTGCTGCACTTGTGGGAAGTAAAACCGCCAAGTGAAATTTAGAATGTTCCTAATTAGTGTTTGCTGGTCACGATTATAAGAAAAATACCTATATTCGTCGAGAGTTTGAGACCTTGTTGCCCCGTAAACATTTCTAGCCTGTACTTGTAATGTCATTGTCATATCTAAAGAACGCTAAAGTTGTGTCAGAACATGTAATCGCATATAAAAATAGTTTAGAGTATTTTTGTGAAAATCTCGTTGCTTTGTTACTTAGTAAATTGTCCTTTTTTTATTCCCTGAGTCTGGCGAAGAAATCATAGATGCATTTCATCCGCATCCAAGGCGATTAGGAGAACTAATAGGTCTGTGTCCTGGACAACAACTACTCGTTGCTTTCTCAATAACTGCTGCTACGAAGACATCAGAATCAACTTTGGTCTCTTCTACCTGGACACTCCGATTTTTTAACTGGGTGGCAACAGTTTTTATAAGAGGTTCTTTATTACTTTCTCATCTATGTAAAGCATTGGCGTCGAGAAAAATTAAATTCAAGATTATGATGAAAATGGGCGGTTTGAGATCTGAAAATAGAAAATTTATCCGAATTGACATGCCGCACAGTAATGCCAGAACGTCTAATAGCGGCAAAAACTCAGAATTCCCGAAGTCATTTTTTCTAGTTATAATCTCACTCGTATGTGTTCTAGTAGTCAATATTTTCAGTCATGCAATTTTTTCAACAAATATTGCTTCCTCGATAAATACTAATAAGAAAGATCGAGTTCGCAAAAGTAATAGTAGATGTTCCAGTTTTACAGTAAAATTTTGTTTAATTAAAGTTATTGCGTCTGACGTAAACAATAAACCATCTAAAAACTGATATTATCCTGGGAAAAGTACAATGTATTTATTTGTTATTTTTCATAGTAACTGCGGTTTTAATCCTACTGGAAGTACAAAAGATCCTAACGAAACTTTGATGCAATTAAGAGGAGCTTAATCTAAAACTTAATTGCAGGCAAGCTTGTACTAAATGCTCCAAATTGCTCAAAAAAAAAAAAACATTTTACGTTATAATTGTTACTGCTTCTTCTTCATATTTTGCCAAGTTTCATAACCAAATCTTTCCAATATAGTAGAAATAAATAATTATGTCAACGAAGTGTCTGAAAATTAATATGTGCCATACATACAAAAGGACAAAGAATACTTTTAGTGGGAAAATGTCTCGGTAAATTTTCATAATTTTTTGATACGATGTAATTCTTATCATTACGACGAAAAGTCTCCACAGACCCAACTCAATCCTGTGACTAGTTTTCGAGATACAGGGTCTTCAAAAGTACCAATAAAAAAGTATGCCTTGTCCTAATACTATTTTAACTAGAAATGAATATGTGGAAAATGCAAATATTCTGCGAAAGTACCCTTTATTTTTCTTGAAAGCAATACTATTAATTCTTTTGGAAGCACAGATGTCTTTGACTTTTTTTAGTTTACTTAATTTTTTTGATAAGAAAAACTATAATCAAAAGTTGTTCGAAAACACTTAAACCCCCAAATCACAAGTTTCAACAAAAATCCCTATTTTTTTATTTTTTAATGCAGAAAATCCATTTCTATGAAATATTAAACTTGCTCCAATTTTAATGAAAATTTTGATTTGAGGGTGCAACAGAGTTTCGAATAATTTTTTTTATAATGTTATAATACAATACAATGGAGCATTATATAATAATATTATATAACTAATATTACTATTAATTAATTAAAATAGTTTCAAAGTTATTTGACCGGGTCCAAACTTTTGTCTAACCCTATTATAAGTTTATATGTATACTTACAATTATTTTTTATGGGGTTTTTGAGGATTAGGCAAGTTTCATAAGTTTTGGAGACAGTAAATATTTAACTAATTTTGCTTTTGACCACCCATTTTTGATACACCCTATATAGATAATTTGATGTTTTTTACTTAAGGACCATTACCATACTTACATAACCTCATTTAACAACATTCACTCTAAAAAAATATAATTTCAAAAATAATGTTTTGCCGCTATTAGACATTTTGGCACTGTGTGCGTCTCTGTGTCGCTGGTCACTGTTGTGACCGCATTTTCTGAACGTGAAAATCTGCAATTCTGCATATATCAGCAAGGTCAAAGGATGAACACTATTGAATATCAGTGAAATTGGTGCACTCGGGAGGGCACGCCAAATCAAAAAATTTTTCAAATAAAAATTGTTCAGAATGAGGGAATATTGTTACGCCACTGGACTGTGTAGACTGATTAGATGAGACTGGAATTGTACGCTAACGGCCGGGAATATTCTGGACTGCTCTAGATCGTGTGATTGGATGTATAAATAAGACACACAGTGGGCCGAGTCTCAATCTTAAGTTGAACGTGAACGAGTAAAGAAGAAATAAGAAAGAGACTTATAAGTGTTCAAGTGTAATTATAGTTAAGACAGTAATTAATCTATTGTTGTTAATTGTTAATTATTAAATAAAGTAGTGAATAAGTGTTACCTGGACTTCCAATCAACGAATCTACGAGTAGAGGTGTTTGTGTAGATAGCAAACACGTAACAATTTGGTCGGAAGTGGATTGGAAGAGAAATTTCTGGAATATTCGAAAAGGTTCTACAGTGTTCTTCTCAGAAATTAGTGGTAACACGGAGAATTAAGGTACTGGGCAGTGTTTGGAGGACTATTTCTGGACTGAAAAGTGACTTTAAAGTGGATTTTCGAGAAGTTTTTAGAACATTCGATTTAGAAATAGCTGCAAATACGCGAGTGCCGCTAGTAATAACGTGTTGTAGACAGAAAAAGGACTATTAGTGCAATTTCGGGAAAATTCTAGAACATTCTATTTGGAAACTACAGGAGATACGTGAATTGTGTCGACGGGAACATGTTGTAGACTTAAAAACAAGACTATAAGTGACTTTTAGTGACAATTCTAGAACATTTGATTTGGAAACCACAGAAGATAGGTGAATTGTGTTAACGGGAACGTATTATGGACTCAAAACAAGACTTATTGATATTTCTTGAAAATTCTCGAACATTCTATTGGACAATTAGTGGAGATAAGTGAATTTTGTCAACACAAAAGAAGTATAAACTCTAAATAAGACTTTCTAGTGCTGTTTCGAGATTTTTCTGGAACATTCCATTATTAAAATAGACGTGATATCAACATTTTACGGACTTCATAGTGTAATTAACTTTATTCTGAAATTGATTTACATGTCGTGAGTTAATGCCAACAACAAGAAGTATGGCGGACAAGCAAACACAGGACATGCTTACAGCATTGTTACAACGGATGGACGAACAGAGAAATATTATGGAAGCTGAAGAAAGAAAGCGACAGGAAGAAAAAGTTAAACGATAAGGGAACTGGTCCTGTTCTGAAATGGAAAGAAAGAGGAACCCGACCCGATTGGAAGGACATTTCAAATATATCAGTGGGGCTGAAGGCTCTATGGGCACAATGGAACTTCCTTATAGTAGAGGATGGACTGCTGAAGAGAGCGTGGGAAAGTCCAGATGGGAGGAAAGTTACTTTGAAATTGTTAATCACGAGGTGTCATGTAGCAAATGTACTTCAGCAAGTGCATAACGGAACGTCTGGCGGACATTTTAGCATCAACAAAACCTTGACTAAAGTAAGAGAACGTTTCTACTGGGTAAACAGTCGTCAAGATGTGGAGGCTTGGTGCCGCCAATGTGAAGTTTGCGCGGCAAGAATGGGGCCACAAATGAGAAATAAGCAATATAACGCCAGGGCTCCTTTTGAGCGAATTGCCATAGCAAGTGACCGTATGAAGGCTCGTTATGATCTTAAGGCTAATTCAGGAGGGTACCAGGTGGGAGAGTTGGTTTGGCTATATAACCCACAACGAAAGAAAGGCAGGTCCCCGAAGCTTTACCCGCCCTGGGAAGGTCCTTACACTGTTGCCACCAGACTAAACGACGTTGTATATAGAATTCAGCAAAGCCCAAAATCCAAGATGAAGGTGGTGCATATTGAGAGACTAGCTAAGTATGCAGGGAATAATGAAATGCCTGATCGGGACGTTCAGGCTTAAGGAGGGGGCAGTGTTACTCCACTGGACTGTGTAGACTGATTAGATGAGACTGGAGTTGTACGCTAACGGCCGGGAATATTCTGGACTGCTTTAGATCGTGTGATTGGATGTATAAATAAGACACACGGTGGGCCGAGTCTCAATCTTAAGTTGAACGTGAACGAGTAAAGAAGAAATAAGAAAGAGACTTATAAGTGTTCAAGTGTAATTATAGTTAAGACTAATTAATCTATTGTTGTTAATTGTTAATTATTAAATAAAATAGTGAATAAGTGTTACCTGGACTTTCAATCAACGAATCTACGAGTATAGGTGTTTGTGTGGATAGCAAACACGTAACAATATGTTGAAGAGAACTCTTGAAAATTTCTCGTAGGATTAATCGTTAATGAGAAAAAAAGGTTTAAAATTAGGTTCATTGAAATAAAAAAAATAAATTCTGAACATTATTTCCTCATCATATCCAATTTGAAATGAATGAAAAATAAATTATTTTATTTATTTCATTTCGTTTATTCTGTTTGTATCTTTTGTCTCGTTTGTCTCATTTATCTCATTTGTCTTATTTACCTTATTTATTTTGTTCGTTTTAATTGTTTTATACAAATAAATAAAATAAATAGAAACGATATATTCAATTAATTATTTAAATACTGAACACGTACGAAATGCAAAAAAGCAGAACCAGTAATAATTTTTTATGCAATTTACGCTAAAATTGTCAAATATCACCGGGACGCTCCACTGGATTTTATGTAGTTAATGAGGAGTGATATTTGATATCGGAATAACACATGAAGCAAAACCTTTTCCAAATAAATAAAATGCTATATTTAACCCTTTGTGGACGAAATAATCCGTATTCAAATCGATGGATATATGTTTGATATCAAATTAATTATCTACTACATTTTGATGTCCGTAAATGGATTACGCCGGATTAGGGTTTAATTACAAAACGGAAAATTTAACTTTCAATAAAACTAATTTTATGTAGGTTACAGTGTGATCCCTGTAAAGTGTCCATGTCGAGTTACTCTTTGATTTGTGAACATGTAACCATTCCCTTCAACCTCGTCGGGGTCAAGGCCGGGACTTGAACCTGAGAGTTTGCAAACTGTAAAACCAGCTACGTTCTCTCTCAATGCTCTAATTCACTGCGCTACCAAGCTCGGTATTAATAAATAAATAAATAAATAATAAATAAATGTCTTTATTGTGTAAAATAGAAGGAATTTAACACAAAAGGTTAGTGGTACATAATACACTGATATCAAAACTACTAACCTAGGATACCATTGGTATAGTATTAGTACAGTATATAATATCTAACTTATGATTTTATCCAGCATATGATAGTACAATACAGTATATAATATCCAATATTACAATATGTGTATATCTAACGTATATCTAGTTAAGTACATATATCTACAGTATATGAACATATAATATATATCAAAAACAGTATTTATCTATATGATGTCTAGATTTAATCACTATTTTATCACCGTCTAAAACAATTTTAAATTTATGTTTAATTCGCCGTTCAAAATCAGAGACTTTAGTTGACGTTTTAGTACATTTGTTGATTTATTGTGTAGCTGTGGAGGTAGATTGTTATAGACATAAGTCGAGAGGTAGGTAAAGGATGATCGAAATTTTTCATATTTAGGTTTTATTGTATGCAACTGGTCGTTTGTATATCTCAAGTTTCGGTTATGCATAACATTTCTCGCAACTAGTTTATCATAGAGATAAATAGGTTTTGCGTTAGGATGACATTATTTAATAGTAAGGTGAAATGTAGGAAGCGCCTCTCATTTATTTTTAGTAGTTGTAACTCCCTGATATGTGGTGTTATATGCTCGTAGATAGAACTATTTGTTACAAATCTAATACAGATATTCTGGATTTTTTGAAGTTTGTTTGCTTCTGATAAATTTAGGCAAGGCCCATAAACATAGTCACAGTAGTTGACGTGTGATAAGACTAAGGACTCACATAACAGTAGTTTACTGGCCCTATCAAGGATATTTCTAAAACTTGAAATCTGTTTAAAAGAGCAGAAACATTTTCTAATGACTTCTGATATATGAGGAATAAAGTTTAAATTTTTATCAAAGGTTAGCCCCAAGTTCTTCACCTTGTCAACTTGTTCTATAATTATATTGTCAATTGATAATTGAAAGTAAGTAAGAACTCTTAATTTATTTGCAGTGCCAAAGATTATATTTTTACTTTTATTTGGATTTAATAGGAGTAAATTCTGAAGAGTCCAATTTTTTATTTCATTTAAATCATGATTAATTTTGGTTTGGACTTCCTCAGGCTTCGTCACATCAAAAGCAAGGTAAAGTTGTATATCGTTAGCGTACATGTGCAGGGAACAGTACTTCGTGACTTGTGGCAAATCTGCGGTGTAGATGTTAAAAAACAAGGGCCCCAAGATCGAGCCTTGGGGCACTCCCGAGAGTAGCAAACGTTCGTTAGAGAGTCTTCCTCCACTTGTGGTGTTAAAACATTTATATTAAAAACGATTTAGTAGGTAAGACGTGAGCCACATTAGGATATTATCCTCTATCCCGTAGAATTTTAACTTTTTTATTAGCAGTTCAGTATTTAAGGAATCGAAAGCTTTTGAGATATCTAATAAGATCAAGGAAGTTACTTTATCAGAATTAATTGACGTCAAGACATCATCGAGAATAGCGATCAAGGCCGAGGATGTTCCGTGATTCTTTCGAAAGCCGGACTGTATTTTGGGAATAACATTATTGTCTAGCAGATAGGGTGTTAGTTGCCCGTGGATGACCGCCTCCGCTATTTTTGAGGGTACTGAGAGTAAGCTAATTGGTCTAAGGTCCAAGATGGTGCTTATCTTGCTATTTTTGGGTATTGGTTTACCTAATACCTGTTTCCAGATTAGGGGGACTTTTCCGGTTTCAAATGAAAAATTTATAATATGTGTTAGAGGTTCTGCTATATATGGTAAGCTTAATTGTAGCATTTTGCCTGAGATACCGTCATATCCAACTGTGTAAGGTTTTTGTTTTAGGATTAAATTGTGAATAACTTCTACTGCGGCATATTGCAATTCGAAGTTACTATGTGAGTAGCGGTTATACTCGAATTGTGATAGATAATTTTCAGGAATGTTACTATGTGGTATAGAATCTATAAAGAAATTGTTAATACTGTTTTCATCGCAGAGGTTTTCAGGAAGCGGTGAAGAATTTTGCTTAGATTTAATGACTCCGTTAGATTTTAAAGTAGACCATAAGTTTTTTGGATTTTTGGTATTTTGGTTAATATGGTAATTTAGAAAAGCTTTTTGTTCATTTTTCAATGCAGTGTTGTAGATGTTTCGCATCTCACAGAAGTATTTTCTGTCAACAGGTCTTCTACTGCTTTTAAACCTGTTCCAAGCTTTAGTTTTGATTTTTTTTCATGGCCCATAGAGTGTCAGTGAACCAAGATTCATGTGGTTTTTTGTTACTAATAGTCTTAGTTATGAGTGGGGCGTGGATGTCAAATAGTGCAATTAATTGATCATTGAAAAAGAATAGCTTTTCATTTACATCAGTCATTGTATACATGCAATGCCAATCAATGCTAATTAGATCAATACGGAATTTTTCTCTGTTAAAATTTGAGAAGGATCGGAAGGTTTTTGCTTATAATAAAAAAACAAATTAGTAGTAGGTTATTTGCTATGATGACAATAATTATTAAAAAAATAAGAGAACGCAAGACCACGATGTATACACTAAGGAGAACTGGGCAACGTCTCTCCCAAATTGACTAATGGTATCTTTGTTATTATAAGAGATATAGGATAGGTTAAATGGAGAAAGTTTTGAGGAATTTCATGACAAAATCAGAACTACTTACAAACATTTCCCATCTGCTATAAATTTTGAAAAAAGAATTAAAAGAACTAATTTTTGATTTTGGATTTTTCTCATCATTTTTTTTTATTTTTAATTATTTCAAAGCTGTAAAAACATTTCTTTAACGATTTTCTAAATAGAAAAATCTTTCGTCTGATTTATTCTCCGACCTTTCACAAGTTTGCAATTATATCATCCGTTGTAATAAAATGAACAAATTAACATTAATGTTTAATTGATGAAAACGGTAGACTGTGAAATGTAAAAGTGAAATGCATTAACGTCTTATGAACCAATAGCCTTATAACAGGTGGGATGTCAATTTTAAAAAATAATTTAAAAAATAAAATAGTTATAAGGGAAAATCAGAAATCGAAATTTTAATCTTTTCAATATTTTTTAAAATCTGTGGTAGGTGGAAAATTTGTATTGAAATTTTGTCATGAAATTCCTCAATACTATTTAACCGAATATGTATCTCTTATAATAACAAATATACCAACAAAGAGCATCAATTTTGGGACAAAATGTATATAAAGCTACACAAGACACAATTCGGAACGGTTTAGAATTTGGATTCACAACTACATTTTTTTTCAACGAGAGCCAACCAAAATAAATCGATACCATCAAAATGATTCACAAAGAAATTTCCGATCGCTAAAATTACCTCATTATTCGACAGAAAAAGGAATTATGTGGAATCTATGAATACTTCACATTTCTATTCATGCTACAACACAACACAGAATATCAATATTAAGGATACACCGCAACAGCATAGTTTTTAGGTTAGATTTTTGAACATGAAATAGTCCGTCGTGTTTGTTTTGCCCGTTCAACCAAATATGCAACCAAATAAATTTACTAGTGCTGCCAAATGAAACCGGTTCTCTACATAATCGGTTATTCGGTTTTGGATTATTCGCAGCTTTGCACAAAACCGAAAACCGGTTGTTCGTGTAACCAGATATTCGATTTGTCAGTTATCCGGCAAATTAATTACTCGGATAACCGATTAATCGAATAACCATTTATTATACCGGATCGTAACAGGATCATGGTACACTCCCTTTTTCTCCTTTAGTTTTGAAGGTAATTGATTGAAATTTGGGATATCCTATATAAATAATGAGCGGCACTTTTTTACATACAAGTGATTTTTTTACTTCCGGTTTTGCCGGAAGTGATACTAAATTTAGATTTTTAAATGGAACACCCTGTATATTATTGCATTTTTGTATTCTGCATAATTTTCTGAATCCAACGATACCAAATAAGTGACATTTCAAACGTCAATATTTTTTATAACATAATTTTTAGTATTCCATTTAAGTGTGTCATGACGGTTCCGATTTATTCTAAATAACCCGTGTAATGCTAGAAAAATCGAAATCCCGTCAAAACTACTAAATTACGTGATTTATGAGCAAATAAAGTTCATCAAAATGGTTTTTGGGGAAAAACTCAATTTTTTCAAATAGAACCATATTGGTACCGAGGTACCATTTATTAGTACTATTAATAACGAATTTATTCATATGTCGTATTAAAATGTGTGATAAATACAAACAAAATTACAGCTAAAAGAAAATAAGAAAATACAATTTTGTTCTAATTAAATGTTAAGAAGTAACTAACTAAGGTGGCTTTGAGGACAATGAAATATTTAGTTTGTCAAACATTTGTTGATTTACCGCTGTTTTTATTGCGTCTTTAAAAATTGTTTAAAATTCTTGTTAATTGTGTTCAAAATGCCACAAATTTATACAAGAGATGAAAAAGTGGACATGTTAATTACACCGGCACACAAAAAAAAAGTTGTTTGTACATTTGACGCCACCTACCTCCCGACATGTATTTCGACCCGCTGAATCCGAATTTGAAGTCAGTTTGGACCGTACACCCTCAAATATCGAGTAAATTGAAAAACCGTAAAAAATAGCGAAAATTGGGTGTTTCGGTAGTAAAAAAAAATTTTGTGGATCTAAACCAAGCCTAATTTTTTTTGTATTTCGATCCGCTGAATACGAATCTAAAGTATATTTAGACCATAAGCCGTTTTAAATCTAAGTAAATTGTAAAAAACCCTCGAAAATTGCTAAAAATGGCAAAAAATTGTGATTATGTTGATGAGAAAAATTTTCATTCTGTTTATACGTCATTTTTTATAGATTTTACAATTTTTCACATTTTCAGATTCTAAACTTGTATTTTATGCATAAATAAATACAAGAAACGTATTTAATCGTGTTTCATAGATCTTTTTCAATTTTTTCAATTGCAATTTTTGCTATTTTATCGGTTTTTTTGCGATTTCTTGAGATTTTGAGGGATTAATGGGCCAAACATATTTCAGATTCGGATTCAGTAGATCAAATTACATAAAAATCCTTTCGATCCGGGTCTACAAAATTTTTTTCATGAACATAATCACAATTTTTTGCCATTTTCAGCAATTTTCGAGGGTTTTTTACAATTTACTTAGATTTAAAACGGCTTATGGTCTAAATATACTATTCAGCGGATCGAAATACAAAAAAAATTAGGCTTGGTTTAGATCCACAAAATTTTTTTTATTACCGAAACACCCAATTTTCGCTATTTTTTACGGTTTTTCAATTTACTCGATATTTGAGGGTGTACGGTCCAAACTGACTTCAAATTCGGATTCAGCGGGTCGAAATACATGTCGGGAGGTAGGTGGCGTCAAATGTACAAACAACTTTTTTATTTTTTGTGTGCCGGTGTTATTTATGGGGAATGTAGAAAAAATGCAGTAGCGGCTAGACACCTTTATGCCAAACGATATCCTGATAGACAATATCCAGCGAGAAATTATTTTAATCGTCTTAAAAATCAATTCCGAAGGGAGCTCAACAATGATCCCGAAGAAAATTTAATTTTTGACGAAGGAACGGTAATTAATGTTTTGGCTCGAATATAAGTTGATAAGACTGTTTCTTTAAGGCAAATTGGGTTTGATCGGAAATCAGTCACCAAACAGTAAGCCGAATTTTGCACAAATACCACTATAAATCTTTTAAATACCAATTGCACCAGCACTTGTACGAAAATGATTACGAACGTAGGATGGAATATTGTAATTTGATTTTGCAGAATAAATCATTGGTCCAATAATATTTGAAGGATCCCTGACTGGAGTCAGATACTTGGGATTTCTGCGAAATGAAATTGAGGACAGTTTAGCTGAATTACCTTTCCATTTACGACAGAGAATGTATTTCCAACAAGATGGCGCTCCTCCCCATAATTCAAGGATAGTAATTGATTACCTTCAACGGAGATTCGGAGAAAACGTAATTTCGACGAATGGTCCTGTGAGGTGGCTTCCAAGGTCACCTGATTTAACATCCCTTGATTTCTTTGTTTGGGGTCATGCGAGTTCAGAAGTGCATTGACGTTAATGGACATCATTTTGAACAACTGTTGTAATGTTTTGTGTTCATTTTTTGTATTCCAAAACCACCTTATGTATAACAAGGTAATTAGAACAAAATTGTATTTTCTTATTTTCTTTTAGCTGTAATTTTGTTTGTATTTATCGCACATTTTAACACGACATATGAATAAATTCGTTATTAATAGTACTAACAAATGGGACCTCGGTACCAATATGGTTCCATTTGAAAAAATTGAGCTTTCCCCAAAAACCATTTTGATTAACTTTATTTACTCATAAATCACGTAATTTAGTATTTTTGACGGGATTTCGATTTTTCTAGCATTACACGGGTTATTTAGAATAAATCGGAACCATCATGGCATACTTAAATGGAAAACTAAAAATTATATTACAGAAAATATTGACGTTTAAAATGTCACTTATTTGGTATCGTTGAATTCAGAAAGTTATGCAGAATTCAAAAATGCAATAATATACGTTCCATTTAAAAATCGTAAGTTATTGTCACTTCCGGTGAAGTGAGAAAAAAAAACACTTGTATGTCAAAAAGTGCCGCTTATTATGTATATAGGATATCCCAAATTTCAATAATTTACCTTCAAAAGTAAAGAAGAAATAGGGGGGTGTACCATGATCCTGTTACACCCGATATAGTATTACAATTATTTAAATTGATGGCAGCAGTACATGGTAGACTATAAATCCTAAGTTTTCTAATACTTATTATGATTACAGTGTATTTAAATTTTTTTAGGGTTTTACATAACAATAAAATAATGAAATTTAAATGTTCTTCATTTCATTCTCTGTTTGCTCACAGTTTACCGCACTGAATTAACTAAATACATTACTAATGACAATGATGAATTCTGCAATCACCATCTTCTAGGTATGTGGTATTCACCAGTCACCACTAATGGTTTTTTTTGTGATGGCCTTTACACATACCCAAAATATTTAGAATTACACGTAAACATCTGTATAAACTGTCAAAGCAAAGTATCTATGGGTTTGGTAAATTGCTAAATGTTACGACGTACTTTTACTCAAGGTGTTCACCATAATTTCGTAATAAATATTATATCTACTACATTCCTCATTTGTATTTCGTTTGTCAATTATATTGTTATATTTAATCATTATCTAAAATATTCATCCTTGGAAATATGTAATTGCAGATACGGAAACTATAAAAAATGCTGTCAGTTTTTTGCTCATAAAGATGTCTAAATTACATAGTAAATCTGACCCGATAGATATATAATAACAATAACATTATATTAATGTCCTAAATGATGAAAAATATTTGCTCGTTCAGCATTAATAAATTCTTGCAATTCGATAATATGACAGCAAGAAATGTCTAGTTTTACTTTTAAATGATAAAACATTAACAATGCAAAAAAATACCAATAAAAATAAGAAGTGTTTGTCTAATGAAGTTTTTGAAACAGGAACATATGTTATTGCAATATCTTTGAGATTTTAGTTAGTGTTGTAATGTAAATGGAATTTTATAATTTTGGTTCTACTGAAACTTGTTGGCATATTTATTTGCCAAAATTTTTCGTCCCCTACGGTTCATAAAATGTTCTTTTATTAAAATTTTGTTTTAATAAATATTCCACCATATTACAGACATATTTTATTATTATAATTGCAGTAGTGCCCCAATAGTAATCTAGAGTTGACAAATCAGCAGATCTACCAGGCCACCTTATTACTACATTCTCTCCAGAATATACGAGTAGGTATCACAAACTTTGCAATTTTATAATAGTAATTTACAAATCAAAGTCAACAAAATTTATTACTTGGTAACCACTGAAATCTGGCAATTCAGTTGCTTTGAATCAAAAGAAAAAAGGCAATCACATGAAACTGTCACTTCAGGCACAGCATAAGAACAGGTGGAGTAATCCCAGGTGTACTGTTTTTTCTAAATGGTTTCGAGTAACATTCTAATATGAATTCCTAACCTAACTTGTATATAATCTTTCCTTTAAGTTCTAACTTTCTATCAATAATATGTAAACAGAAGTCGAAGTTTAATAAAACAATAGTTGTTATCAGTAGTATATTCAATTAATTAGGCAAGAAACTATATTAGAATCAGATTTAGTTCCGATTCTAGTGAAGCATAAACCCATTTACACGAGATTTCCACTTCCGTGCGAGATAATGTCAAAATTGTTCATTAAAAAATAATGAACAATTTTATGTGATTTGACTTTAAGAGACAATTACTGCAATTGAGCTATTGGTAATTTTTAACCATGCCCTCTACATGGATAGGTTTGGATGAATTTTGTGTAAGAATTGTATATTTGAACGCGGATAAAGATAACCCATTATGAATGCTAAAGTGTCTTTCTGCTAAGGCGTAATCCAACACAAATTTCAAAAAAAAAAAAAAAAATTAAATATTTAATTTTTGCATCATATAACCTTTCTTTTAATAATGAAAATTCGTTTTAATTTTAATCCCCGGAAAATCAGATATACGGCAGACGGACAGATGGAGCATGGTCTAGCACAAATATCGTCAATGAGACACATCTCAGAATGAATTAATTTTCGCAGGTAAAAAAAAAAAATAAAATAATACATTTTTATAAAATAAGTGGCGCGAATTCTTTGAAATTGTCAGTGTGATTGAGAATATAATTTTTTAAGAACTTCGAAAAGCTGTCGTGAGTTAAGCATCATCACCTGGGACAGCCCCAGAGCTTCGGTCAGAAAGTATATCAAACACGATTCCTAACTTCAATTAGGAATTGATCAGTGCTCATCAGGAACTCAGCCAAATTTTTTCAATGTGGTTCTTTAACCTCAAATGTGGCTTCTAGCCTCAAACGCGAATCCTAACCTTAAATTAGGATGTGATCAGTGTCGTTGGGAAATGATTTTTCCAATGATATAAAGTTGTAACTTCAGTGCAACCCAGGGTACATTCGTTCTCAAACTATTCCAACCAAGTGAGTACTGTCCAATTGCTACTGAACCGAATCGAGTAGAAACAGTAACCCAGTCCAATGCAGTAACTCGAAAATTTTTCAAAGTTGGCAAACCAGTATTGCACTCCGAAAATGTTCCAAAGTGATCAAATCCAATGTCGTACTAAACATTTTCTAAGGGGTCAAAATCAACGATTAAAATAAGGGGTAAACATTCTGTAAATTTTCCAGACTGAGTAAGAGATCACGTTGAACAGTTTTCCGAAACGTTCGCGAACATTTTTATTATCTATACAGCTTCCACTTAGAATAAACTCTTTTTTAAGCTTTTTCTATCTTTCATTTTCACCTAAAATTGATTTTAAATATTGATCGGAGAATCCTCACCGAACCTGAAGGTTTCTTTGCACTTATCCGTAGATAAGGCAGAGGATGAAATCAAGATAAAGTGAAGCAGAAAAAGCGGAAGCTGATAAGCTGTGCTTAGACAACAGGAAAGAAATAATAAGGTACAGAGTTTCCATCTGCGAAAAACTTCTTCGAACGAGAAGTCGAATCGCGCTCTCCGAAATTATTTTTCATGAGATCGTTATTTTCTGACGGTGTCTCTGGCGCCTTTTAAATAAATTACCTGACGCCAAAACCTTAAGATAATCTTGTCAGAGGTAGTTCAAGATAATCATAGTTAGCTGTCGACCTGAAAGGCGTGTTATCTTGACAATACTCCGTTAGAATATACTGAAACAGAGTATTTACCAACTGTTCTTCGCTTTTTTCCTCGGTTTCGAATTACTCACTTTTACGCACACCACTCTGTACGACACAATATAATTTTAACCATTTTCTGAGCGCAGACGAGTAGAAAGATAAAACATGACGGATTAAATATTTAACCTTACAAATGAGCTACGATTATTTGAAATCAATCCCAAACCGATATTTCCTTATATGCCTATTTACAGTATACTTTGATGAATTGTGGAAATAAAAAATATAGAGCTATCCATAACGAACCGTGTCAATGTGGGGAATGGCGGTATCTGATTATTTATTGCACGATCAATCATAATCGATGTTAGATTAGCGAATATATTTTTCCAAAATGGCTTAATAATTCAAGCCGATTTTGCCAGCGGAACATTATCTGAAATTTTATTTTTATCAGCTCCAGAGTTGTTTTCACAAGTGGGACTTTTGAAAACGTGCGAGCTAATATATCAAAATGTTTCGCTATATGGTATTTTATAACGGGCCTCCTGTTTTATATGTAAAATGGGAAATGATATTATATTTTATGTATTCAATTTGCTACGTAAATCATATTAAGGAAAATGTTAAAAAAATAGATTTATAAAACAAAATTCTACAGAATCTCTGGAAAACCATTAATAGTGAAAACTAAACTATATGTAACAGCTATTCACCTGGCTGTTGCTTATACGATACCCTCGATTGTTGAACTACAAAGTGTAAATTAATTTGCCCTATAATCACAAAAATGTTAAGTAGTCTAGTAAAAGGATCAACTATGGAAAAATTGTCCGAGGCAGATACGCGTATACTTATAGAATGCAGTTTCGATTTTTTTAATTATCGCCAGCATAAGGTAATATACAGGGTGGGGCAATAGTGAGTCCGACTTCGATATGTCGAGTTCTATGATAGCTAGAAACTTGATTTGGATGTTTTTATGGGCATCATGTAACACGCTTATATACCTTCTCTTGATTTATTTGAAAAAAACCCTCATTTTTAATTTTTGTTGCTGAATTTCGATAAAAGAAATCATTACATCTAAGTAGTTGGGAGAAAGTCAGTAATAATACAGAAGTGAAAGGAGGCCACAAATAGGTTTCAAAAAATGTTCTGATATACATGACATTTCATTTAAAAAAAATGTTACTTGAGCCTGTAGAATCGTCTTGGTTCATCCTGTATATTCTAAAACAGACTTTTACCTGTCTAAATATGTCAACCAGTGGCGTATTTAGGAGGGCAAGGGCGCCTCACGGATTTTATTTTCACCACAAATAAAAAATTTAGTTTTGATATTGAACAAATTCCAAATTTTGCGGCAGGATTTAGTTTCGGCGGGTGTACAACACACCCTAGAAAGAAGGAAAACAAAGATTCCCAAGCAGCATTTTAATGTTGTGTCAATGTCATCTGACATGTCTTAACGTTGCTGGATGGTGTCGTAACAGCACAATAAACGTATTGAAGTATAATTTGGTCATGCGGCTAAATTTTGAGTTGTAATATGGTCACGCGGCCAAATTACAACTCGAAATGGTTTCACTTTATTTGTCAACATCACGGTATGTACGTTCGCGCCTTCCAGCTAGTCTTAATAAAATGGCGGAGTTGTATAGAGCAACCTGGTCCTTATTTATATATGATTCCATTGATACTGAGTAGGGAACCCTGCAAAGAAACACACGAGAATAATAGAATAACACAACGCAAATTTATAGGTTATGTTGTTTGGTTTAGTTCTTCCTCTTTTGCCTTCTTTGTCATGCACAAATCACAACACGCTGCATCGTCCACAAAACGTTAAAGTATGATTAACCTATACGTTGATAATTAAGTCCTTATGACTACGTTTTCGCAACGTCAATAATAAACCCAAAACCTACACCAGCGTTCACAGTCATGTATTGAACTCGGTCAGACATTGTAGAAATGTGTCTATTTTACTTTAGTCATAAACAGCTGATAAGCGACGTCGCGTCGTCTAGTTGGCCAGAGGTCATGGGTGACATGATAACGATTTTCTACACCTAATACAACGTTAATTTCTGTGTAGATATGGGCGGAGGTCGTAAAATTCCTGCTTGGGTTATTACTACTACTCCCCCTAAATACACTACTGTTGCCCCCCCTTGTCAAATCCTAAATCCGCCACTGATATCAACAAACAAAATATCTGCTTCTGGGAACTAAAACCTTCAAATTATTCACCAGACGCCTTTACATTCTCAAAAAGTTATTGTTTGTTGTGGCGTTTATGCTAAAAAGGTAACTAGGCCCTATTTCTTTAAAACGCGGTAACTGACAACAGCTACCGATACAGAACCATGCTATGCGACTACTTGATACCCAAATTGGATGACTTAGGATTAGAGGGCATGTGGTTTCAGCAGGATAGTAATACAGCACACACAGCGCGCGACACAATTAGATTCTCGTCACCTTCTTTAGGTATTAAGTTAGTTTACTGAAGAACGTTTTCCCCGGAAGTCTTATCTTCCGTTTTGGTGATATGTCGTTGCCGGCAAGATCGCTCTATAAACCGTTCCAGGCGTCTTTCTCTGCGGCTATTTGAAATCTTTGATGTATGCCAATAAGCCACAGATTCTGGAGACCTTAAAAAAGGAAAGTGTCATAAAAAGATATCAACTTTGTGTCAGCGCTGAAGGCGAATGTTTGGCCGACATCATCTTCCCCTCTTGATAGAACAAAATATATAAGGTCCAATAAAAACACAAAATAATAAAATTGACGAGTTTTCATCTATATAAATAGTTACATGCTAAATAAATGGGGTGATACATTTTGCGCCACCCTATGTAAATGAAATTAATATTTTTTACAAAGCTACTAATGATTTCTTCTAATGCTATTGTATTCTTTTAAGTATACCAATAAATAACAAATGAAAACAAGAATACCGTTAGATTTTATAAGTAGGTTTATAATAACTTATTTTATTTTGTAAAATTTTTCTATTTCAGTCTCTTTAAATTAGTTAATTTTGCAAACAGAAAGTGTTTTTGTGGATAGAAGTTCTGATTATCTCAGGAATAATTTTAACTTATTGAATACAGAGACCAAGAATATTTTTTTATATAACTCCCCGACATACATATGTACGGGATATCCGTGAGTAGCTTGTAGTTAGTTATACACGGAAAGAAAACTATTCTACATCAAAGTAATCGATTATTCTTGAATTTTTATACTTGGTCTCATACATAATGAATTATTATTATTTCAATAATATACCAATTGTAAACCAAGAACAGATACATTTTTGAGTTTCATTAATGCAAGTCTTTAAGTCAATATGATTCCTTCGACGTATAAGTATGTATTAAATACACTCTTAATAGTACACTTCTTTCGAGTACTCTTAACTGTGAGAGTAAGTATAAGGACATCTTGAAGTAAATTCTTATTTAAATGTTTTTCTTAACATAAGACTAGTACTCTTGGAATAAAACTACAAACAACTTTGCTGGTTGAATTATACATACTATTAATTCAATAACTGTTATCCTTGATTGAATACTAGCTAATCTCAATGTGAAGTGTTCTATTGTTGGAACAAGTGAATCGCGTAGTGGTGGGAGGTAGAAGGCTATGCCTTTGCCAAACAAAGACGACATACCTTACCTACTACGCGTCATACATGTTGATTATTATGAAACAATTTATATTTATAAAGTTACAATTGAAAAAGAAGTATATGAACAGTATGAACTATGAAATAGAAGTGAATGAGTCTACGATGGAAGAGCTATTAGCAAGTTGGGAATTGGAGTTCTTAATTTCAATATTAGGTAAGTTTAATAATTCTGGTTTTAATCCATGCAAGATATTTTATTTATGTTATACTTTACAAAAAAATGAATATATAACGTCACTATATTGTAGGCAAAAAAGGTATTCATCTGAAGTTTAATGGTTGTAGGTATATCGATTTCTCAAGTTATTTTCCATTTTGATAATTTTTGCTTATGTATTATATACAATCTATAGTCAAGATTTGAATTTTTATTGTAGTGGCGTTTTATTATAGAATACATATACAGGGTGACTGGTAAGTCGGCTTATTACTTTGAGGGTTAGTTAGTAGAACTTATTTGCAATTGATTTATAGATCTAATAGTTTTTGAGATAGTTTATTTTTAAAATAAAAAAATAAAACTTTCTTTAATATTTCAGTTTCCTGGGTTAGTTTACATAGTTATGTAACAAAAATTAAATTAAATACTTTAATAAGGTAAAAAGACTAAAAAACTACATTTGTGAAAAAAATTTCAACCCAATCGTACATATAGGAAATTATTTTTAAAACTTGATAATGCATTAAACGTACAAATTATTTACAAACTTCTCTACTTTATACATATATTACTTTTCGAATGAGGCTTATATGAGGTTTTAAAAACTATATTTTACTTCCATAAATAATACAAAAATACTAGGTACAGGTAGAGCGTCCATTGTTTTCAAGTTAAAGAGATACAGGGTGTTTCGAAAACATGTGCCATCGCTTAAACGGAGTTTCTACACTCAAAAATAAGACAAATATACCTAATTCCTATCAACACAGGTCCATTTGTGCTTCGTTTCTGAGATATTAAAGTTTTATTTTTCTTTGCGTTAACTGTAAAAAATATATGTCACTGATTTTTTTAGTTTTTTGATAGCCCAATTATGTAGAAAATTAATTGCCGAAAAATGTCACCTCTTGACGTTTTTTAGATATCGGCATCGTGTAGAATATAAATGTAATTTTTAAAGCATTTTTAAGTCTATTAAAAAAAAATGCTATTAAGTACCCTACATATAGAAATTGCATTTATCTCCTACACGAAACCTAAATCTAACAAAAATCAAGAGGTGACTTCTTTTCAGCAATTAACTATCTACATAACTGTGCCATCTAAAACTAAAAAAAGTCAGTGGTGTATATTTTCTTTACAAAATTAACCGATATAATAATAAAACTCTAACATTCTGCATTTCAAGTACGAAACAGCAATGAACCCATGTTGATAGTAACTATTTGTCTTATTTTTGAGTGATAAATCTCCGCTTAAGCGATAACACATGTATTTTGAAACATATAAGGGCAAGGAAAGTTTCTAAAAAAAAAAAAATAAATAAATAAAATATCTCAAAAACTGTTAGGTTTTACATTATGCATATTATAGTTAAATCAGTTGCAAATGAGCTCTACTAACATCCCTTGAAAGGAATACGGCGACTTACCGGTCATGCACCCTGATGTGTACCTATAAATAACATTATTAATCATTGACTTTCTGAAGTCATTGATATTAATTTATTACCATTGTAGGATTAAATGTTCTTTGTTCTTGTCAAAAATGCTAAGCTTACATATTAATTATTATGTATTTTAGCTGCCTATTTACAATTTATATATATGCATGGAAATTCTGTGAATATTCAAATGGGCTTAAAAATTTCGGTTTCATATGTACAAAACTTATATGCCATACCTTTTGAAAGTTCGAGCATACTTTTCCATTATATATTTAGCAACAATGATTTGTTTAAATTATTTATACTTTAATAACATAAATAATTGTTTTCTAGGTCAAGAAACTTAACTAACATTGGACAATTTACTGGAAATTTCAGAACAGATTATAGAACTTATTCCTCAAATCGGAAAGAGAATAAAATTCATGAAACACTTAAAAGCACATAAAGAAATAATGTGCCTTCCTGTGGTAAATTTGAAGTCTCATATACAGTGTGTTCACGAATGGATTTATACTAGTAAAATTTTTTGTTTTTGGTTTCTTAATAAAACGTCATTCTTCATAAAAACTTCTTCTAATTCTAAAAAGTCCTTAACCAATCCTAAAAATTCAAATTCGATTCAAGTAATTTATCAGTTTTATTTAAATATTGTCTGAACGTTATTTGTGGCATTTTTCCTTTTCTTTTTTGGGACTTACTAGCACATGAATAATTCTTCGTTATTTAAAAAATATAGTTAGTTACCTAGTATGTTACTGGAAAAAATAAACCTCTGCGCCTGTGACTTTACGTCAAAAGATTAGTCAGGGGGTGTTTTTTGACAACTAATTGAGACAAAAAAATAATAATATAATTCCTTAACGTTTCAAAAAACACCCTCTGACTAATCTTTTAACGTAAAGTCACAAGCGCAGAGGTTTATTTTTCCATTAACATACTGGGTAACTAACTATATTCTTTAGATAACGAAGA
This sequence comes from Rhamnusium bicolor, assembly GCA_029963845.1. Lineage (NCBI taxonomy): Eukaryota > Metazoa > Arthropoda > Insecta > Coleoptera > Cerambycidae > Rhamnusium > Rhamnusium bicolor. The sequence continues at coordinate 389,978 of JANEYF010001034.1, forward strand.
ATTAATATAAAATCGAGAAAGGAAAGATTTCAATCAACATCAAATATTTATTGATTCAAGTAATTCATCAGTTTTGTTTAAATAATACAGTTGCTGAACGAAATGACACATTTCTTGCATTAAGTGTTAAATATAACAGATTGCAATAATCTCTACTTTTGAACTTAATAAATAAAATCTTAGATTAAGTATACGTTAGGATTGAATATTTTTCGAAATTTCCTCTTAGCTGAAGTAGAACCATTATTCTAAAGTTAATAATTAGTTATCATTAAAAGAAAGGAGACTAAGATAATGACTTTTAAGAATAACGTTTTCCTTGATGGAAAAATATCAATTATTCTTACTGATATATGAGTACAATAAGGTCTTAATTAAAGAATAGTAGTTTAGATTTTTTTCAACGTACGATATAAATATACAAATATTTATAGGAAATAATCAAATTCAATTTTCGGTAAGCTCATATTGGACAGTATGTCTTATGGTAGAATTAAATTATTTCATTTCGAATAAAATTTGTCCTACTTTAATTCGATAATATCAAAAATTGTTTTTAAAATTAATTGAATTATAGATACACATACTAAAGAATTAAAAATAGTGGTAAAGTGACTTTAACGAGAAATCAGACAGCAAACCCCTTTATCGAGTAATGATAAGTTATCCTACAGTGTAAAGTATAATAAACTCCACTGTGTATAGTATTCTTTTTATATGTGTTTTTATTTGTTTTCTTTATAATTATCGTTATATTATATGATATTCAATAGTGAACATTTTCAATAATTTAATGAAATTTGCCTGAGCAAAGGTTGCTAATAATTTTTGTATTTTCCGATTTATTCCTAAAATTGGGTAGATTTTAAAACTACACATTATAAATATTATATATATTTTAACTAAAACTTCCCAGGCTGATTCATTAGATAACTACAAATAGTCGTAGTGACTATATTTTGATATTCAAACGACGCACGTCGGTGGCCATTATGATATAACGCGCTCCGACACCGAGAAAAAATTTCTCCGCGAAAAAAAAAATCGGAATTGCAATTCGCATACCGTAATCATCAACGATGTTATTTGAATATCAAAACATGGTCTCTAGGACTATCTATTCACTCGCGTCTAAAAAAATCAATATCTTTACTAGTTTCTCACTAATTGACATACGTATATTAAAAATTAAGTCGTATATGAAAATTATTGTAAATGAAGAGTAATGTTTTATTATCTCCTTAAGGGCAAAAGTAATGTTTTTTCTTCAAGCGTATAACAATATATACATTATATATTGCAACACGTCCTGGAGAAAGAGCCTATTTTTGTACTAATACAAATATTTTCAATTTTTTTCCTAGGACAAAAATGAAACACTATACACTACTGTGCAAAAGTAAGTAGGACAGTGACAGTAGTGGTGTAATATATATGTAATATAAATGTATCTGCTTTTCCACGCCATTTACTAATTGCTGATCGTATTCAACCATCATTTATCCTCCGTCTCCCAGTTAAAGGCCTTCTTGTAATACTCCTTTCTTCTTATCTCGCTTTTTAACTCTTATAGGTACAGTAAAAAGTGCTGCCCTACTTAGTGTTGCTCAGCAGTGTACCTATCATACAACGAATAAAAAATCCAAGTAGCTATGACTTGTCATAACTGTCAGTTTTAAATTTCCCGTTGGGTCGGTTTTCAAATTTAAAAGCAAAAATGTCTGAAGAAATACAGTGCACACCACCTGAATTACTTGAAATTGCAAATTCATCAGTGGCAACATTAGTTCCCGCGAAATCCAAAAAAGTTTACGATAATGCGTACGATAAATTTATAAAATGGGCCAAGGACAACAACGTACATATGTATTCAGAAAATGTGATGATAGCATATTTTACACATTTATCTAAAAAACTGAAAAGTTCAACTCTATGGGCGCAATATTGACTGGTAAAGTCTAAATTAAATATCGAACACAATGTAAAAATTGACAACTATTCTAAATTAATTGCCTTTTTAAAGCGACAAGGCGAAAATTATAAACGTAAAAAGTCAAAAGATATGTCTAAAGAAGAGTTTGATGAATTCCTTAATAAAGCACCTAATGATAAATATTTAGCAACAAAGGTATGTACGCATTTTAAAATTATATATTTAACCCTTTCACATCTGTAATATAAATGTTGTTATAATTTGTGAAAATCTAGTTATTTTATATCTATCCGCTATTAAAATAATAGACAAAAAGAATTGAATACTTTGATTAAGTCCGGATATAGCTCAGTGGTCAGAGTGTTGGTCTCGTAATTTGAAGGGCCGGGTTCGAATCCTGTACTTTTAACTTTTCTTTTGCTCTTTCCAACTTTATTTTACTTTTATAAAATTAATATAGTATATTTTTTAGGTTGTACCTACTAATATTTGGAGTCACAGGAGCTTGTAGATGCGATAAACTTGTTCATATAAAAGTTAATGATATAAAAGATTTGGGAGATTTAATCTTAATAAATATTCCCAACACAAAAACTAAAAAACATCGCTCATTTCCTATAATTGGAGATTTATATTTAAATTTATACAGAAAATATGCTACTCTTCGACCAAAAGACATAACTTTTGGTAGATTTTTTATTAAATATCAAAATGATCATTGTCATCGTGTTGTGATGGGCATACATAAAATTTCAAACCTTGCAAAAGATGTTGCGTCGTTTTTAAAGTTGCCAAATTCACATGAATATACGGGCCATAACCTTAGAAGAAACTCGGCATATCTTAGTTGATAATGGTGGAGATATAACAACCCTAAAACGACATGGTGGATGGAAATCCACCAGCGTTGCTGAAGGATACATTGAAGAATCTGTAAAAAACAAAAAACAGATAGCGATGAAAATACTAAACTCGAGTATAATGAGCCCAGTACTTCAAGTCAAACTGAAAACATTTTTACTGAAGAATTTTCTGCCAACAATTAAAGAATTTTGAACAATCAAACTGACAATCTTATTACAAGTAATGTATTCGACAGAACTATGAATCTAGAAACAAACACAGCCAGCAGTGCTTTAAACGTAAGCAACTGTACTATTCAGAATTGCACATTTAATATTCATGTTAATAAATAATGGTTTTTGGAAATACCTATAAGTAATATAGATTTTGGTGTTTAAGAACTAAAAATGTTATACTTAATTTTAATTCCAATTAAAAAAAAATGTTACCTATGTTCAATTTATAAATAAAGTGGTTAGTACTATGTTATGCTTAATTAATAAATAAAATGGTTAGTATTACCAATATTTTATTTTTTTTTTGCCCAAATTGAACATATTTGATGTCATTTTTAGAAAATAGAAATTTTTTTATTTTGACGCTTGAAGAAAAAATAGTATGTCACTTGGAGTAGAAGGCACATTATATGTTTCGCCCAGTTGCAAACTTCTGGCCTCAACATGTAATGTTCGCCTTCTCCTCCTAGTAACATAATATACTATTTTTTCCTTTTGATATGACGACGGAGAAAACAGGTATATTACATTAGGTTTATTTGAGTATTCCTTGTATATACTTTATATTTCTATAATAATTTTATTTTTTATTCTTATTCTTATTGCTTTAAATCATCAACGTTCTCGCCGAAACTAAGGTATGTTTAATGTGTTTTGTTGTAAAATATATTACATAAAATAGGTATTTATTTACGTTGGCCAGTAATGCTGCAATTAGTGCATCTCACTCGTTCTTGTCCATTATCTAACTCCACAAGGTTGAGTGCTGAGCATACAAACAAGTTGACATACCTGTCTTTAATTGAACCGCGTTAATAAGTAGGCATTCGAATATTTATTTTTTTCTCTTTTACGCAAACTCATAACAATTGACGACGTTTTTTCAAGGTGATATATAATATTCATGTTAAACTAGAACGTCCGAAGCTGTAGTAGATCAAGGTACATGTATTTTTTAAAATTGTGGGAAATGTTTAATTTTGTTTGCTATTTGTCCAGAAGGTGTACTTTCATTAATCATAAAATTTATTATAACTTATATAAATATATCCTTAAAGGGTAACAATCGACAGAAAAGTATACAGGGTGTAACATTTAAACTGGAAACAAGGTTGTATGTTATTATGATCCATAAAGCTTTTTACAAAATATACTGTGTGTGTTTGTGAGAGAGTCACATAATTTCACCGAAAGAGTAAACTCCTCTTGAGTAACAAAAATACGAAAAAAATTAAAGAAAAATACTTTCTGCTCCTTCTTGTAGTCTTCTTTCTCCTTTTCATAGTCACCGTAGTATTGAAACGGTTATAAACTTCGTCGCTGTCTTTCTTAGGAACCGATATAATATTTATGAATAGAAATGAAGATGTGCGGAATGTGTAATTGCAAAGGTTGTGAAAATAGCATCAACCTTAATGAACTTGATGATTCACAACTTATAAATATAATTGAAGATTTAGAAAGTAATAATTTTGTTGAAGATAAATCGCACGTTACCGAAGATCATAATGACAGTTCTAAAGAGAATAACGAATATTTTGAAAACGAGAATGAAAGCACTGATGAAAATAATATCAAGTCCAAACAACAATTGAAAAAACCGCTGCCAATTACTTGGTGATCAGAACTTCCTCACCGTAGTAAAACTCGACGTGTGGTGGAGTTTATAATAAAAGTAATTTTTGACGTTTCAAAAAAGTCACATTTTGACATTTCAAAAAAGTCACATTTTGACGTTTCAAAAAAGTCACTTTGACGTTTCAAAGAAGTCACATTATTTGACGTTTCGAAAAAGTCACATTTTGATGTTTCAAAAAAGTCACATTGATAGAATGTCACTAATATTTTTTTGGGACAGATTTTGCACATCATCGAACTCAATCTTTTCCTTGACCCCTAGAATGTGTGTACCAAATTTGAAAGCTTTATCTCAAAAACTGTAGCTGCTATCGCAAACCACATAGACAGACATAGACAGAACATTTTTTTCTGTCTGAAATTTTGTGTATCGTCATAATTTGTCGAGATTCGTCCAGAAATGCAATACAATTTTTCAAAATTTTTTTCACGAATACATAACTTCCTCACTTTGAGGGGTGAGGAAGTAATAAAAATGTGTAAGAAAAATTATGTGTTTGAAATATATTTCAGTATTTAATAAACAGTTATTTTATTGTATTTCTTTCTTAAATTGAAGTTTTAATCTTTATTACATAATTAAAGATTTGTCTTTATGTTCCTATTAGAGTTCAACGTTAAACATCTGTATGAATTTATTAGATAAATGGCGATATTGGTACATTTTTTATTATTCAATAAATCTAATATAAAAAATTCTCGTGTCACGGTGTTTGTAATTAAACTCCTCCGAAATGGCTCGACCGATTTTCGTGAAATTTTGTGTGCATATCGGTTAGGTCTGCGAATCGGACAACATCTATTTTTCATCCCCCTAAATGTTAAGGGTGGTCCACCCCTAAATTTTTTTTTTTTTAGATAAAATTTTTTGTTTTTATTTTTTTATGATACAGCATATAAAAATACATACAACCCCAAATTTCCACCCCCTCTACAATCAACCCCTATTTTTTATTTGTTATAAGTACATCCCCGCACACTTATAGTAGATAGTTATTTTTATTGAACTAAAAAAATGTTTCCTAGAAATAATATACATGGCAAAACAACGTTTGCCGGGTCAGCTAGTAGAAATATAAATTTTTATTACAAAATATACATAAAGAAAACATACTTAACTTTCGTTGAGTCATTAACATTCAGAAAAAAAGGTACTAATAAAAAACTGCAATTTTTTGAAAAATACGTGTTTTTATTTATTAAAATTGTAATTAGCTAAAAATAATTTTTAAAACATTAAAACATAACAGGTCTATTTCGACAGAAATTTCAACAGAAAGATAAAAAACTTTAGACTAATATTTTTCATTAAAGTGATAAACAACGAGTTATTAATGGTTTTTTAAGAAAATTTCACTTTTTACCCCTAATAAGGGGATGCAGCAGAGTACCTTTAGCTGGAGATGTTTTTAGATATTTAATGTGCTCTTGATAACGAGTTATTTAATAAAAAATATGTTGTTTTTAGATCAGATCGTAATATTGAGAGTACATATCTTACTAGAGGGGCTGGAGTGCTGCTTGCAATAGACAACAATTTCTCTATTTTGTCTGTAAATCTAACTAATTTCAATGCCTTTTCCAATATGGATATTGCAGTTATTAAAATTTTTCTTTGATTACATTACATTTATATATTCGTTCTGTATATATCACTTAATTTAAGTGCATATTGCTGAGGAAGTACAAAAGAGGTAAAAAATCAGAACGGGCATAATGAGTTAGAGCAAAACTAAAATTAGATATAGACTTTGGATATAAACATTATATTTTGACAGAGAAAATCAAATGAAATCTAATTCCACCGTTTCTGGTCTTACATTCATGAGAATAAACTCATCTAGTATTTCCAATAATACGAGATATAATAATAAGTCTTTTGATGAAAACACCATAATTATTAACAAATTTGCTGAATTTTTCTAAACACCTTAAACCACACGTTCAAATAAAGACACGCCAATAAGTAATAATAGTCATGATATTCCTCATTTGCTACTAAACAAAACCTCTGAAGATGATGTCTTGAAAGTCCTAAAAAACTGAAGCCCAAATTTACTGCTGGTTCTGATGATATCCCAGCTTATCTTTTAAAGGACTGCGCAATAATACTCACATCTCGTTATTTTTAACCTATCGTTACGCTCTAAGAGATATTCTTGATTGTTTTCATATGTCAGGAAATGTCCTATTTTCAAAAGTAATAACAGACATAAAATATCTATCGCTATAGCAATATTGAACAATTTCTGCAAAGCTTTTGAAATTGTATTATATGATATTATTTTTTCTCAATGTTAAGCCTCTCATTTGCTCTAATAAATATGGATTTATGGCTGGTAGATTCATCACCAGCAACTTATCCTACATTACACAACACCTAACAGAAGACATTGATATTGGAGGTCAGATCGATATCGTTTACCCTGACTTCCCGGAAGCCTATAATCATTTAGACCATGGGATACTACTTAGCTAACTCAGGTTATTCGGTTTTGTTGATTCTTTCATTATGTTTTTTTGTTCCTATTTGCACAATAGAAAACAGTATGTAGTGGTACCATGATTACAAATCTAGAGAAATATTAGCTAAATCTGGTACTCCCCAAGGTTCCAACTTTTGTCAATAGATGATTGTATAAGCTTATAAAATGATTTGCTTATACTTACATTGTGGTATAAAAAAAAACAAGTAGTCGCTGAACGTTGGAAAATGCTGTACTATGTCAGTTAAAAGATCTTGGTGTAATATTTGATTGCAAGTAGATTTTTGTTGATCACATTTCCTCTGTTATCAGTGCAACTTATAAAAATTTGGGTATCCGTCTCAGAAACACATACGATTTTAAAGATGATACTACTTTATTTCTCTAAATTCCTAAATTATTTAATTTATAGACATGATGGAGTATATCCTGAAATAGAGACCTATCATGACGGTCTGCTTCAGAGATTTCACGTTAACGATTTATGTACTAGACGTAATTGTAATTAGCATTGAGTACTTCTTTTTATATCATATTCTCCGTAAGATTGATTGATTGCCCTCAAATTCTCGGTATGATCAATTTTCACGTACAACGCATTTTTACATGCAACACTTCTTTATTCTGTTTGCCAACGCCTAGAATGAATGTACACAGTTTCTCACCTTTACATGTAATGTGTTCGAATTACCAAACTATCTATAATGTTGCAATGTAATATTTGTGACATAAGAAATAAGATTTTTAAAGGCATTTACCTATATTCGTATATTGTATTGTATTTCATTTAATGTAATTATTGTCCTGTAAATGGGTTCGCCCGTTGGGCAGTGTATGAATAAAATAAATAAATAAAATAAAATAATGTCTATTTACATAAAGAAAACTATTTCGGATAAACATCCTTTGCTTTTTGCTATTCTTCTGGTCTATTATGTGGTATTTGAGTTATTTCACACAAATAAATTTTTGACATTTTATCATAAACTTGTCCATAATTTTGGTAGCAAGGCTGGTTTTTCATTGGAACACCTGTAAATATATTAAATAAATTCGTTTATCTAGGGTGGATCAAATTTTAATCGGGAATCTTAGAGAATCGATAGATTATGTCAAAATAATATGAATTTTTCATATAAACTTATAGTTAAAAATGCTTAGTTTTCGAAATAGATGGCGCATTTCTCCGGAAATAATTGAGATATTTTTATGGAATTCAGAAGGTGCAAGCTCTCCATTCGAAATTGTGTTAATGGAAAAATGAAAAATCATGTAATTTTTTTTAATCGATTCTCAATTACCGGCTAATTGATAAGTAGGGGATGAATGATATTGAAATGAATTTAAGGGGACTCTTCGGATACCGTCAAAAATAAGATATATAGATATATCAGCAATGTAATTTGGTGTCGGTAAAGGTTCGGATCTCGACGTCTCATGACTCATGGTTACTTTTTGTTTGGAAAAAAAATCTTTTTCGACTGACAAACATCAATATACTACCCTCAGGAGGCAATTTTTTTGAATATAATAATTAACCATGAAATTGATTATAGGTTGAAGATTACTTCTGTTTTCTTGAGTTAACAACCATAAAACTCAAGAAAACAGAAGAGTAATCTTCAACCTATATTTTTGAATACATGTCCAGTTTTTTTTACTTATACCTAATATAAGGAAGGATAGTAACCGTGATTTTTTTCGACCTCGAGATTTTGATTGATATATACGTTTTGAACCCTCCTGACTCCATTCTGACTATTTTCTAAATGATGTGTGTGTGTTATGTTATAATGGGAGACTTCCCAAATTTGGCAGTTAAGATTTTCAATAACATTTTAGGTTACACATTAAAATTGGTGAATGTGGTACCACCAGAAGAGACATAAGGAATGGAAGAAGAAAAAAGGTAATATTTCGGGAAAAAAAATTCAAATTTTTTTATTGTATTTCTGCACAAATCTCGATTAATTATAATGAAAAAACATAACTTTATGGAAAAAAAATCAGTCGGCAAGTCTGTAGTAACGTGATAGCAGACATAGTTTTTGAGATAAAGCTTTCAATTTTGGTACACATGTTCTAAAGACTAAAGACAATGATAAAGTCAGTGATGAGCAAAATTCGCCAGCTGAAAGGAGGTCCACGGGACCCAAACTTTTTTGTGTTTGCCTTTACAAAAAAATATATGCTTGATGAAAAATTATAAATCATGTCTACTATCAAGCCAATAAAATATATTTTCCAATTATTTAAATAAAGCTGATGTAAATTGAAATTATTTACACATTTAATCTCATAAAATAGGGTTGGGATAAATTTAACAATTTGTCATTTGAAATGTTTAATTTAGTTACAAAAACGTCAGTGTCAATAAGAAGAAATTATTAAAATATATGACAATTATTGTGACAGTATCTAATGACGATGATAATTAATTATTTAAAATTTTTTTTAAGGTACGCTATTAAAATCTAATTGTAAGTGAGGAATTAAATGGAATGATATTTTTTAGATCAGGATGATATATGGTGGTATAAGAAAGTTATGTGCTGGCCACATCAGATATTTTTATTTAATTCGAAAATCATCCAAAAAATCAGGTTATTTTCGGATTTTTTTTTGGTACTTTTCATGAAAATTTTAAAAATTGGCTTCCTGAGGCAGTCCTTTGACCATTTGTCTATTAATAAAAACTTTTCTTAATTCATTTATTTGCTTAGCTTGCCTTCCAGTCATCGAGAGCTTAATGCTCTCAAATGGATAATTTTTCAATGTGGTCAGTCCTTAACTGAAAAAAAAAAAAAATAATAATAAGGAAATAAAAATTATAAGAAAACTTTTTTTGTGCATTAGTGCTAGTAAATGTCGAAAAAGAAAGAAAAAATAGCTTAGGTCAGTGGCGTCCCATTTTCCTGGGAAGAATATCTTCGACACTCCCCCACCATCACGCCACCGGTTGAAATAGAAAGATGAAAACTATGGTGAGAAGTGTACTGATGTACGTAATGTTCACCTTTCAAATTTCATAACAATATTTGAATTATTTCCGGAGGCATATGGGAAAAACTGATAATAAATTAGAATTAAGCAATTTTAATTATAAGTTTATATGACAAATTCATATTATTTTGGCGTGTTCTATCGATTCTTTAAGTTGCCCGATTAAAATCTGACTCACCCGATATAAAGAAAACCTTATTCTGTAGCGTCGGTTGATTGCACGGGGATCCAGTCTGACCTTCCGATTAATTTGTTAAAAATTGTTCCACATTTGATCGGAGAGGAGATTGAAAGAACTTTAGTCAGAAACATGCGTCTGCCATGCACTGCCTTATAAAGATAATTTGAATGTCAATATTACCTTGTAGAAAATAACACAGAGCATACAATAAAATAATAAATAGATAAGTAAGGATATAGATATGTTAGAAATCACTATTTCTATTTCAGTCTTTGCGGTTATATAATGTGTAACTTTGTACACCAGTTTGTAATGTAAGAAACTATTCTATTAGTCATTTATTATAATTATTTTAACTAAAAGTGCAATGAATCATTTTAATGGACCGTATTTTTATTAAGCACGTGTCTGGAAAAACAGTTTTAATAATAGTTTTCTATAAAATAACACTTGCTGAGGTACAGCTATTTAATACATATTTGTTTAAAGCAATCATAGTATGCTAGTTGTAGCATCTTTTACTCTTTTACCAAATCAGATAGATAATTGAGAAAATGCAATCGAATTTTATTGATATGAAAGCACTTAGGGAGGTCAGATGTCATCCCAGAGGCGGATTTTTAAACCTAGTATTATATTCCGAAAAACACGTGATATAAGAGTAAAAATTAAATTGTAATTTTTGACAGTATAGTTACACATTAATTAATGAATTCTTTGCATGTAAAACCAACACCAATGAACGGTCGTCAACCGTCGAGAATAATAATAATGGCACCGATGAGCGACCGAGAATTATATTATTTATGTATGTAGTGTCATAGGGCGAATGTCGTTTACGTCCCTAAGCGACTACCTGTTTATTGACCTTCTGTTTAATTTATCCTTGTTCCATGCAGTTTGTAATTTGTTCAGTTCGCAAACACTCTAACCAGCGAACTGTTGTGTATCCGGCGAGTATAAAGATATCTTTTTATTTATTGGATATTTTTTGTGTAGTGTAGTGCATTAGTGGACGTAAAAATGGCGAGGGAGTCCGCGTCCAGAAAGTGATGTGTGTTGTTATGTAAAGTGTGGGACTTAGTGTTGGGCGGTATCGAATAAATATATCGGTTTATTCGATACTAAAATGTATCGGATAAAATTATCGAATACATTTTCTTATCGAAAAAAAAAAGTATCGAAACAATGTGTCAGTTGAATTCTAAATCTGTGGATCATAACAAATTATTTGGTTATCGATATTTTATTTAAATCGAATAAAAGCGAAATGAATGAAATGTAATATGAATACAACTGTTACGTTACCAATCCGTTGCGCACATCGACTTAATGCAGACCAGGGTTAAACCAAGCTTTGCTTATGTGCTTGCTTATTTTTGTTTTGTTGGGTTTGAAGATAATTAATGATATCGCGGTTATTATTTATACTTAGATTTGTTAGTGTATATATATAATATATGTATATTATTTGATTTATGAATTTTCGTAGTTTACACACATATTTGCAACTGCAACGCAGCTTACTGCGTTCCGTGTTTAATTTATATAAAGTTGTGAGGTAGAATCTAAATAAATAAATATACGTATGCTTATGACGAATAAAAAAATACATATTTTAAATATATGAACGTACCTAAAAGTTTCCACTGAAATTGAATTAATTAATTTAAAATAAATTAATAACACTCGCTTAGACCAAATATTTTTTTTAAACAGATATTTCTATTCAGTATTTATAATTATAATTTCATATAATGCCAGAAAGTAGTTATAAAAAGTATCGGTATCAGTTGATCAATCGATATTCTAGACTATAATAATACAAACAATAATGAATACTTTTTATCGAATACTTATTCGATATTTCATTCAAGTATCGATATTTATATCGATACAAAAAAGTATCGATACTGCTCATCACTAGTGGGACTGTTATACGTAAATCCAGTCTACTATTAGTAAATCGACTGTGACAAGACATGTCGTCGAAAAAACTTCAAACGGTGATTTTAGGAGACAACCAATGGTGGTGAAACAGGGAGGAGCTATTATGTAAAGAAGTTTACAAGGTAAATACTGTTTGTTGTATTGTCTGCACCTGTTCTTCAGTCTGGTTCTGTTATTTACACCATGATATCCAAATTCCCTAAGTATTATTAACAATAACAGAGGTAATAATAATAAGATATTTAAAACAAATTCTCTGCTTGAAATCTTTCTGCTGTAATGGATCATGTAAATTTAATTGGAAGCATATGCGTAATTTTTTTAGTAATCTTCCTTTGCAATAAATAATAGCAAATTTTGTCGAAACAGGATATTTTATGATGTAAATTAGAAAAATGTTTTATATATTTCCTATACGTAAGACAATATCTTTCGTATATAAACGATTTCAATCTAGTTTTACTACTACAATTGAAGAGTAATCTTTATATTTGCCATAAAATTTTTATTGCATATTCACAATCAGAAAGAAATATAACATTACTGTTATTGGAAACGCGTAAAATATGATACAAATTTATTGCTCTTTCCTATCAGAATATAGTTACGAATAAGAACAATAAAAAGTTTATTAATAATTTTAGTATTATTCACCAATATGAATATTTTGTGCACAACGACAAATTGTTCTAGACATAGCACTGAAAAAATCCTGCATTTTTGCATATTAACCATTTCGGTGACCAAAAAAAACTGTTAATAATATCTTAACTTCATAAAAATTACGTATAAGCTATATTTAGATTTTCAAGAGAAAGTGGCTGCAAAACGTCATGGCGTCTGGAGCCGTTTTTTCGGAATTTCCGGAAGTTGGACCTGGGTGCCATACCTGACCAAAAATCAAATGCTGTTAAAGGTATTTTTGGATTTTTTAGGACATCTTGAAACATATCAAATGGAGAGCAAAAAAGTGAAATTAAAAGTTCGTTGCGAGAAACTTCAATTTGAATTTAATAAGTCACTGTCCCGAGCTTCATTTGGTAGACGAAGAAATTTGACGAAATTTTCTGAAGTTGATGCATCAATTGCAAATACTAAACAAATATTCGTGAAAGCCTCTACACGGGTTACAAGTATTAAGTTAGCTCGTCCTGACATACATACAACTTCCAACGCAACCTATTTTAATACGTTGGGGGACATAGCTAGCAGCAGTTGGATACTACCATGGGTATTTTCAACTAGTAAAGAATTACATTCTAGTTAAGTTTCAGTGAATCAACTTCAAACGCTGCGAAAACGGCAACAGATAGAGAAAAATTGCTCAGAACATTTTTTATAGAGCGTTAAATTCCCTTCAAAAAAAGTCCCCGATGGCATATCTCTACGATGAATAGTTAAGGCGTTACAATGAGTTAAATATTTATTATTTTTCTGCTGTATATCAGTCAGCTGTACAAGTAACGCGCATGCGCGATCAACAGACTCGTACGCCGCGTAATGGCCACCTGCGCAGAACATTTTAAAGTAGACTTGCTGTAAATCTTTCATAATTTTTTTATTTTTACAACATATACAGCTGACCAGAATGCAGTAGAAAAATAATAAACATTTAACTCATTGTAACACCTTAACTATTCATCGTAAAGATATGCCGTCGTGGACTTTTTTTGAAGGGAATTTAACGCTCTATAAAAAATGTTCTGAGCAATTTTTCTCTATCTGTTGCCGTTTTCGCAGCGTTTGAAGTTGAATATTTAGAAACATCGATTTTCATCATTCTCACAACTTTAATTAAATTCTTGCTCATATAACTTACGGCAAAATTGACCATGAGAATTCAAAAAAAAAAACTGAATCGAATGGTATTGGTCGGGAATGGTTGGAAATTATCGTGAAAATGGGCCTGATTTTTGCTTAATTTGATTGGTCTATTATTTCTTCATCTGCCATAATTATCGAAAACTATATATTCACATAGGACGCTACTGAGAGTCGTCTGACTTGCCATGCTCTAAATAAGTTTATCAGTTGGCTGTTTTAGCAACTTATTCACCATTTTTTATTGGGCAACGCGACTACAACTATTTTAAATAATGAGAGATCAGAAATGAATGCGCACAGGAGATTTAATATCTTTGTTGATTAGACGTATCTCATATCATATATCATACGTACAAAAAATATTGTTTTGTAATTCGATCCTTTATGTCAGGGGCAGTTACTGCAACAGGCATTGCAATAGCTGTTATTGTTATTTCATATTATCGCAACATAAATATAGGTAATTTATATATTATCAGTACTGAATATTCAGCTCAAATGGATAATTCTTTGGACCAAATAATATATTAGAACAATCTTTATTTAAATTTGACCTTTTTATAGAGAAATATAGCTTCCATTTTGTATTCTAATGGAACTTGTGATACAATATACTGTTTGCCGAATTAGTAATTGTTTTCAGTTTACGTAATGATGCTACACATCAAACACGTCTAATAATTTTACGAATTTTGTAGTATTTCTGAATATTTAATATTAAAAATACATAACTTCTTAACAGCTTTACTTAAACTAGTTAAACAGAGCTGTCACAAGTACTCTTAGAAAGCACTTGAGGTATAAGTATCAAGTATTTAAATATCAAAAAAACTTAGTCCCGGAGCCAGGTCAAAATTTGGTCAATTATTTCTTCTCGAACGATAATTAGTGAGACGTATCAGGGAGTTGTATCATAATGCCTCGTGAACGTCAGCTGCGGTTCCGTGGGTGGGATGAGCGGCGGTAGCCTCCCACGTACGGAGAAAAAAATATATTTTTAGTCATTTTCTCTTGACTAAAAATTTGTCAAACTGTAGCTAATCCAATATCTTGAGGAAAAAAAGTCAACTGACTATACGTCATCTGGTCGCTTGAACATGAAAAAAAAATTATACATTTAATGATTTCCTCTCAACTAAAAATTTACCTGATGATAACGTATATGCTACTGTGAATGAATATAAATGTCAGCTGGCTGTACCTCGGTGGAAAGATCGTCAGCTGATACCTTGAAAGTTGTAACGCAGAAGTTAGGCGGGAGCATCTATCGCCTATTTAAAGGCATCAGCTGACGAGTTTTCCCTCGGACTTACTGCCAGCTGATTTTTTTTTATTAATTACAGAAGTAAATTAACAATCAGGTTACAAATTTTTATCCGGGAGGAAATGACGTATCTTGAATTATTCGGCATTACGCTCCGATATGAGTGTTCCGATTAGATCAATATTCTGTATAGATAGGTACTTTAAAACTAATAAGTATATAATTGAATAACTGAAGAAATATTTAGATAAGTAAATTAATCAATTTATAGTTTATTGTAACTTAGCTGTTCGATAAATAACATTTATTTTAAAAAAAGTGATTAAAAATAATAATGTAATTTGATCATTTTCGCTCTCGCTTTGGCTTGTGTCACTCTCATCTCTCTCTGATTCACTGTCAGAGTCGCTGTCAGAGCTGTCTACCATCATGTTTTCATCATCACCATCTGTACAAAAATTAAAAAAAAAATATTAAGATGCATATTTAGTGTAACATATTCAAGATGATCAAAAAAATGTTACCTTTTTTCGGGCTGAATAGTTAGAATAGTAATATTATTATAGTAATATCATATCATTATTAGTAGAGTACGCATGCATATACCATTCTACAAATAAGTGTATATAGTGTATACGTTAAGTGTGAAAAAGTATATAGTGTGATTTTCGATTTTGAAAGTATAGTAATAGTAATGTCGTACACGAGGCTAAAATTATGTTACTAAATTATACATAACATTAGATTGTATTGATAAAAATTATAATCCAAAAAATTAAAAGAAATAAGAATTAATTCATATACATACGGTAATCTTGAAGAAGATGCGTCTTCTGATGCTGCTGTTATTTTCCTATACTTTGGTGGCAAAGCCGTAAAGCGTCGATAACATTCGCTGTGGTACAGCTGAAAATTGTTTTGCTTTGTAGGAAGTACTGTTTCGTGTCCAGCTAGTTTACTACTGTTACGCCACTGGACTGTGCAGACTGGTTAGATTAGGCTGGAATTGCACACGATCGGCCGGGAATATTCTGGAGTGCTCTAGACCGGGAGAGTGGATGTATAAATAAGACGCACGGTGGGCCGAGATTTAATCTTAAGTTGAACGTGAGCGAGTAAAGAAGAAATAAGAAAGAGACTTATAAGTGTTCAAGTGTAATTATAGTTAAGATAATAATTAATCTGTTGTTGTTAATTGTTAATTAGTAAATAAAGTAGTGAATAAGTGTTACCTGGACTTTCAATCAACGAATCTACGAGCAGAGGTGTTTGTGTGGATAGCAAACACGTAACAATTTGGTGTCGGAAGTGGATTGGAAGAGAAATTTCTGGAATATTCGAAAAGGTTCTACAGTTTTCTTCTCAGAAATTAGTGGTAACACGAAGAATTGAACTACTGGACAGTGTTTGAGGACTATTTCTGGACTGAATAGTGACTTTAAAGTGGATTTTCGAGAAGTTCTAGAACATTCGATTTAGAAATAGCTGCAAATACGCGAGTGCCGCTAGTTATAACGTGTCGTGGACTGAGAAAAAGGACTATTAGTGCAATTTCGGGAAAATTCTAGAACATTCTATTTGGAAACTACAGGGGATACGTAAATTGTGTAGACGGGAACGTGTTGTAGACTCAAAACAAGACTTATTAGTGATATTTCGTGAAAATTCTCGAACATTCCATTGGACAATTAGTGGAGATAAGTGAATTTTGTCAACACAAAAGAAGTATAGACTATAAATAAGACTTTCTAGTGCTGTTTCGAGATTTTTCTGGAACACTCCATTATTAAAATAGACGTGATATCAACATTTTACGGATTTTATAGTGTAATAAACTTTATTCTGAAATTGATTTACGTGTCGTGAGTTAATGCCAACAACAAGAAGTATGGCGGAGAAGCAAACACAGGACATGCTTGCAGCATTGTTACAACGGATGGACGAACAAGAGAGAAGACGTCAGGAAGAAAAAGAAGAACAGAGAAAAATTATGGAAGAGCAAGAAAGAAGACGACAGGAAGACAAAGAAGAACAAGAAAGAAGACGACAAGAAGACAGAGAAGAACAAGAGATAAGACGACAAGAAGAAAAAGAAGAACAAGAGAGAAGACGACAGGAAGAAAAAGAAGACCAAGAGAGAAGACGACAGGAAGAAAAAGAAGACCAAGAGAGAAGACGACAGGAAGAAAAAGAAGACCAAGAGAGAAGACGACAGGAAGAGAAGGAAGAGCAAAGAAAGGAACGCCAGGAAGAATTAAGACAAATTATGGAGGGACAACATCAAGTCATGCTCTCGGTCACTGAACAATTGAAGGAAGATGTACATGCTGAAGTCATGGAAGTTAGAGAAGAAGTTAGTGAAGTTAGAGGAGAAATAACTGAAGTTAAAGGAGAGGTCAGTGAAGTCAGAGGAGAAGTAGCCCGACTCAAGCAACAATTAAGAGAGAAGGGTGGCCAGTTAGTACTGTCGTCTGGTGCTAGGTTACAACCACCTTCCTTCGACGGTCAAAGTTCATGGTCAACATATAAGAGACAATTTGAGGCAGCTGCACGTTCAAATAACTGGAACGATGATGAAAAAGCAACAGCATTGGTATTAGCACTAAGGGGCCAAGCATTAGACCTGCTCCAAACAATTCCTGCCACACAGCAACAAAACTTTAGCATTTTGGAGGCAGCGTTAGAACTAAGATATGGCGACCAACATCTCGCCCAAGTATATCAGGCTCAGCTCAAATCACGCAGACAACGAGGTGGAGAAAGCCTCCAGGAGTTCGAAGCTGCGGTAGAAAGATTAGCCCATCTAGCCTATCCTGATGCACCAATGGAATTTCAACAACAGTTAGCAGTTGGTACATTTATTGATGGAGTAAGGGACCAGGAAGTCAGGCGAATTCTTAAGTTGGCCAGGCATAAGCTTAGTAGTGAGGCTTTAGTACATGCACTAGAGATTGAGGCTGCCTATAAGGATACCACACAATCAAATCAGAGAGTACGAGCTGTGAGTGTGGAGGAAGACAAGCCAGACAACACAACACAAAACCTGATATCTGATCTACACAAGATGATAACCCAACTATTGACAAAATCGAACTCCCAGCAGAGACAAGACCAACAACAAGGTAGTGGGAGACCGAATGGAGGCATCCGTTGTTATAGGTGTGGCAAAGTGGGCCATATCAAGAGAAACTGTCGTCAACGCAGCCCGGAAAGGGTAAATGCTGCTGTGGTTGAGGAGCCACAGGAAAACTGAAGATGGCTGGCAATTTGGGGGCTGCGCTGGCCAAGAAATGTTGTGACCCCCGAGAAATAAAAGTTTCCCAACTTCGGAGAGTTCAAAGTAGTCTGTTGTTGGAGGGTTATGTAAATAAGAAGAAATGTGTGTTCACAATCGACACAGGAGCTACGTCATCAATAGTACGGGCAGGATTCATAACGGGTTTCAAAGTAAATAAAGAACAGAATGGATTAGTCATCCGAACAGCTACGGGAGATAGGGCGGCGGTTCATGGGGAAGTCGACATGAAGCTGCAGATTGGCCGCTTATGTTTTAAACATCAAGTTATCGTAGCTGACATTACAGATGACTTCATTTTAGGATTAGACGTTATGGAAAAATATGGATTTGTACTTGACGTTGGAGAACGAGTTCTCAGGATTGGAAATGAAGAAATTATTCTTTCAACGGCTGAAGAAAAATTCCATAATATTAGGCTACTAACTTCGAGGACCATAAAAATTCCTGCAAGAACAGAGAAAGTAATTGAGGCAGTCCTGGAGGAAAATTCTGTGGGATACCGCTTTGGCCTCGTTGAGAAGGATGACTCAATTAAAATGACAGACAATGTGATCCTGGCAAGAACTTTAACACAGACTACAGACAAGATACCGATTAGAATGGTTAACCTAAATTCACACTCAGTGACGTTCAAAGAAGGCGAAGCAATTGGCACCTACGAACCAGTCACATGGATTGCGAGATGTGAAGAACAAGTCATTGGAGCTTCGTCTACAGATATGGACCAAGAAGTTGTAAAGATGTTAAATGCCCAGTTAGACCATTTAACTTCAGATGAACATAGAGAAGCTTTAAAATTTTTGAAGAAAGAAAGTACAGTATTTGCAAAGGACACAGAAGCTCTTACAAAGACCAACATAGTGCAACATCGGATAAATACTGGTGAATCAGCACCTATTCGTCAACCACCTAGGAGGCTCCCATTAGCAAAACAAGAAGAGGCTTCTGCAATGGTACAGAAGATGCTTAAAGACGGAGTTATTGAGGAATCAACCAGTCCTTGGTCGTCGCCAGTAGTTTTGGTTGCTAAGAAAGATGGAACTTTAAGATTCTGTGTCGACTACAGGAAGCTGAATGACGTCACTAGAAAAGACAGCTATCCGTTACCCCGAATTGATGACACACTAAGTACGCTGGCAGGTTCACAGTGGTTTTCCACTCTAGATCTTCGAAGTGGATATTGGCAAGTGGGACTTCATCCAAGATGAAGGTGGTGCACATAGAAAGACTAGCCAAGTATGCAGGGAATAATGAATTGCCTGATCGGGACGTTCAGGCTTAAGGAGGGGGCAGTGTTACGCCACTGGACTGTGCAGACTGGTTAGATTAGGCTGGAATTGCACACGATCGGCCGGGAATATTCTGGAGTGCTCTAGACCGGGAGAGTGGATGTATAAATAAGACGCACGGTGGGCCGAGATTTAATCTTAAGTTGAACGTGAGCGAGTAAAGAAGAAATAAGAAAGAGACTTATAAGTGTTCAAGTGTAATTATAGTTAAGATAATAATTAATCTGTTGTTGTTAATTGTTAATTAGTAAATAAAGTAGTGAATAAGTGTTACCTGGACTTTCAATCAACGCATCTACGAGCAGAGGTGTTTGTGTGGATAGCAAACACGTAACACTACTTTTTCGAACAATCAACACTTCACTGCACTTGGTCAAATTATCTTCACTAAATGATTTTAAGTGAGAACTTGTTTTTTTGCAAAAGACACAATAAGGCGCTACGTTAGACATTTTTATTTTGTGTTAAACACACTATACTAATTCTTCTTGAACACTCTCTACGACTGACTACGTTTCCCCTTCTATTCTAGTCGCATTTTACATTCTGTGCTGTTAGCGTAGCACAGGGAGGAGGTAATTTTAACCCACGATCGAAAAAGAGCTTGTGTATTGCTTTAATCTTTAGAAATAACGAGAATGATTTAAGATACGTCATTTCCTCCCGGATAAAAATTTCTGTAATTAATAAAAAAAAATCAGCTAGCAGTGTCGAGGGAAAACTCGGCAGCTGATGAATTTAAATAGGCGATAGATGCTCCCGCCTAACTTCTGCGTTACAACTTTCAAGGTATCAGCTGACGATCTTTCCACCGAGGTACAGCCAGCTGACATTTATATTCATTCACAGTAGCATATAAGCTATCATCAGGTAAATTTTTAGTTGAGAGGAAATCATTGAATGTATAATTTTTTTTTCATGTTCAAGCGACCAGCTGACGTATAATACACCATGTTATAGTCAGCTGACTTTTTTTCTTCAAGATATTGGATTAGCTATAGTTTGACAAATTTTTAGTCAAGAGGAAATGACTAAAAATATATTCTTTTCCCCGTGCGTGGGAGGCTACCGCCGCTCATCCCACCCACGGAACCGCAGCTGACGTTCACGAGGCATTATGATACAACTCCCTGATGCGTCTCACTAATTACCGCTTAAGAGGGACTTGGTCATGAAAATCTGTCGCTGGCTCTTGGACTAATTACTTGAAGTATCAAGTACAGTTTTTCTTAAAACACACTTCAACTTTCAAGTCCTCTTGAAAATTACTTGATTTATCGCTAGGTAATGTACTTGAAGTAAAACAACAGTACTTGAAATATGCTTCGCAATTTGAGTATACAGAATACTTAAAGTACATAAAATTACTTGAAGCATTACAAAAAATTCATAAAAAATTAAGTAAAAATCAGTAACTTTCGATTTAAATACAATTTGTATTTTTGGAATGGATAAATGGTTTAATGGTTTCAGATTCAGATTAGAGTTGTGTAAAAAATATAATTTGACATATTTAGTTATATGCTAAGCTTATGCGTGTAAATCATACTGTGAAAATTAGTGAATATAGAAATAAATTTATTATACGTAAGTGTCGCGTTTTAAAAATGTTACTTTGTTTTGTCCCCCTGCAATGGACTCGGTATATCTGAAATCAGTTTTAAGTTAGCAAAGTCTACACCAACAAATCTTATTCTGAATCTTTAAGATGGAGATCATTTTAATACACAAGATAAAATTTTAGAAATGTTATTTTAAAAGCACCTTACCTCGAGGCGTTGCAGCATCGAACTAAATTAAATAAACCCTAAGTAATTCTAGTAAGTCCGAAGCATTTCTTGTATGATCTTGTTTATGCGAGTTTTGACAAACAAAATGTAATTGAAAAAGTTATTTTACTTCAAGTAATTGTTTCACAGTGCAAGTATCACAGAAATATTTACTTGAAGTAGCTCAAGAATAATTCAAGTGCTATTTATTACTTGAATTATGATATCTTACTTCAAGTATTGTTAAGAATACTTAGAGTAACTTACTTGACAAAATCAAGTAAAAATTCAAGTTTTTTTACGTGAATTCAACATCAACCTATAATGTCGAGGCCAATCTGACAAGCCTTACGTGGTTAAAGTGACCAGGTAGTGTCTAAAACACCTACGTCATCTATAACATCTGCCTTTCTTAAGCTCAAAAGTCTCTTATAAAGTCTTTGTACCTTTCAGGAACCTTAATATGTCTACCAGATCTTTTAGTCGTATTACTTTAATTTCTTTGGATAGAAACAATTGGAGCACTAATATTTTTTTACCGATTTCGAGGAATTCTATCACTTTTAAAACTAAGATTTCCCATTTGATCCTGAATAACATATGATCTAGGACCATTATATTTATCAACGATCATCGACGGTTCTCATATTATAATCTTCTTGCCAAAACATTTTCTCCAAAATTTAATTCTCTACATCTTTACACTTACGGTTAAAAGCTGGGCATTCTTTTGGACCATGGACTTTACCAAACCTTCGACACTTAAAACTCTCAACTTTCTCTCCAGCATTTTCATTTCTCTTATAATTATTTCAAGCTTTACTTAATTTTTCATTCTTAAAATTTTCCTCCTTCTTCCTGTAAACTTTCTGCTTGTTTTCTAGATACCTCTGCGGTTTGACAATAATCCATTACTTTTTGATGTTAGCAATACGTAACATTCTATCTTGCAAGTTTTTTACCATTAATTCCAATTACATACAATTCGATTTCTAATCATTTCATCGAGTAAATCTCTAAACTCACAAGACTGAGATAACTTTTTAATATCAGTTAAAAAATTTTCAAAATTTACGGCTGATTCTTCTTAAAAAATTTAAACTTTTTTTACACCACATTTATTTTCGGATTACAATATGCCTCGAATGGCTCTAATATTTTTTCCTGCTTTTGGGAAACTTCTTCAGTTAACTAGTTCAAATGTGTTAAATAATTCAATAGCCTCCTCTCCAGCAATACTTGATTTCACTTGTTTTCACTTATACAATGATTGCGTTCGATTCAGTCAGTGTAGGGGCTGGTCAAGGAAAATCGGAAGCGATTAAATTATTATCCAAAGAAGAATAATTTATACACTTGTTTACTCTACTTAGCCAAAAATGTACTGTAACCACAAATATAATCAACTCCAGAAATTTGTTTCTCAGCTTTATTTGCATCGATTTTGTTCAACACATTAAAATTGCTTCTATCAAAACGTCCTTAGAGCAAAGTACCAATCTGCAATTTGGAAACGGTTTACCGAGAACTTTCCCAATATCGTTGGCCCTAAAGATTATTGGTTGGGCAGCTAGTTATAAATCTTTGTGTTAAACGGATGATCCGATTACCAGCGTCAGAAATTGCATTAAACTTTATAAATTAATTACTCTTGTTCTCGTTTCTATACTATCTTCGATATAGCATGTCGGTTTTAATTTACAATTAAATAAAATAATAAAATTTACCTATCTAATAATTAAAATCTACGTTAAGTTTTTTGCGTAGATTTATGGATCACGTAAGCACCTAATTTCATGATCTCCTGACTTACCCTTGCATAGTTATGAGCTAGGTTACAACCTATTATATTATTCCCTTTTGTTAAAGCCAAGAATTTATTCGAATTAAAATAAAATCGTATGTTAAAATAAGGCCTCCAACAAATTTTTCCATATTTTCTTTTGTATATCCACAGGAAGAATAATAGCAAGATTTTGTCTACGTGCTAACTCTACGCAATAATTACAGCTACAAAGAAATTATTATAATTTCTTACATGCAATGGTATTTTGTAATTGCTGACATTAGTTTAAAGTTAGACTGTACTCCACTTGCATGTTCAAGAATAATTTTATATCTAAGATTTTATCATTTTATCAGGTTAATAAAACATCAATAATTATTAGGGTGTCGCTTGTAATATTATTAAAAGGGTGCCATTTTGTATTTGTAATGCCTAATTATCAATTATTTTAATGTAAGCAATATGTCAAGATAAAGAAGTCTCTAATTAGTTGGCTTGATTTAGATTGCTTTTCATTACGGGGCAAAATTTACGTTTTTGATATTTTAGGCACAGTTTTTATAGTTCATGTTTCAATTAATTTATACGTGGTTATGTCGTCGTCCCATAGAAATAAAATTTTAGGTTCAACCCTGCTTGAAGGCCGCAATGCTATTGGTGATGGTACATAAGTGGCAGAGCGATCGTCTGACATCATAATACCTTAGATATTTTTCAAACAGATCATCTAGTTTTCCATTATTTCAGATTATTTTTGTGACAGAGTGAAACATTGATCTTCTGTGCTATTATTTCTTCTTCAGAACGCACTATTTCTTACATGTTCACTGATATGTAGTGCGAATCAAATCAAATTAAATTGTGATAAACGGATGTACAGAAAATAAGATCAAATTACCCCAAAAAATACTTTTTGGCCGATTTGACATCCACTTCTCGATAAAAATAGCGTCACAATTAACTAGAACATATTTAATAGTATGAGGTGTTATTTTGACAATATTTGGTGATTCATCGTTCTATGTGCAGAGAGCGGTTGATTATTTTACAATTATTTTATGACCACAATGAAAGAAATTCAATGGTCTCAAGTCAAGTCAGGTTAACGAGTTTGCTGTTCAAGTGAATCTTGTGTTCCAAATCATCTTCTGTGTTCCAGATACTGCTTTACTGGAGCGTTGTAATGACATTTCCTCATTGCAACACCCCAGTAAATCATTATGCTAAAAAATAGCTCTTCGAACTCGTTCTCATTTGCAATTTGCACATATTATCTGTTTCCATATCACCTTTCGGTAGAGTAGACGGGGCGTTTTTTATGTAGATACACCTAATCTACATGAGTAGATTAAATACATGTTCCCACGGTTTGCCAGGGACCTAATATGCTGAGGTCTTCATTAGTTTCTGGAAAATCACAACCATTTTTCAAATCTGTCTGCGATTGTCTTTTACAGTCATCCAAGGTTCAAACTATTTCATTCATTACAACCCGTAAAACATATCACATTCTGAACTACAATATTTCCATCAAGAGATGGCGCGTTGTATCACCTGTGGTTTTAAGCCAGAAGAACTTCAACGAATATTGGCAAAACGCTCCATGCAATGTCAACTCTTTCTCTAGCCTGTAGTACTGTGAGTTTATAGGAGAACGAAACATGTCTACTGCTATTGGAAAATGGGATCACATCGCAATACGCGACATCCAATATTTTCTTCGTAAAATATTTAGTGGCATTACTTAATTGTATATATCCGATGTATTCCTCGTAGTCAAATAACCCTAGCTTGCGATTTATTACATACTAAAACTACTATTGTAGTTATGTAGTTAACGGTTATAATAAAAACTTAATTTTTCACCGATTTATGTAGGAAATGTTATTACAAAAGTTTAAAATATATCTTACAACAAACTTGTCCAGTGAAACGTAGTAGAATCAAACCTGGATACGCTTCAAACATAAAATAGTAAATATTATTATAATTTTTTGTAGCATCTTCTACTACTACATTGATTATAACCACACTTTGTAGTACAAATTTTAAAGAAATTGAGCCAGCTCCTCTTTCTATTGTAAATTTTTATAAGTTTATGTTGCAAATAACCTAATAATTTGTAGTTTAATTTTACTAGAATTTGTTGTTGTTCCTGTTATATCGTGATTTGTAGTAAGTCCATACAACTGTAGTATATTCTTTCCGTGTACCTCTTATAGGTATTGCTTTCCGTATTTATTACCATTTGTGAATTAATTTCACCTCTCTATTGGGATACCTTGATATTTTATTTTTATTATACTGTTGTTAGTAAAATGTATATTTTGTTTATTAATATGTTGTGTGTATTTTATGTATTTCTGTTCTGTTCGGAAATGATAAATTGATTTTGAAAGTTACTGTATTGTCTTTTGTAATAAAGTTATTGTATCATATTTGTCGTATGATTTTTAAATACTCTTTTGGTATTGACAAATTTAAACAAAGTGGCTGAATTTGTCCTACAAATTTAGCCTCACCCTTTTTAGGCTCAATCGAACTATTTGCCGATAAATCCTAAGGATTTTCCGTATACAAACATAAAATGTACAATTCCCCACCGCAATCCACATATGGGGCTGTTCGTCTGGGTATCGTATGTGTGTCGTCTCATTGTCTGTGATTATTCAAATAATGTAGGAATAGAAAGTGGTAAATTATGCACTGTTTTAAAATGCATTTCCCAAATACACGCCACATGCATGACAATGGTATCAGCAATCAAAAATAAAATGCCGCCATATCCATTACCATTATGTATTCACGATACAGTAATGACCCACTGTGTGCTTTTAGTTATTTAATGTCGTGTCTTTTACTTCACTTAATTGAATATTTCTGTTTAAATTAGCCAGTGTCGTAACGAAGCTAACTGGCGATGTTCCTTTAGAATTGTATTTAGTTTTCAATGCATCTTTTTACGTGTTAAAATGTCCCATTGCAAATATTTTTATTCGTTCATAAAAAATCATAGAAGAACCAGTTTTTTAAGCTCAAGAAAATGGTTAACAGGGGAGTTCGAAATAGTACCCATTGCACCATTTAGTTTCTCTGTGATTAATTTCAATGATTTCATTAATAAAGTGAAAAATATCCAGTTGCAAGAAGGTGATATTTTGATCTCCTTTGAGGTTTGTTCACTGTTTCCAAGTGTTCCGATATCACTGACTTTGGACCACCTTGACGATTTAATCAAATCAAATAATATCAGTCAAGATGTAGCAAAAGAATATCTTATTAGATGTGGTTCGGACTCCCAATAAACTGTACCCTGTCTCTCTTACTCAACACAAAATCCTAGGATTTTCTGGGAGTTACTTCGGGAATTTGGGGGGCGGTTAAAAAAACTTTTAAAAATCTTCAACTTACTAAAACTTTGCAGAAAAATAGCTTTCGATTTAATGATAATTATAATTTCTTCGAACATGAAGGAACGGCAAATGGTAACTTTTTGTCAACAATCATTGCCAGTCTCTTCATGAACAGATTCAAAACAGAAGCAGAAGAAGATTCGAGTATTTTCCCAGGGTTTGGCTTAGGAATGAGGATAATATTTTTTTAATGTTTGATACAAAATTCAGTGATATTGACAATTTCATTTCTAAATTAAACAGTCGTTTCGTGTCAGTTAAATTCATATATGAAATTGAAAACTTTGGACAACTATCACTTTTAGATGTAATAATAATTAGAAATAGTGAAAATCAGTTAGAATTTGACATGTACAGAAAAGATACCAATATTTTAAGATATTTCCCTAAGGATTCTCACCATTGTGCTGAACACAAAATGGCGAGTTTTAATTTTCTAGTTCATCGCCTCTTAAGCTTCCTTCCCATAAGTAGAGGTTTGAAAAGAAAAGTCATTGATTAATGATGTAGCTGCGAGTCGTGGATGTTCTGTAAGTTTAATTGATAAAATAATTAGAAAACGTAAATTTAAGGATACACTTCGAAATGAAAATCCGAAATTTATATCGATTCATCCGTGTATTGGTAAGATTTTTAAAGATGACAGCGGTTCATTCATTGGGAAATAAACTACAACTTTTAGGCATCCAAAAGACAAAATTGAAACAAACGATAAGCCGGAGATTTACCAAATTAGTTGTAAGGACTGTAATCAAAAGAATATTGGACAAACTAGACGATCAATTCAATGTAGATTCAAGGAGCGTATGGCTCATCTCAAATATGGTAGAACAGATAAGTCTAGTATGTCATCGAGTTCTCGGCACCTGCGGAGAAAAACATCACCTTGAAGGAGGAGGAGAAACGGACCAAATACCGTGATCTCCGGTACGAGCTCCAAGTGCTGTACCCAGGCTACTCAGTCAAAATGGTCGTCCTAATAATCGGTGTATTCGGAGGGATAAAGCCTACGCTGCTCTCGGAAATGAAGACCATACCGGCCTGCCAAAAATCAGCTGAGTGGCTGACAGGCCAAATGCAGAAAGCGGTCATTCTTGGTTCTCTCCGTCTGCTTAGGGCACACGATTCAGGAACCTACAGTCACTAACCCTTGCGGGATGTGGGGAGTAGCTGTGGTTAATGTGCTGGCGCGACTCCCGTGAGGCGTCGGAGGCCACGGGAGGACTGTCCAGCGTCGGCCAACCGGAAAAAATCTTTATTTCTCAGTCAAAATGTACAATAAATACAAATAACTACAGAGAGCGTCAAATATAAGAAAAGAAAATATATTTATACATACAGTAAATGAAACAGAGATTAAAATAATATACATACAAATACAAACAACATTGTACAAACATGTAAAAGGTCAATAAGAGATAATATAAGATGACTATGAAGACAATAAATTGGGGAAGGAGGAAAGTTAAAATTGATTAGTTAGTTTCTAAAAAAAAATCATCAAGGGAATAACAGTTCTTATCAACAAGCAGTTGTTTAAGTCTATTTTACAAAGAGATGTCTACGGACATCTTAATGTCGGTAGGTAACGCATTAAACATTTTACACCCATTAAATAAAGGTCTTTCTGATATCGCGTAGTGGAATGTCGGTCTGGGCAAAGGTTATGTTTAAATCTGGTTTCGTGATCATGGTCAATTCGATTTTTTTGAAAAATGGTCAGGTTCAACAAAGTTCATAAATATATGTACCAGTTAATGTCAAATTTTTTAACTTCTTGAATACCGGTGTGCATGATCCTCTTTTTGGTAGTCGAGTCTTAAAGCATACTTTTTGCAGAATAAAAACTCGTTGACAGTAACTACTCAGTGAATGATACCATATCGCATTCGAGAATGAAAATTAGCATAATACAGGCTGATAACAATATTTTGGCTGCAGTGGTTTACCACTAACCGTAATGCATAACAACTGGTCCGCAACTTTTCACAAAGTTTGTCAATGTGGATATCCCAATTGAAGGTACTGTCAAACGTGACGCCTAATATTTGACTTGAGCTTTCTATATTAAAATGACTAGAGTTTAGGCTATTTAAATCACCTTGTACGTTACGTTGCTTAAAAATTATTGAAGCGGTGTTGTCCTTATTTATATTTAGAAAAGTTTTTTTCTGACCAGAGTATGCATTTTTTTGTAAACCTCTTCTGCAGAATTTATTGCTGCCGTCGTGTTGGATTCTATAATTAAAAAATTTGTATCATCTGCATAACAAACAGTATACAAGTTATTAAAATCTTTAAAAAATGAGATCGAATCATTGGAAAAAATAATATATAAAAGAGGACCTAAAATAGAACCCTGCGGTACACCTTGAGTCACATTTCTAGGTTCACTTTTGGCAACATTGACTTGAACGATTTGAACTCGATTACTTAAATATGAGGTCCTCTGTTTCCATACCTATTGGGTTTTTCTAGAAGTAGTTGATGATCCACGCAATCAAACGCACGAGAAAAAATCAATGAATAGTCCAAATGTGCAAATTTTCCTATCAAGTGCATTTACAATTTGTATATGAAAATTACTTAATGCTGTATCTACGTCTATTGGATACTGGATTCATAGGCACCAAAAAGGAAACGAATTATTTATTAAAACGCCTTCTTATTGATAATAACATACCTATTTTTATAAAATCTATAAATAGATGAACATAAATTGTTAAACTCTTTTAACGATTTTCATGTCGTATCCTATAACCTATTTGTTTTGTAATTACGTTATTAATAAACCATCAAGTAATGAGGCAATTTCTCTAACAGTTAGAGTCTAACTGAAGCCTGATGTTTTATTTAGTATGCCTTTTTTGAAAGTGTCACGCTATCTCAAAAAGTTTCAAGCGAGTCCATAAAAAATGTATGGACAGTTATTTAGCTTTAACGTAAGTAAACTTTTTTCAAGGCAACAAGACGAATTCCCATGCGGGAATTTGAAACGAACTGCTTCATATTAATGACATTTTAAATTTGATTCCATAAATTGGGCTTCTGGTAGCTGTTATTACATCTAAGGTCGCGGGAAGAAAATTATATCAGTTCGATATTATAGGTAAAATATTCAGTGGTGATGGTGTAAATTATTTATTTGCGCGATGTAGGGTGCGTCCATCAATGTTGATCCCCTGTTTGCATTGACATTTTACATTAAACCATACTGACATCTACTGCTTTAAAATTTCATAAATACTTGAAAATAGGTTTTAGTACTTCATTTTGGTTTTTTATTTGACTTAATAGATCCAAGAAAATGGAACCGTATTTTATCATTACTAAAAAAAAAATTGGTTAGACAAGGTGCACTTTAACGTTACTTTTATAAAATTTGAAAATATAAATTTCATTTATATTTACCTACTTATATTTATTAATTGGATTTTTTCATCGTCTAATTAATCTGACTAGAACTTGGCAAGAGGTCTTTTCGACACAATTCCTCACACGGAACAATTTTTTTTTTTTGATTCAATGGAAAATTGTTTTTGGGCCTTCATAAGAAATGCCTTTCCGACACTTTCTTTATCTACAAATGTGAATAAAAAAGAGCAATTGAAGCGTTGAAATATCAAAGGATCTAAATGCCATTTTTAGTAAAATTGAGTTTGCCTCGTAGAAAGATGTTAAAACAACATGTATGGGTCCAAGTGTCACAAGCTTTGCTTTGTATTTTGTCCATTCAGTTGTAGATGAGGCGACGTATAAGTGTCAGTGTATATGTTTTAAGGGGTTTCTTTTAAATTCATGAATGAACAATTTTTGGCACTCCTCTCTGATATTTCACCGTTCCAATTGTAAATACGAAAAAAGTTTATTTCAACTATTTTATTTAGAAATAATAAAATCAAAGCTAATTGAAGAAGAGAAACAATATTGGAACACCAATTGATTTATATTTAACAAGTGATGACTTCAATACATATTTTGCACATATTGCCGGAA
The DNA here is from genome assembly GCA_029963845.1 of Rhamnusium bicolor. Classification (NCBI taxonomy): domain Eukaryota; kingdom Metazoa; phylum Arthropoda; class Insecta; order Coleoptera; family Cerambycidae; genus Rhamnusium; species Rhamnusium bicolor. Next base: position 420,887 of record JANEYF010001034.1, read on the forward strand.
AATATCCTGACCTCTATAACAACACTGGCAGGGAGGCAACTGATTTTTTAAGTAAACGTTCCTTCCTGCTCCTCTTGTCTCCAGCCTATTACTCCACAGGAAATAATTAATTCTGATAAATCTTGAACAAGCTGATAGGGAGCTCATGCTCCTCCTGGCTGTGGACTAGCGCCATATTTTGGAAACAAAACACCTTACCTCAATATTTGATTAAGAAAACCATCATATTTTTATAAAAAAAAATACTAATTAAGCTCTAAGGATACTCTCTAAACTTTTTCCAATCATAAAAAATATGTAAAAAGATATACCTAACGGTTGCATGGTATTAATAAAAATTGATGAACAAAAAATTTACATTCATGACACATTTCTTATGTAATGCCGTTACTGATTTTATATCTTATACATATATAGAGTTAGAACTATTATTATTAATACAGTGCTTACAACGATATTATTTGTAAGTTTGTAATTTATATAGATACTCCATGTAATTGTTTTCATTGACGTTGTATACGTTATTATATCATCAAAAATAAATTTTAGTGACGTGTGATTGAGAAATACATATTTATTATTATAATTAACATAACTTTCGTTGGACAAATTATCCTCATTTGTATGTCGGACATTTATTTGTCATTTCATTCCTCCTTAAATTCACATAGGTACTAATGATAGCCTTGCATGTAACGTTCTAACAAATTAACACTTACAATAAATTTTTGATAATTCTGTATCTCTTTTGTTGATATATAATAATCTTCAATATTAGATTAAAAACTTATCATCATTAAAGTAAACACAAACAAACTGAGTAAAGTAAAATAACATGTACAGGGTATAGGGGGAAAATATTTTCATCATAATGCCATCGAGACTCCCCTAAAATTTGCCATTTGTCCAAAAAATAAGATTTGCATTTGGCCTGCCAGCCACTCGGCTGATTTTTGGCAGGCCGGTATGATCTTCAGTTCCGAGACAACGGACTCAATACCTCCGGGGACGATTAAGGACGACCATTGTTACCGATGAGCTGGGTGCAGCACGGTTGGAGCTCTACCCGTATTGGTCCGTTCTCCTCCTCCTTAGTGATGGCAGGTGCGAGATCGATGCACATCACTTTGAGTTGATGGTCGAGGAGGACATGTCAGGCTTGTTGGTGGATTGTAGGTCGAAATCGCATATATGGAGCATGACAATGGACTCAATATCTCCGGGGACGAACAGCATGATGTCTGATCTCCGTCGTGCCTTAGATGGCAGTATAGCACTCGTAAGCCGCGTTAGTTGATATAGGCCGGAATCGCCTATAGGCATGCAGAAATGCGGCTATTACGCCTGTGGCAGGACCTGAAGGTGATTGATAACCTCTACACGCCACACGGGGCTGGGAACCATCCTGGCAGGCCATAATGAATCCCTCGGTCTCCGACTTAAGCCCGGCTGACCTTAGAAAGGCGAATGTCAGCCTGGTCGATAAACCCAGTGTTTCTATGTTCTTATAGAAGATACCATGCTGGGGTTTATCGACGTGCTGCCGAAACAGATTTTCCGTTCGGCAGCTCTGATTCGGGCTTTCAGACGATTTGGCTGAAGTTCGGTGACTGACTCAACATCAGCACCTCGCCGGCCTCCTCGCTCAATGTCAAATGCGAGACCGAGTTCATCTGCGGCTCTTTTGCTGCCTTGAATAATCCTGCTCCCACTCCTACAGTTTCGTGATGTTTTACGAACCGCAAGAGGGGATCTGAGCTCCTGAGTATGTTACATGCCATACTCAGAACTACTCTGCCATGCATACACTCCAGGCTCAAGAGTCCTCGGCCCCCCGTTGACGTGGGAGGTACACACGAGGAACGGACGATCTAGGATGAATACTTCTGTGAATATTCATCATCTTGCGGGTATCTCTGTCTAATTGACGTAGTTCATCTACCCTCCACTTTACTACTCCGAAGGAGTAGAGCAGAATTGGAACGGCAAGCATATTAGTTGCAGACACCTTGTTCCTCACCGAAATTTCGGAAGACCAAATCTTTCGGAGGCGGTGTCTGTACTTGCCGCGGAGAGAATCTTTTATTTGTGATACATCCTAGATGTGCCTTTGTTGCACACCCAGATATGTATAGGTCTCTCCGGCATCCAGATGTCTTAGGATGCTTCCGTCTGCGAGCTGCGCATCTTCAGGGAATTCCCCGCATCGTCCTCTCTTAAGGTGGACGACTGCACATTTGTCCAACCCGAACTCCATACCAATTGCCCGCGTATATTCTTCGACCACCTTAAGAGCGTTTTGTAGTTCGCGCTCTCCGGAGGCATAAAGTTTAAGGTCATCCATATAAAATAGATGGGTGACCTTATGCCTCCGGTTGTTGGGTGGCCCACATTGATATGCGCGGGTTTGGCGGAGCCCAACAGACAACGGCAGCAGTGAGATGCAAAGGGGAGGGACTCAGGAGTCACCCTAAAATCCTCTCCTATGCCACCTGCTCTGTCGTGACCCGCTGTGCACCTGATGTTATGGTGAAGCGGGTGTTCCAGAACGGCAGCAGCTGTTCTATGCATCTCTCACTAGTGGTGATGGTACCGCAAGACATTCGAGCAAGTACAACAATAGCTCATGCGATGTTGTATCAAATGCCTTGCGGTAATCAATCCGGCCATCGATAGATTCCGCTTGTATTGCACAGAATCCTGTGTAATACAGCGGTCTATCAGCAGGCTGTCCTTGCAACCTGCCTTTCTTGGCACCACGCTGTTCGTGTATCTGCTGGAAGACCGGATCAACAGACCTCAGCGTCCTAGCATACAAGCGGTGAGTTAAGGCAAGTGATCGGCCTATAATTCCTCGGGTCGGAAGATCCCCCTTTTTGGGGATAAGCACGACGTCCCTCGACGCCAGTCCGGAATCGCTCCCCCTCGTTCCCTGAGTTGAAAACTCCCCAAGGCGGTGAGTGGAAGGTTTTTCCACCACCAGTTGTATGCCGTCGGGCCCGGGGCATCGAAGTTCTTGGTACCAACAAGTGCTTGTTGGACTTCCGCCGTACTGATTGCTGGGCACTTCCGAGACTCAGTGTGCAATGATGGAGTGTCCATTGATGGACGCGACGTTTCGTAGATCTTCTAGAAGGTGTCGCATCTTCACAGTCGGCGGATTATCTAAAACTGTGGCTCTTGAAAGGGGGAAGGATTCGTACGGACAAATGTTTGTTCCTATCCTCACCCGCCTCTTAATTTCTTTATCGCCAGAGCGCTCGGATCCTATCTAGACAGTGCTGTTTGATGATAAGCCTCACTGTAAGATTTAGAGTATGGTGTTGACGTCTTAATGCCGGATCCTGGGGTAAAAATCTACCAGTCGTCTTATATTCCACCACACTCTGGATTCGAGAAGCGTGATGTCTGGCCCGACTGTATCTTGCCTTCGTTTTTTTTTTCCCCCCCCCCTTTCGACCCCGTGGTTGGTTGACCTCTCACGGGGGGCGAGTTGCTTCGCGGCGTTGTACACGGCACAGTTGCCCAGATGTCTACATCTTCCGGAATTTCCTTATCGATGACCGCGTCCATTCTAGCCAGGTCTTGTGGCTTTGGGTTAGCCCTGGTGTTAAGGCTAACCCCTCGTCCTTAAGTCTACACCGGTGAACTCTAAAAAATGTTCCCCATCAGCTGGTAATTGCCGCGGTGGGACTGGGCTGGCTGTTCTTCTGCTGACGGGGTGCCCTTACGTAACCTGTCCTGAGCAGAAAGGATACTTGATATCTCAGATGTTGTTGAGAGAAGGCGCGATGCTCTGGATGCATTTCGCACCAAAGTGCATCCTCCCCCTCCGGTTCGCTACTCTCGCGGCAGGTCAGCAAGTCATCCCGAAGTTCCCTCGTCCACTTGTAATGAATCATACGCAGTTCATTACTATAGTTTCGGAAATACCGTTTCTTCTACTTCCTGGCTGAAATATTGACGTCACCAAGGCCAGGAGGATAAGCACTTGGCCCGTAGCCGAGGAAAAGCATTCCAGTTTTCTGCTGACAACTACTTCAGTAGTGGGAGCGTGTTAGTTTATCCATTGTTAGAATTCAAATCACCTAATTCGTAACTTTGGGTTTTAAGTGGACCTGGTGTGGTAGCCATTCCTCTCACCCCGTCACAGTCTGTAATTATTTATTGAGTCTTCACGTGTTGAGCTGGGCCCTTGGTAATGTTGCTAACCTCGTCCCTATTATTTATTGCCGGAGTTTCCGTGTTGATGGCCCCCGTTAAATAATTAACTTACCCCGCATGTATCCTAGATGTTTTCTTCAGTACATGTATAACCCACTACCGTACTTACCGAATTACACTCCCGTAAACAATTACCGATGTAAATAATATTTGTTAAATGTTTTGACTTGGTTTATTGTAGAAGAATCAGATTTTATGTTTATTTAACTTCATGTTTTGGATATGTTACTTTAATAAAATAAACTCATTCGTTTAGCTTTCTTATTTAAACTAAAGGAATCTGATTAATTCTCCAAAATATCCGAAAAGAACCGTTAATAATTTGGCGCCTAACAATATTAGACGTATTTTGGGGCGTCCGAAAGATACCGTTAACACTTAAAGGTCTTTGTCCGTTGCGGTCGTTATCATTGACGTTTTCGGAGAGGCCCCCTCCCTTATTGTTATTATTATTATTAAAAACAATTTTTTTTAAATAAAAAATGTTAATTTTCTGATAGCAATTGGTCAAGCTGTAGCACGAAAATGAAGCGTTATCGGAGCCATTCGCAAAGGATTTTTTTTTTATTTTGGCTTTGAATTTTTGTCGTACATGTTTGGAAGACCCTGTATTTTAAACCTGTATGGTATAAAATCGTTTGTTTATATTTTATTAATCTCAAATGATTCTTAATTTATAACCATTTTGCACTAAAGTAAAAAATTTTGTTCAATCCTGAATTTTGTATTTTTTTTAAAACTGCAATATTTTAATAAATAAAATACATTAATGAAAGACCTTAATTATGTTTTAATAAAGTTAAACTATCAGATTTCTTAGAGAAATTCGTGCTTGAATATCAAATAGGTATACATATTATGATGATTTACTTTATGTTAGCGTATATGTAGTAATTTAAATAATTCCCCCTTGATAAATGACCATTAGTATAATTGTTAACATTTAACATACATAAAGATATGTAAATAATAAGGAGGAGCGAATTAGAGCTCGCGTGCCCGTCTACCTTTTACAATAAATAATATATTCAGTTCGCCGCTACATGATTGAAGATGGAAGATTAGACTCATTTGTGTAATAGATGATATCGCTGTCAAAGTTACACTTTGATCAATGTTTTGAAATCGTGAGAGATTTGACTGGCAAATAAAGCAGCATGAATTATCATTGAGACGGATCTAGATGGCGAGTTAAAATGTCGCATAAAACATAAGGAATTATTATTCCGAAGCTACCTACTTTAAATTTAAAAGAATTTCCTGTGGTGACCTTTCCTGAATACAATGACAAATGCTCCAGTTCTGCGGTTTGTCGCGAGAAAAATGACACAAAAAAACCGCCTGCAGAGCTCGCCGGCACACGAATTTATAAATATATTCATGCCAGTACTTAAAACACAACAAAACAAACTGACATACCCCGTCACTCAACGAGTTTATTTTATGATTATTATACGGTGGAGCTGTCTGACTTACATAATTAATGTTTGAGCTCAGGGACTCGGTTAAGGTTCTCTTTTACTTAACAATGTGTTTCGGATGGTCCCCGTGAAGGGTGACTTTTACTTAGGGTTGCCAACATTGGACTGAAGAAAAAATAACTGGTTACAGGTGACAGGGAGAGAAAGCATTTATTTGTGAACGAATAATAAATAAAATTATATACATATATTTCAAATATTTAAATTACATTGCTGCATAAAACGAACCATTTCTGAGCAGGAACCAATTACTTAATCGAGTAGTTTACGGTGTGATAATTATAGATCGGGAGGTGACGATAAATGACGTCAACTCCATAGCTGACGCTAGATGATGTCACAGCGTAAATATGTTCATGCATATATGACACAATATCTTACCTTGTGGCTATTTTGGCGAATTTGGTAACATCCAAAGTTAATACGAAGAGGTATTGTTGAATTCAACACTAACACACACATATATTATTAACTCCGATCACCTGAATAAAAGTATATTACAAATATTAATGCACACACTAAAACATTTGTGACCTTTCAACCACAAGCATTGGTGGTGTCATCCACGTTAATCCAGACGTATTTGTCATTCAGTTCAGAATATTTTTTTTGTTTAATACTCTGTTATAAATATTTTTTTATTAGTGTCGTTTCCGACGGCACATAAACATTGCTACTATCCACTAATACTCTTTTGCAAAAATTGTCTAAATAGTGAATTTTTTAACTGCAACTTTTGTCTCAGTAACACCACTGAATTTTATGATAAGGTATAATAATTGTCGGGTAATTCCATGCCAAATAAAACAATAAAAATACGATTTTGAAAATTGGCCTCTCAAATTTTGGTGAGTTTCTTTGGCTTATTGGACAGACAAAAACTTAAAAAGTTTTAATTTTTTTAAAACTGGTTCTTAAGATAGGTAAAATTTGCAAAAAAACACTAAATTTAACAAAATATGACATTTTTGATTAAATATGTCTCAGCAATAGTAAAACAAAAAACTTTAAGATAAAGCCATTTTGTAGTTTTTAACATAGTTTTTTATATATACTAACTTTTATGTCTTTGAGACATTCTGGGGTCGTGGTGAAAGTAACAAATGTCAAATCGTTTTTCTCAAAAAAAGCCATTTTAAAAAAAAATCACAAGTTGGCAGGACGAGTAGATTTCTCAAAATTAATTAATTAAATTAGAGGGATGTTTTCTCAATTGCGCTCTATCTGAATATTGTAAGCCGATTCGCCCTATACAGCATTAAAGAGGGATGAATTAATAATATTCTCCTAAAATTCCAAATTAACAGAACGCCCTTTCTGAATGTTACAAGCCGATTATGCCTACATAGCATTAAAGGGGATGGACTATTAATATTCTACAAAAATTACAAGTTGATAGGACGAATGAATTTCTCAAAATTAATTAATTAATTTGAAGGGATGTTTTCAAAATTGCGCCCTATCTGAGCGTTGTAAGCTGATTCGATCTATACAGAACTTAACTAGTAACTAGCAAGATTTTACTCAAATTACAAGTTGGTAGGACGAGTAGAATAAAATTAATTAATTAAGTTAAACGGATGTTTTCACAATTGCGCCCTATCTGAGCATTGTAAGCCAATTAGACCTGTACAGCATTAAGGAGAGATGAATTAGTAATATTCTACTAAAATTACAAGTTGGTAGGACAAGTATATTTCTCAAAATTAATTAATTAAGTTAAAGGGATGTTTTCACATTGCGCCCTATCTGAGTTGTAAGCCAATTCGACCTATACAGCACTAAAGGGAGATGAACGAACTATAAACAAGGCTCTCACTATTAGGCCCTACTTGTGATTTGTAAGTAAGTAAGATACATTACTACACGGTGGTGAATTTATGTTTTACTGAAATTATAAGCTGACAGGACGAGTAATTTTTTTAAAACGAATTTATTAAAAAAGATTATTTTCAATATTAAGCTCTCATCTGATTCAACCCATGGACCAGAAAATCATGATGATGATGGGTTAGTTATGTACCAGAATTAGAATTTGATGGGATGAGTGGTTTTCTCAAAATTGGAGATGTCTTTACTACTATACCCTACTCGAGATTTTCTAATCAGATCTGACGTATGTATACGTACGTAGCCCTAACTATTGAAAACTAGTGTCTTAACAATCAGCATGTGAAAATACATGGTTTTCTTGTTTAATCTTTATCATGTAACGCTCTGGTCTTTTCGTAGATCACAGCCACACAAAAAAATCTGATCTGGGGGTCTGACCAGGTTTACTAAATGTTTTTGAGGTCGCTGAATCCGATTCCGAGTCTATTTAACCCCATCATATCAGGATTTTGCCATAACCTCAAAAAACACATAATTTCAGCTATTAAACGCACATTACCTCGTATGTCAGACATTTAACTTGATATGTACGCGTATCTGTCAGGTCTCCAAAAAATGCTTTAATTCTATGCACATTCATTCATGAGTCTTTGTATATCAATAAAAAATATCAGTGATAGATAATCTGCGTATTTTGGTACGTGGTTCTAGAAAATATTTTCTTTCAAAGAATTCAAAGCTCAGGTTCAGAGCGATTATATCTTGCGTGCGTCTACATCCAGGGCATCTCCACGTGGTGACGGTGGGCAACCTACTCGCGGTGTACATCGGGTAACGCCAATGCCGACGGTACAATAATTTGAAAAACTAACATTAGCTAAATAAACGTAAAAATATAGACTTTTAGGGTGAAGGTGTTTTTGGGACACAACAGTATGTTTCGGGTGCTTGAGACAAAACAAAAATTGAGCGAGAAAAGGTGCAATGACCAGAGTTATGTGGTTATTAAAATAACGTACATATCAAGTTAAATGTCTGACGTAGGTGGTTATTGGAGTTGATAGATTTTTGGTTAAGTGGGTTATGGGGTTATGGTGTTTAAGAGCTTGGGTTTTCAGATTACAACTTCATTCTTAGGGTTATATGGATTTAATAGCTGAAATTATCTTTTCTGGGGTTATGGCAAAATCCTGATGTGATGGGGTTAAATAGACCTCGGATTCGGATTCAGCGACCCCAAAAACATATAGTAAACATAGTCAACCTCAGATTAGAAGAAAAAATTTTTTTTGTGTGGCTTTGTAATGAATGTTCAACTGCAGTCTGTAAACATTGTCTATTAATTTTATAATATTTGCGTGCACCCTACTAACGTGACGCCCATGCTATTTCGAACATATCCGGAAAATTTTAGCCGCTAACTTTAGTTGCTGTTTTCACACCCGTTATACTTATGACAAGTACATTTATGGTCTTAAGCGATATAAACTATAATTATCCATAAAAATAAAAGTCAAATTCGTTTTTAATTACTTCCCCGTATTTGTTTGAGAAATTGATCACAGCCACTTCGAAATTGTGTGTTTAACCCATATTTCCTTCCTATGTATAAATACATTATATTTGCGATAATGATGCTATGGATGGAAATGGCGAATGGTGTATGCATTGTGTCCCACACAGCTCGGTTTAACCCCGTCGAGGTTCACTATTATTCAATTATCATTATCCGATATTTAGTTAAATGGTCTAAAATTACACGTTTTACGTGCCTAATGACTGGTTAGTCTATTTTTAAACTTCTCTGTTTTTGTTACGCTAATTAGTTTTAAATATAATGGCATTTCAATTTCCCACACTTTTGTTGGATCTACAATGTGACCAGTCTGACGGTAAACAAATTACTTGAACAAATATAAAAATTTTACAAAAATATTTTAGTATTTGAGCAAGATCCCAGACGACGAGTCGGTGATTAATGTGGACGTCTAGCAATACCGTAAAATTATTTATTTATGTGCACAACGTACAACGTGTCTAATTTATGGTTATTACGTTGATATTTGTATTAAGATCGTAATTAGAAATATAAAACTAAATTATATAACATTTTAACGACAGTGTCAATAACAATATCAGTTGCTTGCTCAAAAAAAACTTACCAAAAATTAGTTATTTGTTATCTCAATTCAAACGGGCCGTATGCAAAAAAATGATAAAGTCCAGGCTCTGAAAATTAGAGTGAAGCTGAAACTCAAATAGACGATGAAAGCAAGGCAGGTTCATCGAAGAGAAAAAGATTGAGAAACAGTGTAATTATACACAAGAATATAGCAAGCGAGAGCACATAACTAGGCCTGTGCGAATCGGGAAATACTAAATCGATTTTCAATTCGCAAAAAACTTTGGTTCGAATCGAATCATTTATCATCTTTCGACTCCAATCGCGAATCGATTCACAAGGAACCAGATTGAATCGAATCGATACCACTACGTGGTTCTCTGAACCGTCTTTACACGACCGACAGTACCAGATCATTGTCCGTTCTGCCTTCACTGCCTTCTATGCTCTAACTTTCACACTTGAAGTCCTAATTGTAGTTATACCTTATTAGATGGCACATAGGTATACGTATACAGTGTGTTTGTAAAGAATGGAATAAATTTATTATTTCATAAACCAAAAATATTTACAAAAAATCCTCGGATACGTTGGTTCTTAATATCAATTTTTATTTTTCAGTTATGACGTCATCACTGTTTCAGTTATGACGTTATCCACATATTTTTTAAATAGACCACGCTGTATATTTCTCCATTTTTGGATTCTGCTTCAACAACTGATTCCAAATACGTATATATTTAGGGTCTAAAAGTAACAAGTTGGAAGATACAGCCAATTAAAAAATAACAAGTAATATTAACACGTTTTTTATTAATTTTTGAAGTAGGCTAATTTTTGCTTGTTTTCTTTTGTATTATCATTATCGTCTTTGCCGGTGAAGAGACTGCTACGGTGGATTTACCCAAAACAGGTCGCCCAGGTGTTGATGAGGATACAAAATTAAATATTTTGCTGGCTGTTAAGGAAAATCCAAATACCAGTGTTCGCCAGGTTAGTCACGATGTTGCTAAAACGTACATATAGTATTAAAATTAGAAAAATGGCATCCCTTTAAGATTCAGCTTATGCAAGAACTAAGTGATGAATGATGATCTAGATCGTAGGATACAATTTTGTGAAACAATGATGAATATGTGCAATGGTGATCCTCTTTTGATAAAAAATATTATTTTCTCCGATGAATGCACCTTCAAATTAAATGGTGAAGTGAATCGTCAGAACTGTAGATACTGGGCAAGGGAAAACCCTCGATGGATGCGGAAGCAGACACACAGTATCCACAAAAGATAAATGTGTGGGAGGGAATTGTAAGAAATAGAATAATTGCAGCCTATTTTTTTCGATGGAACTGTAAACGGACCGGCATATCTCCAATTTTTAATGGTCATTCCAACGTTATTAAATTTATTCCCTAATAGAATTTATCTTGAAAGTGTTGACGAAAGCCTGTGGTATCAATAGGATGGTGCGCCTTCCCATTATGCAGCAGACGTTGGAAGGTATCTTGATCAAATATTTCTGAACAGGTGGATTGGTGGACATGAACTCATCGAATGGCCACCAAGGTCACTGGACCTCAGTCCATTAGATTATTTTCTGTGGGGCCATCTAAAGAACTTAGTTTATAAAACCAAACCGGAAAACATTGTTGAATTAAAACAGAAATAAACAACATTTCTCGGGAAACTATAAACAAGGTTCAGCAACACTTTATTCGTCGTTTAAGGTTACTGTCAGCTACAACAAGGAGTACATTTCCCATAAATAGTTTTTATTATTAACTATCCGTTAGTTCTAGTGACTATTATTTGTTCAAACAAAACATTTTGTTTTATTTATTTTTGGTTTTCCTAGACAGAATAGTTGGAATTAAAAACCACATTATTAAGTTAGTCATACTGAACATAATGTGCATATTATCTTTTTTATGATCCAAGTTACAGCGTTTTGGCAAATAGCTGGGAAAATAATTGTTTAAAAAGATATTGTATGTTATACTTATCTATGATAAGTTTTATAAAAGTTAGAAAATAATAATTAGCAAAAAAATGTTTAAAGTTATCCTCTATTTTAAACTTTTACCAAGAAGGATACCTAATTTGTTTGAAAAATTAGTAAATTCTTATATTCAAAATGGACTTATCTTTCAAATTTTAGACCCCGAGTGTGATACATTTTTGGTATCAGTTGTTGATTCAGACTTCAAAAATGGAGAAATTTACAGGGTGTTAGAAAATATCGAAGACGTCATAACGGCAACAGTGATGACGTCATAACAAAAAAAATAAAGGATAAGGTACGCAATTGAAACAAAAAAATCCAAGGATTTTTTCTAAATATTTTTGGTTTAAGGAATAATGAATTTATTCCATACTTTACGGACACACTATATAGGCAACAAGCAGTAGTAATGGTGTCATGTACCCATAGTCTCTGGTAATACTGAACAAGTTGGATTCCCAGCTAACCAAGATTTTCATTCAGGTGCTGCAAATTTTTGCATTTTGTAACGTGAAATTAGTGAATTGTCAGAAAATAAATATACATGCACCTTAGCCGAATTTTATAGTTCTATAACAATAATAGATGTCGTTGATATACACACAGCCACAGGGGCCCTCCAGTCCTAGGGTCCATCAGTGCAACGCACCGACGTTAAATACGCCACTTATCGAACGGTAATATTTTTGGAAAGCCGGATCTCATAAATAGGACAAAGTTTTGTTTGTGTTTTGGAAGACCTGTTCTTTGATTTCTCCCTAGTTGCGTTTATTATTTTTTTTTCTATTAAGTTGGGCGCCACGTGACTTGCCGCCACGAAAATAATTTTAGGTTTGTTGCCTTGATATTTGATCGTAAGAATGGAATTTTTTCAAGGCCGATTTTGATTATACGGAGAGGTAAGGTAGCCTCTTCTTATCCTCGTTGAATTTTCTGTGTGCGTTTGGCTATGCTAGGAGAGCAGAGCAAGACTTCAACAACTTCTCTTCCACGGTCCTGGCTTGAGAGACTTGTTTCTACCTCAGACTTTGTAGCTGAAGGATTTAATCAAGCGGCTTATGCTTTGTATTTATTTACTAGGACTAAAAAAAATTGCACAGGGCTCTTTTCTAGCCTGAAAGTGACTAAGGAATACTGAAAATATTTTTTTCAGTCAGCTTTTATGTAAAAATAAAATGTAAAAATGTCTTCTTACTTCCCTGCGAATGCTTTTTGAACTATGAAATATATTTTTTCAGTCGCTGAAGGCCAAAAAAATAATTTAAACAGAGGGTTCCTTACAAAATTGAATTTTACTAGTGACATCAGGTGGCTTGTGAAAGTGTAAAATTTATTTGACTAAGTCGTTAAAACCAAAAATAAAATTGGGAATTCTTTAGATTGAACGTAAAATTCACAATCACAAAACTTTCAAAAAAATTTCTTGAAAAATGTTTGAAATTCAACAGACTGGATGGCAAGTTGACCCACAATTCGGATACTACTAGCCTGCCTAAAAGGTCGCGCAAAACTTTCTTAATAATGAACGATTTGTGAAACCAAAAAAAAAAAATTTTATTAAAATTTTCTTAGTCAGATTCGGGAAAAAAAATTGTTTGAGCAGTGTATCTTCTTGTCCTTAATATTATTGTATTAAAATTAAAATAAATTTGAAAATTTACTTTCAAACAACTAAGTCTAAAGTTATTGAAAATTTTAAAAATAAATTTTTCTGTCCTGGTGGACTAACAAAATGATTTAGATGAAATTTATTTTTTTGTAAAAATGTTGGCTGTTGATCCTTAAAACTCAAAACATTTCAATAATTTTAAAACTTTTATGACAGCCTAGTAATCACCCGGAAAACTACCAAATTTTGTTGAATAAATGATTTTAAGTCAAGTGAAGCTCTAATTTGAAGTTAAATTTTCTAATATAAAACTGAGGTTCGAGAATTTATCTGAACAAATCTAATCTCGCGAAAAAAAATAATTTTGAAAAATGATTCTAAGCCTCTGAGTATGTAATTCACTTCCTTACCTTGTCCCCGGAGATCTCAGACGATGATGTTCTTTTGCATAAACGTTTAATTTTTTTATTTTTAGACAACCTACGTCTGTATGAAGCTGCTTGTGGTTTTTTAAGTTTAATAAATAAAAAACAATATAGATCTTTACAGTAAAATCTGATGACAGAAGACTCCTCAAGCCAAAATCCACGAATGATAAAAGCTGTCGAAGGAGTGCTTCTGGTACTCTGCGGTGAATGTTTTAAAATCACTTTATAGGTGGTGGACGCCGTCTTCGTGTCTTGGATGCCAAAAAATAACCCAGCCTTGTGCGTGAATAAATTTCTTAGTGCCTATTTTACGACTTCTGGGGCCCGTGTGAGATCTATTACCTGTGAAACGGTCAACGAGGGACTGTCCTAAGGGCTCTAGATCAGATGGTGTTTAATAATGGGGTTCACACCTGGTTTTAAGTTAATTAGTTGACGTTCGCGGAGGGACATCAAGTCTGTATGAATGCAAAAAGGGAAAAATTATACTTAAAAATTGAATTTAGTACCACGATGCTTGCTCGTCAGTATCGAGTGGTGTAATTTATCCTTTGAAAAATGAACGTAAAACTAAGAAAATGAATTTAGTACCACGACGTTCTCTCGGTGAAGCCATGTGGTAGAATTTTTATACTTTTAAAAATGAATGTAAAACATAAAATGAATTTAGTACCACGACGTTCTCGGTGAAGCCGTGTGGTAGAATTGCCTTAACTTGTCTGAAATTTTGTATTTATGGGGGTTGTGTCGTCATCTATTGCGATGTTAACATGATGTCATGTTTTTGAAAGTGCACAGTAAAAAATAAAATGTACTCCACTCGAAAGCTCCGATTTGCCGAAAGCTTCCGATACGGCCGGCTGTCTGAATGATCTGCTATATGGTGTACCAAACTTCAATTTTACAAGTTTAAGTTAATGAAACGCTATGGAAACAATGATTGTTGCCTGAAATTATTATTATTATTTTCTCTTAAACTATTTTACTTTGATATTAATTGTTATTTATTTAATTGACTGTAAAAATTTATTCTTTGAGTGTGACTAGCTTCTTTTAAAATATATATGATGGACATGCAGATATTTAGCTTTTACTATTTTATGATGGCTTTGGCCTCTGATAATTATTTGCTTCTGTCGATCACTGAAATTAAAATTTTGTGGGGCCTCTCGGATTGAAGTAAAATCGTTCAGACCGGTTTGTGATTATTGCTTATGAATGTGTTTATGAGTTTTGGCCATTTTAATATTTGTAATTGCACCGCGGCGCTCGCCGCCGCGCTTTTGCTGCGGAGCGGATTTTTAATGACAATTAATTTTACTATTTTGGCTTTTAAAAATCGGAGAATTGAGATAAAAAATTGCGGTTTGAAGTTTTGAATAGTGTTTTTCTATTCTTTGTCTAATTTGCTAAAAAAAAGTGGTGTGACATGTGATATTTTGAACCCGTGTAATTTCGGTCTCGGGCATTTTTTTGAATATTTCTAATGGCTGAGGGCCTTCTATGTGATCTGGGTGATTTTTTGGTAACATTATTTTTTCGGGATAATTCAATTTTTTTGTAGAATTTTGGTTCTACATCAAGGAGAAACATAATATAGAACCTTTTTTTATAGAGACTTTAATAACCCTCAATTATGTATATCACCATTTTAGACGTACGATGAAGAGAAAACGTGTTATCGCCCAAAAACCACATTTTCATACCTAATTTATATTTTTAAGTAGCTCGGATGCTAATATCGGCATAATTTTTCTCAGGATTTTACACTAGATATTAGAGAAATACTCTGATAACCATTAGAAATATTGGTCTAACAATAAGTAGGCAAATACAAAAAAAAGTATGTTTGTAAGTTACATTTACATTACATTAATAATAAATAAAACAAATTTACATAACTCAGTAAAGTTTCCACTTACCTTATTATACTTTTGAAGGTTTCAATCGCTGTTATCATTTATACATGCTATTGTAATAGCCAAGTAGCCATTGTTTAAATTCTTGATAATGACTGCATAGCATTAAGTATTAATAATTGTCTTTGTAAAAAATTGGAATTATTTAAAACGTATTGCCCAATAGTCAGTCAGCCAGATTTGAATATCCATTTGTCGGTTAAAAATAAAAAAGCACGTTTGTGGACAATTACATATTTTTGAATTTTATATTTTGTAAATAAATGCATACTTTTATTTTTCTATTGCTTAGTAAATTAGGTTATTTTTAATTTTACAATATTCTTTAATTATTTGGGAAAAAATAATAAAATAATAATTGTGTATTACAAAAAGTATTCTTTTAAACCTAACATGATAATAATAATAATAAATCCCTATAGATTTTTATATTTTATACTGACATAATTATCTGAATGTGCTAGTATAAGAATTTTAGGCATATCCTAGTGAATCAGAAACAACACATATCATCACAGAAACTATTAAAACAACTACTTAGTCTAGGAGCAAAAATTGCATTGAATTAAATAACAGTATCCTCAGTTTTAGAAGCAAAAATATTGAGATTGAAAAATATTAACTCACGAAAAAGGAAAATTTTCACAATTAAGAAATGATTTCCTCCTAGACTGAGTAGTTGTTTTAATAGTTTCTATGATAATATGTATTGGAGGAAGTGTTGTTTTTGATTCATTATATGCCTAAAATTTTTATACTAGCACATTCAGATAGGAATGTCAGTATAAAATATAAAAATCTATAGGTATTTATTATTATTATCATATTAGGTTTGAAAGAATGCTTTTGTCAGATTTTTGAAATTCCTTAGTATAGTCTAGAATAGAAATACTTATGCATTTTTCACAATTAGACGTAATAAGCAACATAAAATATGCGTGTGCGATAATTTATCAATACTCAATATACAAAGGAAAACTGGTAAGATAGTTTAAAAAGTCGGAACAGTAAGTTGCAGTAATTTCATTCTCGTCGAATTGTGAAAAGCGCCAAATTAATCCAGCACAATACAGAAGAGTTGGCAAAACGTCGATTGCAATATTTCGTGACGAGCCAAAGAAGTATTCAGTAACATTATGGATTACAAATTAAATTGAATGGGCTCCCATCAGAAGTGGTACTTTATTTTATTACGTATTAAAAATTAAACATAATCTGGTTAAATGACATATCTCTAAAATAAAATAAAATAATATTTTATAAATGACTATTGACTATTCTATTTCAATCGATTAAATATATAGTGAAAATTACTAATAAATATGAAATTATATAAATGTACAGAGTGTTCGAAAATCACTACCTACTGGGCAGGGCTAGATGCTAACTTTTATGACCAAAACTAAGAGTAATCATATTAAAATATTTAGAAAATGAAACGGAGAAACTACAGTCAAAAATTTTAAATCTGGCTCACGATATTACTTGAAGGAGGTGACAGCCTGATAGATATTGAAATCAAATAATTATTGTCAGTGGTGTAGGTAATCAGGGGTAATACTTACGGGTTTCTTGTGTGATTAAGTCTCAGATATTAGAAACGTTGGTATGTTTAGTAACAATTGTCGAAACAAATATTTTACTAGTATTTACAGATAAATTAAATTGAAAAAGTTAACGATTTTTTTTGCCACAATTTGAACTACCTTGCCAGAAAACAATTTTGGAAATTTTGTTATTCTTGAAACCAGTCTTATTCTGTGTCGCCAAATTTATCCTAGTCCAGAGAGTACTCAATCTTGAGAACCTGTATTCAAATACATACATACACCATTAAACTCGATTTCATGCAAAACCTGCGTTTAATTTAACATACAGCGATGGAATAATAGAAAACGACAGTCAACTCTCTTCAGTATATTTAAACTCTTAACAAGTTTTAGTGACAAGAAAATGTATTACCAATAAGTCCAGCATAACTTAAATCGAGATATAAATACGATAGCCATTAAACTTAATTTTTATTTAAACTATAGGATTATTATCTGATATTCATATTTTGTTTATAATAATTTCTTTTGTCACTAAAACTTTCTTTAAATTAAGGTTCCCTTTAAAATGTTGATAATACCAGAGGTAATTCTCTTACTTTTTATCGCATTAAACACAGGTTTTGCATGCAATTGAGTCCAAAAGTGTATATGGTTTGATTAATAATAAAGAGTATTTTTTTTTATCTACAGTGGTATAATAACGATTCTTTAAATAATTGTTTTATACTGCAATATGATGGCAATCAGTAATAGCAAAGATTATTTAGTAATCTCCAAAACATTTCATATACCTACCAGTTTGTCTCAGGTATATTTTTAGATGCCAGACATTTTTCGGTATACGAAAGCATTTTTTTCCAAAAAGCCAACTTGCGATTGATCCTTCTGGTGTAATAGATTGGTTTAGACTTTGAAATAAAGCGCAAGAACATTTAAAATGTCACATAAATACACAGATCAACAAAAATAAACTTTATTTAGGGATTTAAATAAAAACTAATATTTTTGATACTGAATCTAAACCTCATTTTCTTGGCACATTAGACTTTTGAGAAAAAACTCAATTGAAAATGCGAAAAAAAGCTTTTTAACCATTAATAACTTCGCAGACTACATTGTTTTGAATTTTTAAGCACCAACCAACATTTGCTTTTCAAAGTACAAAATTTAAAGCCTAGTTAATACTAGTTCTTGTTGAAACAGTTTTAAATGACATAGAAATCTTATTCTAAAACATTTTATCAGTTTTGTAATAAACAATCACTTAGATTTTGATCTTGGAGAAAACCACAATAAGGCATTATTTATAAACTTAAACATATTAGCTTCAAAGACACTGTATACTGAAAAAAAAACTAAATTCAGACCGGACCAAAAATATTAATGAGGTTCAATCCTCATTAATGAAACGCAATTTATAATCCTCATTAATCTTGTAAGTGTTCTTCTAAATAAGTTTAATAAATCTTATGATCACTGTCATTTGAAATAAAACAATAGCATTACAATTCGTTTTTTATTTAAAAGTCAACAATATAAAATGGTAGAAAAGAACAACAGGAATTATTGTCTGATATAATTTGTACTATGGTCTCAGCTTGTCTTTTATCTTTCCAGCATTTGTACAGTGGCGGATCAAATCAAAGACCTTCTCCAGCCCAAAGGGTGCCCAACGTAAGGAGAAACGTGGCGGCCATCCATAGGCCGCCTGGAACGGCTAGTTCTCTGGAGCAACTTCGCAGAGTGGGAAAACGTACCTAAGAAAAATATCTTTAATTTCTTGTTAATACTTGTTGAAAATATTCTATAAGTTAGGGTACAAAATCACGTGTCATGTATTATTTAACAAATTATTTTTAATTTTTTCTCTGTTGAAACAACTTTACGTTTTGAGAACAAAACGTTTCCAGTATTTTTATTTACAGAAAAGAGAGAAACGTATTTCAATTTATCGGCAGTAATAACACTATCTCTCGCTTTTTCTATGGATCTGAAAATGTAGTCGTTTTTCTAAAATTCTTCGCAAATGTTCACGAGAACCAATTTGGTTTTAAGAATTTCTGGTGACTTTAATATCAAAATAAAGTAAAAAAAAGCTTTACGAAAATGCAATAATTACTGATATGCGCATGAAAACATGCGTACAACAAGAAGACGTACATTTTTAAATATAATGTTTAAAAATAAAACATTCGTATTTTGACTTCATTAGATTTCCATCTTTTCTGCAGATATCAATATTGGAGTTTTCTTCGTTTATTTTTCAAAAAGAATAAAGTTTAGAAATTCTCAGCTGCACTTTAAGTTGTCGTTACATGGATCATGTTATTTTTTGACACGTGGTTTTCTTATAAGTACATACGAAATAATAAATAATTATACGTCTTTCAAACGTTTGATTGAAAATACATGTTTAACATATCACATTATTTGTTTTTTATTAAAGTAGCCTTGGATGCACGCATTGTTAATTAGTATTAAGAAACATGAACTCAGTTGTAATGAATTTAAGAAGTTACAGAAAATTGTTATTTTAATAGTTGATGGAGATGAAATGATAACAGGAAGAAAACAAAACCTTAATTTAAAGTATGGGCTGTAACAGATATAGATATACAGTGTATGCCCGCATGGAGTACTCAAAACTTGTAATCTTCATTTTACTGTTTTCGAAGAAAAATAATCCTTTATAAAAAATTTTGCCTATTCTGAGACTTCATTAGCCGCAGTCAAATATATGGAAAATTTTATATCGTGGTAAGAAATTTAAATATGTGAAAAGAAAATTGCTATTATTTTTATCTTTAGAGAAAATGTCATAAAAAAAATTTTATTCGTATTCATAAAACAAATTTAAAGCAGAACCAGATGCATGAAGGAACAACATTTTCATTCAATTTTTTTACGAAATTCTGCATTTAAGCTTGTTTTATGATTGTAAATAACAGTTTTTAATGATATTTTTCTTTAAAAAGAAATAATAGGTAGTTGTTGTTGGTAGGTTGTTCACACTTTTTAATTTTTAACCACGTTGTTAAATGCTTCACTATCAGAATTAGCAAAATTTCTTATAAAGAATGACTTTTCTTCAAATAAATTTAAAACAAAGAAGTTTACATGGAGTACCTATCGGGGACATACTTCTTGTGATAGCCAAATAGTATCAGATATTTTTTCCAGAAAACTAATTATGGTATTAACACATTTACTGTTAGTATTAGGATAGTGCCGGTTCTGGTTCACTATTCCATCTAATTTCATATGGGACTACGTCGAAAATTTTTTGCTTCCTGTTGGGCGATTCTAGACTAGTAAACAGACTTAAACCTACCCCCCTCCTCATCAAACTTTAACCTATGATTGATAGTTAAGAGGGAGAATTCGACAAATTAAAGCGTTGGTTATTTTAAAATGGCGGTTAAAACAGACTGGTTTGAGTGCATATTAGATTTTCTTGAAATGAGTTATTTTTTAATATATTTCTTGCTAGTAATTTCTTTCCATATACCACCACTTTACACAATTTGATGTCCATATTTTATTAATTCGTTAACAGTTAAAGGGAAATTTCATTTTAAATATTTACATTGCGACCGCAAAATATATTCAACAATTACTTCCTCGTATTAGATGATTTATGCCGATGATACCGACAGAAATTTAAAACTTTCTAAGTGAAATACCAAGCGTTATCATAATGGACTGAAACTGCTACATTGGTATTTTTGGCAGCACCCTATCTAAGTTATTTAATATTATTCAATATTAATGCATTTTGTATGTTAAAATTACAAATGTCATAGACACAATGTTTACGACAACAAATTCCAATTACACCTAACAATTCACATTCACACAAATGCTGTTTTATATTTCAACAAAAATACGAGTAGTTTCGATGTGTTAGTTACAGATGAATCGATGTTGCATTTTTTTCTTTCGTATAATGTACTTTGCGGGCGGATTCTGTTAACAAAGGCATTCATGTTTATTGTAAAATAAATAGATGTTTTAAATAACAATTACGTGAATTTATTTACGTGTATTTGCCTGGTATAATGCTTTTTAAATCAATGCCTAATATTTTTTTATAGTGTTTTCGGTTTTTGCCTAATTTTAAACAAAATTTTTTATTTTGGAGTAGTGAATCAAAGTAGTCATATATTATAAATTTGTAGTTATTAAAAATAACAACATAAAAAATTTAGAAAAAAATTATTGTTAACAATGTCGTTTGAATCGACCAACATGAATACATTATTTAAGACGGCTTCACATCAATAAAAATTTTCGTTATGCGTTGTGCTTTAAAATTCACAGAAAATATTTGTAGCGCAAATTTTATTTTGTTTAAACAAAAATATGTATGCTGTATGTTGTTTTATAGAACCCACTCGTGTGCAATTCATACAACAAAGTCCACATTAGCATTATCGGTCGACGTAAATATATTTGAAGCGACCGACCGACCGATGGTTATCGTGCGTTGTATTTGACGAAAACAGCATACATGTACGTACATTTCAACGCACGTGATCAAATTTTCATCAAGTACAACGCACAATGAAACTATTTATTGATGTGGAGCCGCCTTTGGGGTTGATTGCCTCATACGCAACGCGGTGCAGCGAGACAACTGCTTGTAAGGAGCAATAGATCCAGCATTATGCATACCGTTGCGCAACTGGAAATTTGCGTTTTCCGGTCGCTTGACATAAAAATGTCCTCAAATTTACTCTGAACATCCTTGGAATGTATAAATGGCATTGTTGTAGATGTCCTGAGACCAACTTTAGAAAGTACTTTTGTGTACCTTTAGATGTTTTTAGTCATTACCTAAGATTATGGTGATGGCCTTGGAAAATAATTTTATATATACAAATCCCGGTTTGTATATCCTGAGGATAATTTGTTTTGGATTACATTCCTGGAAATGGAAACAAATTATACACATAAATTAGATATCAAAACAAGACCAAGATAAAATTGTCAATCGGAACTGGACAAATAAAATACAAAAAAAAACATATTTACAAACAGTGGTAAAAACATCTAAATTAAATTCATGATAAATTAAGGGCGTAACACCTAAAAAAAATTAAATAGAAATATAAACCAAAAACTCCTACAGAACAGAATATATATTTTTTTATTTTATGCTGCCGAAAAAGCGGCTGAGTGGATTGTGTAAAACCACAGACCAAAGTTAAAACATTATACTACCACTGGTTGAAGGTTCACCACCACCGTCATTAAAAGTGTCTCTGTATAGACTAAGAGCTGGCGGCCGCGGAGGTACTACGACATTACCTCCGGCTGGAATTTTGTGAAGTGGTTGGGGGGACTATGAGGAAGTGCCATTTGCAAGGATTTTGCTCAAAACCCCTGCAAAGGATACGTCAGACGACTCAAAAATGAAAAAATCCTTGCTCAAAAAATGATCATACCTCCGGCTGAAAATTTGCACATTACCTGTTTAAAAGTCACAGATAACGTATGTAAATCGTCAGACGTCTCGGTCGCTGCCAAAGGGATGTCAGACGCCCTCAAAGTTGTCATTTTCGAAAAAAATCAACTGTTTCTCCATGAAAAATTAATTGAAGTTTGGAGAATACCCACTTTTTCAATTTGTTTGAATTTTTTCTGGCTAAACAGTTGATTTTATTAAATAATGTCAAGAAAGTCTTTCGTTTCAAAATGACTCAGAAAACTTAAAACATACCATCTCGTCTGAAAAATTTTCTTTATGACCTATTTGTCACAAAAATTCTGCGTAATTTTGTGATTTTTCAACAAGAAACAATTGCGGACGATGCTCCACATCACCTAGAGCGTTCATCTTTGATTAAAATCTCTATTTCATCGTCAGTAAACTTTTTACGGGATGCCATGTCAGAAAATAGCAAATTAGTTTATTTTGAAATACCCCAATATGTAGTAATGTAGGCTGGATTTTCGCGGCACTGCAGAGGAATTTCACAGTTTTATTTTCAGCTGACGATTTATATATATGCTTAAAATTGTCTCTACGATGATATGTAAAAACGTCAGGCGGAGGCAATGAAAATAATTTTTCGAAAAAAAATTATACGTTCCATGTGGGTCGGAACTTTGTGAACATTGTAGGGGGACTTCGCAGCGGTATTTTCGTCTGACGATTTTAAAATATGCTTAAAATGGTCTCTGTTACAATATGTTAAAACGTCAGACGGAGGTAAGAAAAAAAATGACAACTTTGAGGGCGTTTGACACCCCTTTGGCAGCGACCGAGACGTCTGATGATTTACATACGTTATCTGTGACTTTTAAACAGGTAATGTGCAAATTTTCAATCGGAGGTATGATCATTTTTTGAGCAAGGATTTTTTCATTTTTGAGTCGTCTGACGTGTCCTTTGCAGGGGTTTTGAGCAAAATCCTTGCAGATGGCACTTCCTCATGGTCCCCCCAACCACTTCACAAAATTCCAGCCGGAGGTAATGTCGTAGTACCTCCGCGGCCGGCAGCTCTCCGTCTAGTAGCTTGTAGACAATTGGAATTTCGAAATTAACTTGCGTATAAGACAATGAGTGATCATTTACATAGTGTTAGCAGTTTATAAGTGGCGCTATCTAGAAGTACTTTGTTGAAATTGTTGCTAGTAGGAAGCTCATTTAAGGTGGTAACCTATGAGCTCCACCTCATCATTAAAGGTAGTATCACACATCTACTTTTTTTGCAATTCAACAGTTGCGCAACTCAAGTGAATTTACCTGTGAAATCTCATGCAGCGTTAAGAGTAGCGCGTGCAGCACGACTGGATGCAGAATTTCTATACTGCGCGCAACCTGACAGGTAGCCACATGTGAACAGAATTATTAAGAGTTGCGATCGCTGTAAAAAAATAAATGTTTGGTTAAAACTTTGGTAGCGGTTGAATCTGCAGTTTGTGTCCGCGTTTCTGACAAATGCGTTTGTTATTGCAAATATCAAGGTAGGTAAATAGCTTTCTTTATGCCTGCTTGAAAACGTTTGAAAATAACTTAAAGAAATTATGTTCCAAATTCTGATTCACACACATTCGCAATCGGTTAAACTAAAGTCACTGGAGAAAACTGGCATATTATGTTGAAAACAATTTTGGCCTAAATCATTTAACAAAAAAACACGTTATATAATTTTATTAATGCAATACGTAGATAGACTACATATAATTGGTCGCCTGAAAAGTATATTTAAACTTGTATATTACCACAATATTTTTTATTTCGTATGTACTTTCAATCTATAAACTAATGAAATACCTAAATAAAATTAATAAAATAATTTTATGATTAATCATTTAAAACAATATGATAGTTAAATGTTATTAATTATTATTATTGTCTGTTAGTAAAATATTTATCTGTACAAATAATAGATGCCCCGAGCTTGTTTGTATATTCATTTTGTTTTTCATTTTTGTTATAATTCCCCTTTTACAGTGGATGGCAATTTATTTAAATCCATTTGCTCTTTTTATTTAATCCCACGGCTTTTTAAATTTAATTATGTTATTGCCTAAACAAACTGTATTTGTTTAGCTTTTTCCATTTAACGTATGACATGTTTTTAGTAAACCCACATTTATATTGTATTGTATTGTATTGTGAACAAATAATTTTATTGCATCCTCATTTAATAAAAAGTTTAAAGCTTTTACGGAAGTTAACAAAATTTCTTGTTCTGCCCAAAATATACTTAACAGTGTCAAAAATTGACGTTTCAAATTATCGGATAACGAAGAAAATCATGTTCATTACTAAACAACTGAATGCTGAATTATGAAAAAGGAATATGATACATCCTTACTTTTTTGTTCTTAGTACATATAATAATAATAATAATAATAATTTATTGTAAGGTAATGTTATAAATATAGTAAAATATATTGGAATGGTTAATATTAATACACGTCTACCAATGTCACAATTTAAACCTATTATTTTTGTTCTGGCCCAATGATCTGAGTTTAATTTTGAAATAGTTGTAAATGTTTATCTAGGTTTACTATTTTCTGAATGTACAGAAAACACAAGAGTAGGTCTTACTTTCACCTTTACAAATCATTATTAGCATCAGGGTGGCGATTTAGTAAGTAGGAACATTTCCTTTTGGTTTATTATAAATATTTTAAAAGGCAAACGTGAAGCTGAAATTTGGTGCAAACCTTCGTATTAGTGCCAATAACAACATATCACCTTCCCGCATGACAGATTGAACTAATCTATTTTTTTACTAAAAGCAGAAAGTAGACATGGTATAATGAAATTATTGTCAACACTATCAAGTCATCTTGGACAAAACAAAATGTTCTGAAAGGTCAAGTAATGTCACTTGGCCGTATAATAAAAGCTGATACAATAGCTTAGTTTTAAGATAATTTTTAACTGAAATTTAAACGTAAGCAGACTAGTATATTATATCAAAATCTATGATCCATTTCAGATGTTTTTAAATTATAATAGGCGTTGATATTTTTTTAATGTATAGCAAAATTACTGAAGTGACAGTGATTGTCTTCTAATTTGTTACTGTCACTTTCTTTTAACCGAAAGCTTCTGATTTGTCAGATATACTAACATTAAAAAAATAAATTAAGGAAAACATACAACTTTAAATTCTCATATTGACTTATTGCACTGGCAAGAATGTAAAATTAATTTGACGTTGGACTATTCAACATAACCTCAATGGCTTAAGCTATCATTAAATGTCATTCATGCCATTAAAATCCAATTTCTCATGGCCTACCCCAATTTAAAAACACCTGGAATGTAATATATTATTATCTAAAATAAATTGTTAAAAATATTGTTTTTGGTAAAGGTATGTATAATGTCGACCTAAATAAAATATTAAAATATCTCATCCAAAGTAAGCTTACCCACAAATCATGAAATGGTTCAGTTTCACAGTAAGATAGTTTTTTGGAAATAATAGACGCACGGCTTTATTTGTAACAACAATTTTGGGTTTCCTTCGATTTGCGCATCAATTAATCGTTTTGCATATAAGCTCAAAAATTTTCTTGGGAACTCTTGTTTTTTAAACTATTCTAGCCTATCAAAGACTATAATTTCAAAATTCAGAATTTTATGTTATTCCTCCTAAAAAAATCAAATTTGAACGGGCTATTAAGTGAACTTAGCTTTTGACTGGTGCTGAATCTGTCGAAAACTTGACATCAAATATATTAACCTCACCCATTTTAGCAACTGGTTCTGGGTAACCATTAGGTACAGGGTACAGTTATGTAAAATCTAAGGGTAAATTGCACAGATTCTTCTAATCATTTAGAGCTAAACGATTAAAAGAATTCTACACAAGTACCACTTTAAAACCGCTACGATAAACTGATTTTATTTATTGCATTTATTAGAAATTAATCAAAATGGGACTCGATAAATATAATGCATTCATTATAATTTAGAAATACTGGATTCCATCCATAGTAATAGTTAATTTACATATTTTTTTATTTGAGGAGCAAACATTCAAAAGCTGACATGTCACATGAGATGTATTTTATAATAACAAAGCAAAATGCTCTATCCTGATACCTATTAATATTTTCAATATTTTCTTCCCTAATAGTCAATCGTTCGCACATTATTTATTTTGGACACATCTAGTTCTGAATGAATTCCATAAACATGACTGATTTGGTTGAGTACTAAAATGGAACATTTTACTTGAAAAAGTAAAAAGAAACTCAGTGGAAAAAAATACACGACACATGAAAAGCCAATGATCAAAATAGTCACAAATTGTCCCGTCATCTATTTTACTGGACATTTGCTACTGATTTGTATAGGTTAATGAGCATATAAATAGAGTTGTACATGTATGGTTTTGAGGGTATTTTGATCAAATGGCTGTTGATATGATATTTATGGAACATGTCAGATTTTTAATGAAAACATTATTAATACGGAAATTTCAAGATGATATGATTTAACTAATTTTGATGGTAGAAATAAGTATTTTATTTTAAACGTTACCAAAAAGTAAATTTTTGATTTTTTAACATGTTAGCTTTTGAATATTTACTCATTTATTTAAGTGAATTGCTAGACAATTACATCTTTTAACGCTTTTAGATATAAAATAATTTTGAGATGTATTTCCAAAAAACTATGAGTGGTGATGGGGGCATTTTTTTAAATGGCGGATTTGGCTCACATTGGATCGATGCACATGTTATTCATTCGGGTCGACATAATATATGTAAACAGAGTGTCCCGAAATTAGTGTGCAATATTTTACCAGCTGCTACTACGGCCAGAAATAGGAAAAAAAATCATATAAACATTGGTCGAAAATGCTTTCTAAGGGAGCTACAGGCCCCTAAGGGTGGGCCCCTGAGAAAGGTTTTTATCGAATATCTCCAAAACCACTCAGAGTCAAATATTGAAAATTTACAAAGCCGCTACTCTTCTTATGTGCAATAAGATGAAATGGAAGTAATTCGAAAATTTTATCCAGAGCTGTCCCAAACTGGAGGGTTGTGGGGTTAAAATAACCCCAACTTTTTTGCATGTATCTTTTTTCTATTTTTGATGATAGAATATGAAATTTTATAGTTTTATACGTAAAAAAGGTACTCTTGATGAACACCGATAAAATGCACCGTTTTTGAATAATATCGACTTGAAAATTTTAAAATTTTACTAATTTTATTTGTTTTTTAAATTTTATAATATATGGAGCAAAATACATTGTACCAGATGAGTTTTGTCTATTATTTCATGTCCATAGAAAATACATACTAATATTTTTAATTTGTTGCTTGGGAAATAGGTTCATACTCAATATGAACAAAAATCATCCAGTAATCTTCTTATAACAACAAAATTAAATTTGAATTTTACATAGTTCTATTGTAACATGTGTTCAAACAAATTTCCATTTTCTTGGATGCACAAGTCCCGCTCGACGTTCTAAAGTCTGAGAAGCCCGTAAAGTCTTGAATGTATTTCTTCTTAATTCAATTCCGGCCTGATTTATTCTTTGAAGTAGTTCTTCTCGTGTATTTACTTCAGTGGCGTAAACCAAACCCTTCATATAACCCCAAAAGTAAAAATCTTATGGGTTTAGAGCCAGTGACGAGGTGGCCAAGCTATAGGATCACCTCAACCTATCCACCTGCCTGGAAAATTTTGATGTAACCAAGTTCGAACATTGCGCCCAAAATGGGCAGGCACGCCGTCATGTTGAAAATGCATATTTTGTCGAACCTCGTATCGAACATTCAACGGTAATAAATCGATAAGGTCATTTTGGAGGAAGTTTAAATACTTTTCTGCATTAAGATGATTGGGGAATTCTATTGGGCCAATTACTTGATCCCAAATGATTTCTGCTCATAAATTCACCGAAAATCTATGTTGGAAATTTGTGCGCCGAACAACTCTGCATTTTCATCCGACCAATGATGCATATTGTGCATATTAAAAGTTCCGTTCCTAGTGAACATTGCTTCATCTGTCCATAATATGCTAAGAAGAATATGTCTGTTCGCTAATATCCATTGACAAAACTGGAGTCGTGGTAAAAAATCTGCCTCCGTTAAATGTTGCACGCGTCTAAAATGGTATGGGTGTATTCCTTGCATTACTCTCATTCTTCCTATCTGAAATTATTAATTAAGATAAATAATTATCTAGGTACTTACATTTTTATTAACTATTGAGCGAGGTATGTTGACAATTTCTGAAACTCTTCGAATGCTTATTTGTGGATCATTTTCTAAATGATTCAAAACTATATCAATACGATGATTTCCTTGTGGCTTCCTGCGCCTCGAGACCTTTAAAATCCCCATGGTCTGCCAAATTTCGGTGAAAAACTGCAAATATTCGACGCCCAGGTACTCTACGATTGGGAAATCTTCGTCGGTATTCCCTTACTGCGGCTAGTGCACTACCATTGCAAAAACCGTACGCAAAATGCATATCAGTCATTTCCCTATCTGTAAATCTTGGCATTTTAAATCGACTTAATGAAAATCGTGGTTAAAGGCGCACAAATGAAATAACTCATAGAAACGGGAACAAAACGTTTTTTTCCGATACGCGTTCTTAGGATTTTATATCATACAACTGTTTATACAAATTTATTAACCTTGTTGACAGCTCTAACATCAAATTATATCACAGCGGCATGAAGCATTCTTTTTTTATTCATGGCCTACTATTAATAAAAAATTAGTTTAGATTCCCAATACTTATTTCATACCATGTTACAAAATTTTCAATTCGATATTATTCAAAAACGGTGCATTTTATCGATATTCATCAAGAGTACCTCTTTTTACGTATAAAACTCTAAAATTTCATATTATACCGTCAAAAATAGAAAAAAGTTATATACAAAAATGTTGGGGTTATTTTAACCTCAGAACCACCCAGTTTGGGACAGCCCTGGAAAAAATTTTCGAATTATTTCCATTTCATCTTATTACACATAAGAGTAGCGGCTGTATAAATTGTCAATATTTGACTTTGAGTGGTTTTGGAGATATTCGATAAAAACCTTTCTCAGGGGCCCACCTTTATGGGCCTGCAGCTCCCTTAGGAAGCAGTTTTCGACCAATGTTTATATGATTTTGTTTTCCTATTTCTGGCCGTAGAAACGGCTAGTAAAATATTGCACACTAATTTCGGGACACCCTGTATGTAGGTCCCAAAAGTATTAATATACGTTTGATTTTATACTAAAATAAATAAATTAAATGGACTGTATATTTCCATAGAAAATACATTCCTGCCATATATCTTAAAAACACTACACAAACTAAAAACAGTGCCACAACGTGAGTCAAATTAACTAGGATTCAGCAAATGCTACGTAAACATCGAGTAAACGAGTATTTTATCAAAAAACAAACATTCTCCAAGACCTTAAACAAATTCTTTACTTAAATTTAAAATTTACAAATATCCGCTATTTAACGGATCGTTTTAAAATTCCAAACAAATAGCAAACATTAAGATTTTGAGATAAATCAAGCTCGGGACGACTCACTTCCTGTTGACATGACAGTAACTTATTTAGTCAGTGTACAGCTCCACGAACGGGTGCTTGTTGATTGGTCAGGTATTAGGTAGATAGGAAGTTAGTAATTTGTTAGGCTAGCTATAGTTCATGAAAATTTGCTCAGTTTTTAAAAAATTCTGCGAAATAATTGATAAATCTTGTATTTGATGTTTCTGATAATTCTAGTTCTCAGTCGTCTTGTCTTCTTTCAACATTTAAATGATTTTAGTGCATGTGAGTGTCTGACTGTCTATATTAGGTGCGTTCTTTCTACCCGAGATCTCAGCTAAGTTATTTTACGGTTACACTGCATAAATAAAAGCATACTTTTATTGGCTCCGTAACCGTAAAACTACTTAGATTAACTGAGATCTCAGTTAGAAAGATCGCACCTATTGAAACAATAAGAGTATACACTTCACTTGCATACAAATGATGCCATTTTCACTATTCAGAGATAAGGTATTTAGATAAGTTGAGAAAAAAGTTACAGTAAAATAAGAATTAAAACATTCTAGATGAAATGGAAACATAATAACGCGAAACTTTTTACTAATTATTATTTTCTAACTTTTACAAAAACTTGTCACAGGTAACATATTTTTTTTTAAACAATTTGTTTTAAATTCCAGATATTTCTACACGTAGGTACTGTTTTCAAATTGTCTTGCAAATACAATATTTATACAAGGTGGGAAAACAGTCTCGTATAATATTGAATGTCAAGGTAAATACCGGATGCCCCATTATATTTTGACCCTTTTAAACCTACATAACTTTTGAACTAGTTGAGATGAAACGAAATGCGGTTTTCACCAGTCTTCTTCTAATTTTGATAAGTTTTTTTCTTGAGTATCCGTCTTTTTTTGCTCACTCTCGGTTTAACCGAAAATGACTAGTTCCGGTTTAACTGGAAATGACAGTGTATTTTTTGGAATAGGGGAACTTTCTTATTTCAAATGAAACACCTTGTATATTTTTTAAAGTTGGAAAGCTCGTTGTTTCCTCTTTCCGAAAATTCCATATTTGTCACGGAAATTATTCAGAGTGATGGTTTTATAAGCTTTTAAAGTGAATACTGCGTTTTATCGAAATGCTACGAAAAAAAATAATGATTACTAAGAAGGTTTAGTGCCATATTCCCCAAAAATATGGCACTAAACCTTCTTAATTTTATTTTGAACCCCAATAAATCTATCTTGTTTTATTTGTATGTGCCAGGTGGAAATGAGCAGTACACATAGAGCTCTGTGTGTTGACTGTGCTCATCGAGGCCCCAAATGTGGCACATGGGAACATGAAGACACTAATTGAGTACTGTGTACTGTACTTTCCAGCCTTATTTTAGTTCTTGTTCCTGATCTATCCCATCGTAGATCCAATTCCTTAGCTACGCTACGCTGATGAGGGGGCAATAACTCCGAAACACGTGTCCGTAGCTGCATAATTGTTTCTTTTTGGGGAATATGGCACTAAACCTTCTTAGTTTTATTTTGAACCCCAATTAATCTATCTTGTTTTAAAATAATGATTCACAAAGTAGACTATGGAAATAAAAGACCAAATCACTTGTAAACGTCAAATTAGTTTATTAGCAACTCAGGTACTTGAGTTACTTTAAGAAAATTGTTTACTTTAAGTGAAAAAGCTAAGTGTATAATCTTTTTTTGCTGACACTAATTCTTATAAAACAACACAAAGAAGATTTAGAATTATGTTTAATAAGGAACCTCCAACAAAAAATTCAATTAGAAGATGGTATAGAAAGTTTTGGAATGCGGGGTGTATTGACCGTAAAAAAAGAACTTCAAATAATGAAAACAGGTTTAATAATGCAATTGAAATTTTGGAAATAACACAAAATGATCCTTCCTCTTCTACAAGAAAAACTTCTTCCGCAACAGGTATTCCGAAAACTAATGTTCATACTGTTATGAAAAATATTCTAAAATTGAATGCTTATAAAATTCAGAATCATCAAGAATTAAAGAAAACTAATTTTCCAAAACGAGTACAATTTTGTAGAAAAATTCTTAATTTACGGAGGCATCATTTTACTTAAATGGCAAGGTGAATAAGCATAATTGCAGAGTTTGGGCATCAGAAAATCACAGAAATTTGCATCGGTAGTCAGATCCTCTCCAAAAGTTACAGTTTGGTGTGCGGTATCAAAACAAAAACTGTACGGTCCTTTTTTTTAACAATCCAATTGTCAATGCTCCATCATATTTGGACATGTTAGAAAATTTCTTTTACTTGCAACTTGAACAGGATAATTTGTGATAGTCTATTTACAACAAAACGGTGCTACGCCTTTTTTATGCTATGATAACTACAGATTCCCTGAATGCCACCTTTGAAAATCATTGGATAGGGAGAGGAGGTCCTACAGCATGGCCCCCTTGATCCGCTGAACTCATATTTCCAGATTTTTTTCAGATGGGGGTATGTGAAAGACAGGTGTTATAGCCCTATGCCACAAAATTTAGAACAACTTCAAGAAAACATTCGAAATGTCTTTAACAACTACTAAGTAGAAGCTATGCCAACTTTGTAAAGCGAATAAATAAATAAATCCAAGTTGATGGGCAGCATTTTGAACATCTTTTATAACTAATGTGTATTATTTTGTTTATTTAGTTGTTTAATAAATATCCTGTTACACTTTGTTATATCGAGTCTCATATGTACATTTTCGATATTTGCAATTCAAATAACATGCAACTGTTAATAAACTAATTTAACGTTTATAAGTGATGTTGTCGTTTATTTCCATAGTCTGCTTTGTTAATCATTATTTCTTTCATAGTATTTTGATAAATCGCGCAGTATTCATTTTAAAAGCTTATAAAACCATCACACTGTATAATTTCCATGACAAATATGGAATTTTCGGAAAGCGGAAACAATGGGCTTTCTAACTGTGAAAAAATATACAGGGTGTTCCATTTGAAATAACAAAGTTGCCCTATCCCCGAAAATACGCTGTCATTTCCCGAGAAACCGGAAGTGAGCAAAAAAAGACGGATACGCAGGAAAAAACTGAATTTCATTATCTCAACTAGTTCAAAAGTTATATAGGTTTAAATAGGGTCAAAATATAATGGGGCACCTGGTATTACGTTTACAATCCAAATAAAAGATGTTTAGTAGTTATGTCACAGTATTCTTCATAGGACCAAATGGATTTTCTTTTTTTTTTTTTTACTGATACAAACAACTTATTTTTTATCTATTCACCGTTGAAGGGGCATATTTTTCTTTATCTGATACCATTAGATTTTGGATGGTTTATGAGTATTTTTTATTGAAAAAGGAAAAAAATTGATTGCAATTACAATCAGATTATCTTTCAATTGTTCTTGAAAGTTTCTGATACGGAAAAGTTACATACTGAACAAAAATTTACGCCACTTGTCAGGTAAAGGGAGAAATTCCACAGGACAAGGTAGTTATGAATTAAGCGGACATGACTTTGAATTACAAAAAGTTAGAAAAATACAATACTCCAGAACATGGATAATTATTTTTCTTCTGTTTATATGTGCAAAGAGATAGTGATCCTTATAAAATGATATTAGAGCGATACTATGTGATGACTAATGACTGATTGATAAGTTGCCTGGTAGGAGGATGGCTGTTAACTGACTTCCTAATTATTTTGATTCGATTCCGTTGACTTTTGTAACTAAAGAAAATTGCAAGATTGAAAGAAGAAAGAATTTGCAATTTTTTCTCTGTAATGTTATACTTCTATCTTCTTGAATATTATGGTACCAGGTGGAAAAATATGCCTATTATTCTAAATATTGATTATAACAAATTCGGGTTCCATCTGAAAAGAAATGGGTACCATAGCAATGAAAACAGAAAAAGAAGAAAATGTTCAGCATTATGTGAATACTTTCTGTGATATGCTGAAAATCTTTGATTCATGTAATTGTTTTGTAGAATGTTATTGTTTTCACTTTGTCCCCAACTTATATAAAAATATTTTTAATAAAAAACCTACTGCAAAATTATATAGGCATTAGCTGATTGGCTAAATCGGAAAATGTGGCATTTGATAAACAAAGTAAGCTGCTTGATATGTATTTATTAGGACCATTTAAATAATTTTGAAAAGAGAGGCAAACGGTTCATCTCTTAAGGGATGAGTTCAGGAAGAGTCTTTTTGTGTGTTCGTCTTTTCGCAACATTGGTCTAATGAGTTGATTAAATTAAATAGTTTTGGCTCTTAAGGGTTGCAATTTCCATTGAGGCTACTATGGAGAAATTATTTTTATTTCTTTTCAATATAACCTGCTATATTTTCAAAATATTAACCACTTTTTTACTGGAGTTGCGATAATGTAAATGATTGTGGTTTAATCTAAAATTATTGTACCCTTATTTAGAACAAATTTTATAAAGTAAACTTTTAGCTCTGATACTTGTTTTAACTTGTGTCTCTAAATGAAGTACCTTATTTTCGTTATTAACAAATACATTGAGTTTAAACAGTATTATTGCAGGTTTCAAAGAAATTATTATACCTACGGGATACAATAATTAATGTTATTACGCCCTGAAGAAGTTTTCTGCTGAATAGACGAAACGTAGGCAAGGTAGCTTTTCTTATTCTTGGTTTCGACAATTGTTTAGGCAAAATGCAAATTGTTTCAAGGACGCAAATTTCAAATTTCATCATTATTATTAGTATTATTATTAAAAAAGACGCCTAATTTCATTCTTTAATAGACGACTCGTTTGTCTCTCCATCTTATATCCTTAAATTGAACTTGCTTTGTGTATTACACAATGCAGTTTGTCAAAATTTTGTATATCGTCACTTAAAGGTTAAAACATCGTATGTCAAATTTTCTCTGTTTTGAGGTTTTGGCATCAAAAATTGTAAAAAAAATATTTCTTTGTACTGTTAAAACCTTGCAAGTGTTTATACATTAAATTGCGCCTTCTATTGATTTTATTAAAGACTTGCAAGGTTTTAACAGTAGAAAGAAATATTTTTTTTTACAATTTTTGATGCCAAAACCTCAAAACAGAGAAAATTTGACATACGATGTTTTAACCTTTAGGTGACGATATATAACTTACCACATGACGGCAAGATGACACGATCTAAAACTTTTCGCGTTGAGCAAATTTTCGGCACCATAGTTAGTAGGTTAGCTAGGGTTAGTAGATGAGAGCCACTTACTGTAGATGAAGACAAGTACATTAGTAGACACAGACAGAAGCCACACGCGACGTCACTGCTGGACCGCGGTAGAAAATACACAGTAGTACTGGTAGACACTAGGTGGTAGTACAATATGTGATTTACAGCACTATAGCACTAGAAACAGCTGCGGTAATATGCTACATCAACTAGAGTGGTAAGTAATCACATGGACCTCCAATCAAGCAGAACTCAGTTCAATCGATTTTCGTATACCGTTAAATTTGTTTACTATTAAAAGAGTTTATAATATGGTGTACATTGTACACTTATAACAACTGAATATTTTATACTCATTTTTGTCTCTTTCCTAAGAAAATATGTGTAATATTATTATAAGTGTCAATTTGGAAACAACTGCCTTACTTTTGACTTCTGAGCTGCAGCCAGATTTCACAATTGTGTAGAAATTCATGGTATTTTTAAAAATACAGAAAGAATAGGCAGATAACTACGTAAAATCTAACAAAAACCTACACTGGAGATGTACTAATTATCAACGTGTTTATTTGAGTTTATGAATTGGGATCTTGTACAAATGCCAAGAATTCTAGGCATGTTGTGAAAAAAGAGCAGACAACAAAGGTGTAATGTAGTGTTGATTTCTTTTTCCTATACCTACACCTATATTAAAATATAATTACAAGTAGTATGTGCCAAATATAAATGAGACGATTTAGATTTTGAACGTTGGCATTATGAAATCATGGCACCTGTGAATGTTTTAGTTACAAATTAATTCATGCAATATTACTACAGATTTATACTGCTATCACGGGATATATAGACAAGCGAATGTAATGCCTTGTTACACACGTCAAGCAGGTGGAAATTTCATTATTTTAAAAGTAAGTATGTTTTTGGGAGGTCATCTGACTTAAAAAGAATAATTATTAGTGATTTTAAATGGATACTAAAATTTCAAATGGATATTTTGATAATATTCTGTGTACAGGATCGTTACGAGAAAGTATTCCCTTTTGATATAACTTGGTTATTTTTAAAGATATCAAAAAGGTGTAAAGAACTCCATTAACTATTTTCTTCGTTGAATCCAAATTTTCAATAAAAAAAGCAATGGGCATAGCGTTTAAGAAATAAGACATCTTAATTTGTTTTTTAAATACACACCCTGTATATTTTAAAATTAATTCGATTTTCCTTATTGTTCTGACCTCAAAAATACCGACATGTTATCTCAGAAAGTTTCAGATATTTCTATTTTGATATTAAAATATCGTTAATGATTTTGTCAAACGTAGGTGCATCTCAAAAGAAGAAAAAAAATTAATCATGATAAATTAACTCCTATATGAAAAAGTCTATCTGACAGCACATTTTTGTCACTTTGACAGCGATAAAAAAGGTGCATCGTTTTTTATCACCGATAAAAATGCTTGTTCCTCAAAATCAGAGTACATCTAGTAGTCGCACGTCACTTCTGTCGTTAATTTATCTTGCCAAAAAACACTCGAGCTTTTCTTTTATGGATAAATTTCTTTTTCACTCAAAATTTTGCCAATCAGTAATTTTGCTCGAAAAACTGACATTTGACAAAATCGCTCGACCTGCGGTTTCGCGATTTTCTCATGTCAGTTTTTCTTATAAAATTACTGATTGGCAAAATTATTTCGTTACACAGAGAAATTTATCCGATAAAAAAAAAGCTCTTGTGCTTTTACTGTTGATAAATAAATTTTTGACAAACATTACTTTGACAAGTAAACTGCATCTTTATTTGAAAAATGCAGTTATTTTGTTTTCAAAGGCAACTACGTTAAACAAACTCATTATTAACAATATCTTCATCTCAACATCTAAATATCTCAAAGACTTTTTGAGATAACATGACACGTTGGTATTTCTGAAATCAGAAAAATGAGGAATATTGAAATATTTTAAAATATACAGGGTGTTCTATTTAAAAACGTCATATTTCTTAAATGCGATGCGTAATTGTTTTTTGACTCAAAATTTGGATTCTGGGAAAAAAATTTAATTAACGAAGAAATTTACACATATTGACGTTATTTCAAAAAAAGAAATTTTCGCGTATATCTGTCCTATATATTTACAATATATTTTCACTTTAACCGGTGAAAAATCTAATTTCATGTAGCTTTTATCCAAAAGAACTGCAAAGAAAGTGGCATAATTCTTACAGAGAATCTAGTTTTCAAAACAACATTATTTTGCCTAAATTATTTCTAGGTACACAAAGCTGATTCCATAGGAGTAACTACTTCTTAAAAGAGGTGGAGTCGAGCCAAATGATTTTTCATCTATAAATCAAAAATGCTCTGCAGTATTCTGACTTGGTATGAGAGATGTAATAGACCAGACAATTATTTTGTTTCGATTTCCACAACATTTAGTGACAACCATCAATATTCTTTTCAGTAATGACTGTTTCTGTTCTTTGTTCTTTTTTTAAGTTATTGGGCGGGGCAGCTCAAAGTGCATATTTTTTTAAATTAATTTATATGAAGGAACATTTTTGAGAACAAGTAAATATACCTGATCAACAGTACTCAACAGTACTCGACAAGAATCATAGGATGTTGTGGATTTATAAATAACATATATATAAATTCCAAAATGTACATGTTTAGCTCCTCTAGCGACTATTCAAGAAAAACCCAAAAAAAAAACAGAAAAACCAAATAAATTGTTAGAGACGACACCGGTAATCGTCTATTGTACCCCCTGTCATTGTGGGGGGAAATAGATTCAAAATCTAAAGCATTCTTTATTTATTAACAAAAAATAATCTTGACATCACCTCTTTTAGATTCATGTGGTTGCAACTTTGTATAACGTATGTAACAAAAATTGTGGCAAATTTTTCAAACGTTAATAATAAAAGATGGATACAATCCTTAAGATTATTTATATTTAGGGAAATTAGTATATGGAATTAGGAATGGAATAAATTCATTTTATGCGTAATTACGAAAATTTAGGAAAAATCATGAAACATGTCACTTTTCAATTTGAAATTGCCATTTTTTAGTATGAAAATAATACCTCCCATAAGATTTCTTTATTTATCAACTTTATTATGACTCATTTATCCGAAATTTAGAGAATTGCTATTCTAATTATGATTGATTTATATAATCGAAAACATTACAATATCTCTCGCGGGCCATCTTCATACAGGAATATTCCAAATAAAAAATACATTGTTTTCTATTTAATGTATACTATCAACTAAAAATTAAATTAGCCTGCCGAACGCGATTAGTCGGTAACTCTTTTTTTTGCATGAGAATAATTCTCTCATCGCCTAATTATTTGGTGTAAGTGATTTGTGTGTTGTTTAAAAACTAACCAATGAAAAGTCAGACTTTTTATGTTATTTCTACTAAACAAGCCATTTTAATGGTGAATGTGTAATCATATTTATAAAAAAAATTTCAACTACTAACTCTTAAAAATTCTTAATTACTTTTGTACTGGTTTTGAGTAATTCCTATTACCTAATTTTTAAATTATTTGGAGTAGATATTTGCTTAAGAAAATATAAAATGCAAAGAAATATCCACGGAAATATCTATATTTGTCTACATAAGGGACCCCAAAAATGATCAAGCAAAGTAAAATATTCAGTGGAATCGATCAAGATATCCGACCCTCAATTTCTGTTTTATTATTTTAATTTAAAAGGGCGTTTATAATCAAAACACTGAAGGTGTCAAGCGTAATATTCCAATACTGCCGGTAAAGTGTGTAAATAGCCCTGGAAGGGTCCGAACAAAAAGAGGCAATCTGAGTTCTGCTTGGGATGGAGTCAGTTACATAGAGACCCTGCAAATATTAAACACAATAGCAAGTGTTTGGTCTAATAACTTTGGTTTAATAACAATAGAAAATAAAGGTACAATTCAAATACATGCTTCAGATGTATATAAATAAAGGATATTATAATAAATTGACTCCAAATAAACATAACTAATCATCACTCAACATTTACATATGGCCTAGGATAACTAAACAACAGAGGATGTCTACGCGCTTTACGCCACGAACACAATTTACAGAGAAAAGAAAAACCTGTCGAACCAAAAACATGACAAAAAAAATTAACCAAACATAACACTTAGTTACCGAACATCCTCGTCATTCATCATATACATAATTATTTAATTTACAAACGACCAACGATCGTCGTTAACTAGTAAAAATATCTCACAGTTCATAAAAATAGCAGCTAGATCCTGAGATTGCACTGCACTGGCACGGTGCGTGTATGGCCGCCTTAGGGCCACCATACGGGTACTGGGGGGTTGACTGGCTTGTCTCTTTGGCTAGTAGGGCTTCGATGCTTCCTTGGCCCTTTTGAGCTGCACCTTCAGCCTTTTGGTTCCTATTTGAAATCCATTCATAGCTGCAATGGCCTGTTGAGCGGACTGCGCATTGTCGAACGACACAAACCCGAAACATTTCGACAAATTCGTCTGTTTGTCTATAAACACCTTGGCGGATATCACTGGGCCGAAAGGCAGAAACGTCGATGCCAGGTCTGTGTCGGTGAACTCCTGAGGCAGGTGGTAGATGAACAGGTTGCACCCGTCTGGACCTGGAAGAATATAAAAATGTCAATTATTACATATCCCTCCACATGAGTAGTATTTTAAAAATAATAAACAGAACGCACTTTTCAAATTTTGAATGAAATCTTTAGTCCCTGTACTAAAAAACTGTCAATACTGATTTTTTTTGTATCGTGGCATTCGATAAAAAATAAATAATAGTTACTTCTAAGTGGAAGAAATTTTATTTCCAGATTTTATGGACAAAAATTGTTAAATATCACAATTAAAAAAATCTAAAGAAATCTTTGAAATTGCAGGAACAAGAAAATACACTCTGTTTATTTAAAAGTTCCAACTTTTATTTTAGAATTATAAATATTTAGTAGTAAAAACGATTATTTCTTGGCAATAAATGTCCGAGGTGATCACCGTTGATTTCAATACACTTTGATATATGTTTAATAAAATATAGTAGTATTAAGGCTACGTTAGCACGCCCTCGTCGCTAGGATTACCAACATAATTTTAAATCGGTGTTAAAATTTTTCTATTGACGAGAACAAAAATGAGAACAAATAATTCATCTTAAATACTATACGACTTTTATACATAAATATACAGGCAATACTGATGCGTATTTTTTTACTAAGAAATGCGTATTTCGTATTTCCTATTAATAAAAAAATACGCATTTTCAATACTGATGTGTATTTTTTTATTAAGAAATGCATATTTCGTATTTTCTGATACGCATCAGTATTGCCTGTAATTATATGTATTAGATCTATATCCTATTTAGGATGAATCATTTGTTTTAGTTTTTTAATATTATTAACAGAAAAGTGTTAACAGCGATTTACAAATTAAAGTTGGATACTTGGTGAAAACGTACTCTTGAATAGGATTTCTTCATTTCTAAATAATTCCGCAGCATTTACAATTTTTGCCGTAACTCAGTGCGTGTATTTTTGTCTCTTTGTAAATCAGTGATTTCAAATAACCCCAGAAACAAAAAGCTATAGGATTCGAATCAGAGCTATGCGCT
Organism: Rhamnusium bicolor; assembly: GCA_029963845.1. NCBI lineage: Eukaryota > Metazoa > Arthropoda > Insecta > Coleoptera > Cerambycidae > Rhamnusium > Rhamnusium bicolor. The sequence continues at coordinate 461,922 of JANEYF010001034.1, forward strand.
GGCCAAAGCAATTGGTTGCCGCAACCTATCTAACGATTGGAAAAATTAATGTTAAAAGGTGGTTTCGAACTCGTCCGAAGAATATTGTGCTAGTGCGCCATCTTTCATAAAATACATATTAAATCTAATGGCAAATCGTCCAAGAGATCAATCAGCCCATATTGTAGAAAATTTAAGTACGGTACGGAAATGGCGCTCTCTTATTAAATGTGGATTTTCAGTTTCCTATGCATGTGTGTTTCTAAAGTTAAACATACCCTGATGACTAAAAGTGGTCTCATCAGTGAATAATATTTTGTTTAAAAACATTGGATCAGCATTTTGTTGAGCATGGAAAAAAACGGGCAAACTGTAACCGAGCTGGAAGATAGGCCGGCAGTAATTTTTGAACCGGTGTAAAATTGTATGGATACAGCTTTTCGTGGCAAAAGATTCTAATACTGATGATTTGCTAATTCCTGTACTTGCAAAATATGCCTTGAACTTATTTTCAGGTTTTCCGCTACATGAACCAAAATATTGTTACGTGTTTGCTATCCACACAAACACCTCTATTCGTAGATTCGTTGATTGAAAGTACAGGTAACACTTATTCACTACTATATTTACTAATTAACAATTAACAACAATAGATTAATCACTTTCCTAATTATAATCACAACTGAACACTTATAAGTCTCTTTCGTATTTCTTCTTTACTCGTTCACGTTCGACTTTTGACTAAGTCTCGGCCCACCGTGCGTCTTATTTATACATCCATTCATCCAGTCTAGAGCAGTCCAGAATATTCCCGGCCGATCGTGTACAATTCCAGTCTCATCTAACCAGTCTACACAGTCCAGTGGCGTAACACTGCCCCCTCCTTAAGCCTGAACGTCCCGGTCAGGCAATTCATTATTCCCTGCATACTTGGCTAGTCTCCCTATGTGCACCACCTTCATCTTGGATTTTGAACTTTGCTGAATTCTATATACAACGTCGTTTAGTCTGGTGACGACAGTGTAAGGTCCTTCCAAAGGGTGGTATAGCTTCAGGGACCTGCCTTTCTTTCGTTGTGGGTTGTATAGCCAAACCAACTCTCCCACCTGGTACCCTCCTGAATTAGCCTTAAGGTCATTACGAGCCTTCATACGGTCATTTGTTATTGTAATTAGCTCAAAAGGAGCACTGGCGTTATATTGCTTATTTCTTATTTGTGGCCCCATTCTTGCCACGCAAACTTCACATTGGCGGCACCAAGCCTCCACATCTTGACGACTGTTTACCCAGTAGAAACGTTCTCTTACTTTAGTCAAGGTTTTGTTGATGCTAAAATGTCCACCAGACGTTCCATTATGCACTTGCTGAAGTACATTTGCTACATGACACCTCGGGATTAACAATTTCAAAGTAACTTTCCTCCCATCTGGACTTTCCCACGCTCTCTTCAGTAGTCCATCCTCTACTATAAGGGAGTCCCATTGTGCCCATAAAGCCTTCAGCCCCACTGATTTATTTGAAATGTCCTTCCAATCGGGTCGAGTTCGTCTTTCTTTACATTGCAAAATAGGACCAGTTTCCTTATCGTTTATCTGCGCTTCCCTTAACGACTCTTTTGTCCAATAATCCGGAACAACAATCTTAACGGTCTTCATTATTTGTACCTTTTCTTGTTCTTCCTTACAGTGGCAAGGCTTGCAGTCTTTCTGACACGGTCTTTTGGAAAGGCCATCTGCTATATTCCGCGAAGTACCAGCTCGCCAGTATTCCTGCGGCTTCTCCATTACTGCGACCCTCTCAGGGATGCGCTGACGATAGTTACTCTGAATATGGCCCACTCTGCCACACTTATAACAGCGCATACGTCCTCCACTCTGTCTCCCACTACTTTGCTGTTGGGTTTGTCTCGGATCTTGAATGTTGAGCTCATGACAGTTCCTCTTAATATGGCCCAATTTGCCACACATATAACAATGGATGCCTCCATTCGGCCTCCCATTACTTGGTTGTTGGTCTTTTGTCTGCTGGGAGTTCGATTTTGTCAGTAGTTGGGTCATCATCTTGTATAGATCAGATATCAGGTTTTGTGTTGTGTTGTATGGCTTGTCTTCCTCCACACTCACAGCTCGTACTCTCTGATTTGGTTGTGTGGTATCCTCATAGGCAGCCTCAATCTCCAGTGCATGTACTAAAGCCTCACTACTAAGCTTATGCCTGGCCAACTTAAGAATTCGCCTAACTTCCTGGTCCCTTACTCCATCAATAAATGTACCAACTGCTAACTGTTGTTGAAATTCCATTGGTGCATCAGGATAGGCTAGATGGGCTAATCTTTCTACCGCAGCTTCGAACTCCTGGAGGCTTTCTCCACCTCGTTGTCTGCGTGATTTGAGCTGAGCCTGATATACTTGGGCGAGATGTTGGTCGCCATATCTTAGTTCTAACGCTGCCTCCAAAATGCTAAAGTTTTGTTGCTGTGCGGCAGGAATTGTTTGGAGCAGGTCTAATGCTTGGCCCCTTAGTGCTAATACCAATGCTGTTGCTTTTTCCTCATCGTTCCAGTTATTTGAACGTGCAGCTGCCTCAAATTGTCTCTTATATGTTGACCATGAACTTTGACCGTCGAAGGAAGGTGGTTGTAACCTAGTACCAGACGACAGTACTAACTGGCCACCCTTCTCTCTTAATTGTTGCTCGAGTCGGGCTACTTCTCCTCTGACTTCGGTTATTTCCAATTCAACTTGACTGACTTTTTCTTTAACTTCACTGACCTCTCCTTTAACTTCACTGACCTCTCCTTTAACTTCATTAACTTGTCCTTCGACTTCACAGACTTTCCCTGCGACTTCAGTGACTTTTTCGATAACATCTTTAAATTTTTCAGTGAGGGAGAAAATGGCTGCCTGCTGTTCCTCTAGGCTTCTTTTTATATCTTGGTTTTCCTCCAATCGTCTTATTTCCAAGCCCTCCATCATTTTTCTTAAGTCATCTTTTTCTTCCTGGCGTTTTCTCTCTTGAGCTTCCATAATTTTTCTCTGTTCGTCTTTCTCTTCTTGTCGTATTCTCTCTTGTTCTTCTTTTTCTTCTTGTCGTCTTCTCTCTTGTTCTTCTTTTTCTTCTTGTCGTCTTCTCTCTTGTTTTTCTTTTTCTTCCTGTCGTCTTCTGTCTTGATCTTCCATAATCTTTCTTAATTCTTCCTGGCGTTCTCTTTTCTGTTCTTCCATTTGTTGCACCAATGCTGCAAGTAAGTCTTGTGTTTGTTTCTCCGCCATGCTTCTTGTTGTTGGCATTAACTCACGACACGTAAATCAGTTCAAAATAAAGTTCATTACACTATAAAATCCGTAAAATGTTGATATCACGTCTATTTTAATAATGGATTGTTCCAGAAAAAATCTCGAAACAGCACTAGAGTCTTATTTAGAGTCTATACTTCTTTTGTGTTGACAAAATTCACTTATCTCCACTAATTGTCCAATGGAATGTTCGAGAATTTTCACGAAATATCACTAATAAGTCTTGTTTTGAGTCTATAACACGTTCCTGTTAACACAGTTTACGTATCTTCTGTGGTTTCCAAATCGAATGTTCTAAAATTGTCACTAAAAGTCACTTATAGTCTTGTTTTCAAGTCTGCAACACGTTCCCATCGACACAATTCACGTATCTCCTATTGTTTCCAAATAGAATGTTCTAGAATTTTCCCGAATTTGCACTAGTAGTCCTTTTTCTCAGTCTACAACACGTTATTACTAGCGGCACTCGCGTATTTGCAGCTATTTCTAAATCGAATGTTCTAGAAACTTCTCGAAAATCCACTTTAAAGTCACTATTCAGTCCAGAAATAGTCTCCAAACACTGTCCAGTAGTTTAATTCTCCGTGTTACCACTAATTTCTGAGAAGAACACTGTAGAACCTTTTCGAATATTCCAGAAATTTCTCTTCCAATCCACTTCCGACACCAAATTGTTACGTGTTTGCTATCCACACAAACACCTCTACTCGTAGATTCGTTGATTGAAAGTACAGGTAACACTTATTCACTACTATATTTACTAATTAACAATTAACAACAATGGATTAATCACTTTCCTAATTATAATCACAACTGAACACTTATAAGTCTCTTTCGTATTTCTTCTTTATTCGTTCACGTTCGACTTTTGACTAAGTCTCGGCCTACCGTGCGTCTTATTTATACATCCATTCATCCAGTCTAGAGCAGTCCAGAATATTCCCGGCCGATCGTGTACAATTCCAGTCTCATCTAACCAGTCTACACAGTCCAGTGGCGTAACAATATCTTCTTTTTGGTCGGAAGTGATAATTTTTGGACGGCCCAAATTTTCTCATTTGGAACAAAACGAACCAATTTCCTCTAATCGGTCATAAAGATATCTAAATCTCTCTTCTGTTTTAGTATATTTCCAAATATCCAAGATGCGCACTGCGGTAATAAAAATTATGTAAGACTTATCTCGCATTTTTTCGTTAGAAAACAAATTATGTCGAGGCATTTTTAAAGTAATGTTTTATCCAAATTTACTAAATAACACGACGACATTAACGAGTGTCTGACAAAAACCGAGTGGCATTTCAACAAACAACTACTATGTATATGCAAAAAATATTGTGAATACGTTGCTGCATCCAAAACTTAAGTAGCAATAATTTCGAAAACAGTTAACTTTAGTGATATTTACAAAGTATACCTATTTGATTCAGAAAGGTTGTGTCATTATTTTTTAAAGTGTCATACACTTGGGTATAGAAAATTGCGGCTTTTTTTAAGAAATAAAGGATAACATAAAGAAAGTTTAGTGCCATATCCCCAAAAAAACAACTATGCCGTTACGGACACGTGTTTCGGAGTGATCTATTCCATCCTAGATCAAATTCTTTAGCTACGCTACGCTGATGAGGGGCAATAACTTCAAAACACGTGTCCGTAGCTGCATAGTTGTTTTTTTTGGGGATATGGCACTAAACTTTCTTTATTTTATTTTGACCCCAATAAATCTATATTATTTTCTTTGTATTTGCCAGGTGGAAACGGGCAGTACACATAGAGCTCTATGTGTTGACTGTGCTCATCGAGGCCCCAATTGTGGCACGTGGGAACATGAAGGCACTAATTGAGTATTGTGTACTGTACTTTCCAGCTTTATTTTAGTTCTTGTTCCTGATCTATTCCATCCTAGATCAAATTCTTTAGCTACGCTACGCTGATGAGGGGCAATAACTCCGAAACACGTGTCCGTAGCTGCATAGTTGTTTTTTTTTGGGGATATGGCACTAAACTTTCTTTATTTTATTTTGACCCCAATAAATCTATATTATTTTAAAGGATAACGTAGGTGGTGCCCTCTAAGAACTACACCAAAATTGAAAACGGATTTGAATTTTTCATCCTAAAAGCCCCCACTCACCAATTTTCATATCAACATTTATTTAAAAAACTTCAAAAGTTATGTGAGCAAATTGAAAATGCAATATTGAATTTGACACCCTGTATCTCTGTTAATATCAACTTTTAAGTTTAAAAATTGGTCTCCTAAACTTCAGCTAATATAGTATAAAATAAATTATTGTTAGTCCAAAAATTTGGACGCCGGCTCCGCCTGGCGGATAAATCCTGAACCTTCCATAGAAAAGACAAACAACTCTCGAGAAATTAGAGTTCGAATAGTATTTATGACGAACATTTTTTGATATTTCCAATAAAAATTAGAGTTATCGGTTAAGAACATTTTTTTCATTTAATTAAATGAGAACAAACCTCACAGTAGTAATAATACTTAATAGTAATACAATTACATATAATAAACTTTTCGTTATTTTTCGATCCATTATTATCTGTTTTATTATTTTTGTGAGTAGTAAGTATCCAGTAGTTAAAGTTTGATTGCAAATGTTGGATAAAATATTTTTGTGATGTTGCAAATATGATTCATCTTGCTCTGTTGCTTCCCTAATCTCGATTAGTTGTTCTCCGTCCCCAGATATGGTTAACTGCTGTAGCTCGATGAAAATGGTTCATTATTTTAATTGCTTGTCCATTTGGAGATTATATGTTGATCAATATATTTTTATACCAGAAGCTTCTTTTTTTGGATTCGTGAATAGTATATAAAAATAAATTAAACGACCTATTGAGATCCACTTACTTCAGCTTTGCAAGTATGTAACACCCCGTGTAGTAAAGTTCGCTTAGTAAAAATTCGTAGTTTTTAAATCTCAGTACGAAGGCGTGGGAAACCTGCATTATTTGCCAACCTGCCTCGATTTTAGTTTGAACGTTTTACAAAATAATATAAAGGAAAATTTATATAAAATATATCGCATCACACAGCTCTTATAAAAGGAGTACGTGAGAAATCTGAACAAAACTGTCACATGGTATTTCTAATTTAATGTACATTTTTACTGCTCCATTCACTAACTCAGCTGACTTTGTGGCCGTTCAATAAGATCCTCTTTTTATTGGAAGATCTGACCTTTAACACCGAGATTAGTTTGATATAAAACGGATCTAGTGAGCCCCAGGTGACTTTTTAAAACATTTTCAGGGAGAACCGACGCACCACAAAAGTCATGCGAATGACATTTTGAGTCAGCATTTTACTCTCTCATCCATCAATCTACAGATAGAGAAAGTATTGGCGTCGTAAAAAAAATCAAGTTCCATATTATGATGAAAAAGGACAATAGTAAATTTATTCTGAACAGCATACCATCTGTGAGTTTGTGTACGTCCTTGTCTATGGCGTGATAAATTTTTCTCGAAATCTGAAACTTTACATACCGTGTGTCCCATGTGTTGCAAATCAATTAAGAAATCACGGTTAACTGAAACCGTTTTTGGGATTTTCAAAAAAAAAAAAAAATGAAAATTTTGTGATTTCTCTTTTTGGCTGTAGCCAAGTAATCCTCAGCCAGACAGGTTTTACACTTTTTGGAAACTAATATTTTGGTGTAGAAACGAATGTTCGATATTCTTTTGTTTTTAAGATATCCAAGGTAACATTCGTTTTTCAGATAGCGCTTAAAAGGAGCTTCCAGATGATGTATCACATGCCGAGGAAAAATTGTTTTTCAAGGGATTAATTTAAGAAAAGTTATCCATTGTTTAACGAAACAAAATAGAGTAGGCCATGGAAAATCAAAAAGTTATTTTGATTACATGGATATACCTAATACCAACCACTATAAAAAATAACGGTAATATTAAGGTTACCAGTTTGACATGTTTAAGCAATTTTAATTTTCTGTTAATATACTGAACATAATCGATATGGAGAAAATTTTTTAATAATAGCAAATTAACATAATAGAAAAAATGATGGTAAAGAAGTAAGAATATTTAATAAAATTGTTCAATATGTGCAGGACAGCCATCTTGTTGGAACCACAATTCGTTCATTTCTTGTTCTATAAAAAGTTAACGATAGGCTGCTTCTGTTAAATTGTTGTGAAAAATGAATCTAAAAATAATAATTAAGGAAAGGGTTATAGGCATATCATAGGAGTAGAATAGGAAGAGAAAATGTAATACCTATCTTGCCGCATCAAACATTGAATCCAAATGTGGTTTGAAATTTTCTTTGCGTAGTTACATGCGGATTTTCTTTGGCCCATTGGTGATAATTGTGCATATTAAAGACTCCACAATTTGTAAAACGACTTTCATCGGTCCATATAACTCTCGATTTAAAATCAGGTTGTTCTTCGCATTTCTGATTAAACCAACGACAAAATTCAAGTCTTCGACCAAAATCATTATTGTGGTTGTACGGATAATATTTCCTTTGTTTTAATATTTTGTGTATAGTTGCCTTAGGAATATTTGATTGATTCGACCTTTACTTGATGAAAATCCATTTTACAAATAAACACAAAATAAACTTATGTTTGATTTTCACAATTTAATTCTCATGACAATTGTTTCGCCACACAGTGGCTTCATCAGATAGTGAGTACAAGACTAAATTCTTTATTACAAAGTGAGGGTATATATGAGTATTGCTGCCTATATTAGTAGATTAACCAAATTTCCTTTAACTGAAGATAATTTACACCAAAGAATTAAATTTTATTAAACAAATAGCAGTGAATAATGGTTTTAAAAAACTTTGGATATTAAATATCAGTTGAACTTAAGAAAAAACATAATATTAAAATAGCATTTAAAACTAATAACACTCTAGGAAAATATATGAAGATAAAACTAAAAAAAGAACAAAAAAGTGGAGTCTATAAGCTTACATGTGGTACATGCCCTAAAGTATACATCAGACAAACGGGAAGAAATTTTGGAAAAAGATTGTCCGAACATAAACGCAGTTTTAATAACAATAAATTAGATTCGACGTATGCCAACCATTTACTAGAGGACAATCATTCTTTTAATAATAATTTTGACATTTTACACACTGAAAATAAAGGATTAAAATTGTCACTATTAGAGACATTATAAATCAATAAATTAAAAAATAGTAATATTATTTTAAATGACCAGCTAGATTTAAACTGTTCACCACTGTTAAATATTTTCTAAATTATTTTGTACCTTATTTTATTACTGTTCCATTTTATTACCCAAGATTAGTTAGTTGATACTTATATATTATTGTGATATTGAGGATTGTTGTATTGTTGTATTTTTATTTATTTATATAATTTAAAAAAAATTTGAATTTGTTTTATTAAAATGTTGTAAAAATTGAAAATTTTGTGGTTTATTAAAATTTATGCCCTTGTATACCCAAACTAGCTCAGATTTTAATTTACAAATTTTACTTACTTTTATTTTCTTTTTTCTCTCATTCAGGATGCAGGTTCAATTTGGTTCTTTCTATAGTATAATTTCAAAATTTAAAATCACAAAATCAGTACACATTAAAAAAAACTAAACACTTTCAGAAAACAATAAAGGAGTTGTTTTTAATATAGGTTTTTTTTAAAATTTTTAACAAATATTTACAATTTTAACTTACATTTACCCAACCAAAATTTTTAAAATCTCGAGATTTTACCTTATTTAACCGTACGGTTGACCGGTTGCTTTCTTGAAAAATCTCCCTGCTCTGCAAATTCTGTATTCTCTGCACCTGTGCCGCTATCAGCTGTGAATGCTGTGATTAACCTCGAAATATGGCTTCTGATTCTGTGTTTGCTTCTTATTGTGCTTATTTGTGAATATAATTTGGTTTTTTCTTTTTTTTGATTACCTGGGACCTTTTTTTTCCGATGCACGTTACGACTGAATTACTTTTTTGGATATTACTACTGGATTTCATACAATGGTGGGTAAGTACCTCTTTTATATTAATTGTTTATACTATTAAATCATATATTAACTTGTTTTCTTACTATTTTATCCTTAATTTCAGTATGTTTTATCAAATTACAAATTCTCAAAATATTTTTCAACTTCTCTTCCAAAATTTCAAAAACTCTCCTTTTTTTATCAATAACAACCCACTATCCATTGTTTTCTCTGCTTACTTTAATTTTGTATATAGTAAAATCACCAAATTTCAAAATTGACTAGTTGTCACAAATTATTTTTTTATGTCAAATATTTTTAATTTTGAAAAATAAAAACTTTTATACTACTTTTTTGTTGTTTTTTTTAAAACAATATTCTTTTCTTGATACTTTCCTGAGAATTTTCTGTAAATTTGCATGTGTTACGTTCAGTATAAAAATTTTTATCTTTCACATCTCATTTTCAAAATTTTCTTAACAAATGCCCTATCATTTTAAACAAACTCCTTTTTTATATAACTAGAACTAAATAACTACTGATAACAAATCTTTTCATATCTAGGTTAACATATCTTTACTCAAAACTAATATTTTTGTTTCTACATTTTGTAGGCTGTCGAAATTGGTTTCACCCCTTTTACCACACTTTCACTGTGTCTTGAACTACCCCCACTCACATACGAAGCACTGAGTTTCTCCTTTGTCCTCATGGCATATCTTTGCACATCAATGGATTTCCTGTTTAGTTTTTTTATGAAAATATAGTTCAACTATGCTGTCACACATACAAAAATCAAGAAATGTTTATGTTTCAACCCCAATATTGGAAAAATTATTATGGCATTGATCTAAACACATTACTGCACCCCTGTTTGGTAAGTTTTATTTCAGTTTATATTCACTTTTACAGACCATGCACTTTTTATGTTTCGTTATGAAAGTTTTAAGATAATTTACAATATTTTCCCCTGTTTATTGATTGTTGCTTATTTAACTTTTGTATAAAGTTCAATTACATTGACTCTACACTAGATTTTCATAAATTTCCCCTTTTAAAAGTTTATACTATAACAATTGTCTCTTTTATAGGTGAAATCTTTCCCCTGAAATTATGCAACTTTTAATACTACTGGAGTTAATTGAAGTGAAATTTTTATATGGGACTACATTGGTGACACCTTTTCGATGGCAGGAAATACACAATAGGTCTCTCGTCAGCTCTGCCAGTGGAGATCCAGGACTTCGACTTGACACCTTTTTCTTGTTTTTTATTTGTTTTTCATTAATTTTTATGGCCAATTTGGCTTTGCAAATACCTTACAACTAACTACATTTTTATATGAACAATGAATACTTAATTATTCTACACATATGTTAACAACTAAATTAAAATTGTTTTCTGAAATTGTTCATTTTTAATGTATGCATGCTACTATATTTATTAAACTTTTTAAATTAATTAATAACATTGCTAAATGTGATATAATTCCCCCCAAATTTTTTTAAATTTACTGATTTTATAAAGTGAATTTTCAAAATTTAATAGTTCACATTAGCAATTTTATTTTATGATAAATATGGGTATAAAAGTTCTATATGAAATCTACCTCTAATGGCATCTGAATCCACAAATTTTAACTCATACACATTTTCATTTACAACTTCATTAATCTGATAAGGTCCTTCATATGGCGTTTGTAGTTTCGCACATATTTTATTTTTCTTATTTGAAACTCGTAACCTTTTTACCACAACCATATCGCCTTTTTTTAAATTTTACTCGTTTAGTTATATTTTTTGTTTGCCCTTTTTTAAAGATCTTTCCGCATTGTTTTTAATTCTTTTTATGGCCTTTTGCCTTAATTTTTGAAAGTCTACCTGTTCATCTGTCCTCCATGGGCGTTCAGGTAATGTTCCAAACATTAAAATCACGGGTGGTATTTCCGTTACCGTGTTTTGTACATTATTTAAATAATCCTCTACTCGTGACAATTCTTCATCCCATTTTTCATGCTTTCCATCCACTAACAATCTCAAAAATCTTAATACCTCTTGAATGTACCTCTCAGCAGGATTAGATTTTGGATGTCTGATTGTCGTATACGTAATATTTATTTCTAAATTTGATAAATTGTCTCTAAATCGGTCATTATCAAAATACGAAGCATTATCTGCCAAAATCCTAGTGGGAAAACCTACATCTCTACAATAGTTTCTTAAAATTTTTGTTGTAGTTCTCGCATTACATCGTCTTGTTGCATATAGACGAACAAATTTTGTAAATGTATCTACTACTACTAATACATGTTTATGACCTTGTCTTGTTTTAATTAAGTTACTTAAATAATCAATTGCCACCAATTGCAATGGTGCTGTCGTAATTATATTCCCAGGTTGATTTTGATTTCTAAAGTTTTTTGTTTTTCCCCATACAACATAAATGACATTCTTTTTATTATTTTCTTAGTTAAAATCAAATCTTTTTCAGCATAATAATTTTCCCTGAAAACTAACCATGTTTTTCTTGTGCCTATATGTCCCCAAGTCTCGTGGATGTTTTGTATGATGTCTCGTGCCAGATTCTCCCCAATCACATACACTTCATCCCCATTCATTCCTTTAATTATAAAACCATCCTTAAATTTGAAACCTCTGTAATTTTGTTTTTCTAGCAGAATTTGCCTCAATTCTTCTAGATTTTCTTGACTATTTTTGATTTCAATTTCAGAATATAGCCCTCTACTGTCTCTCATTTTATTTAACGCAATGATGAAATTGTTTGGTCTCTCTATCACCTGTTCTTTTGACCTTGTTAACGCGTCAGCCGTTACGTTTTCTTTCCCCGGGCGATGCCGAATTTCAAAAGCATACTCTTGTATGAGTAGCGACCAACGGTATATCCTATTATTTGCAAACCTATTATTCATTAAAAACGTTAATGCCGAGTGATCTGTTTCCAATAAAAACTTATTTGCAGTTAAATAATACTTCATTGCAGACAGCGAGTACACAATTGCACTCATTTCTTTTTCTGAAATGCTATATCTAGTTTCATATGGCTTTAAAATGCGTGAAACGAAACAGATAGGTACCTCAATTTCCCCTTGAATTTGTGTGAGTTCCCCTGCGATTGCATAGTCTGACGCATCCGTGCGTAAAATAAATGGAAGTGAAAAATCTGTACTATACAACAACAAATTCTCATGAAAACTTTCTTTCAGATTCTGAAATGCTTTCTCTCTCCTTTCGTCCCATGACCATTTCACATCTTTTCTCAATAGTTCTATCAAAGGTACCTCTAGTTCTGCCAAATTTGGGATGAATTTCTTATAATAATTTAACACGCCCAGAAATCCCCTCAACATTCGTAAATTTTTAGGACGATCATAATTTTTTAGAGCGTCTATTCTTTCTTTTTCTATACTAATACCGTCTTGACCGATTTTATATCCTAAATATTTTACACTGGGTTTATAAAATTGACATTTCTCGAAATTTAGTTTTAATCCGGCTCTATTTAGTTCATTTAAAATAATATCCAAATGTTTTCTATGTTCTGTATCATTTTCGGAAAATACTAAAATATCATCAATATAGTGCAGACAGAAAGCTTCATACTGATCTAAAATTTGTTGCATTGCTCTTACTAAAGCTGAAGATGATGATTGTAATCCAAACGGTACGACTTTAAATTGATAGATATGCCCATCTACACTAAAACCAGTGAATTTTCTTGACTGAGGAGCTAAAGGTATCAGCCAGAATGAGTTTTTTAAATCGAGCTTACTAAAAATGACATTTTTCCCTATTCTACTGAGCATTGTGTTTATTACTTGTGGAGCATCAAATTGTTTTTGAGTAATTTCGTTTAATTTTCGCGCATCTAAACATAATCTGATAGATTGGTCTGACTTTTTAACTATAACGAGCGGACTGATGTAATTTGTTTTTGATCTTTCTATTATTCCTGCTTCAAGCATGTTCTCAATTTCATCTTTTACTTGCTCTCTATATTTGAACGGTATAGGATATACTTTGCATTTGAATGGTTTTGTTTCGTCTACTACTAGCTGATGAACGTACCCACTTGCAAACCTTGGTTCAAAATTTATTAACGATTTATATTTTTCCATTAATTCTTCAACGTCATCTTTGTGTTTGTGCACACAATTAATTATTACCCCTCTTTCGCGTTTGCGATATTTTTATCAATTATGGAACTCGTTTGTTCCTTATAAACATTATTTGGACCCGTTTTGTCCTTAACACCTATAAATGGTACGTTTGTACCCCCAAAATTATTTGACGTTCTTTCAAATCAATCTTTGCTTTTATATCTGTTAATAAATTTTCCCCCAATATTACATCGTAACTCATTCCACTTACAACAATAAACTCACCACTCACTCTTATTTCTCCAATATAAAAATCAGTTTGTAATACTTTTGTACATTCCGCAATCTTTTTACCCGTTACATTAATCAAATTTACCTTCATCGCTTTCATTACCCGCTTATTAAACTCAGTAGAATCTTTTTGAATGACCTTTTCATTTATAATGCTTACTTCAGCCCCCGTATCTATTAATGCTGTTAAATTGTAATTTAATATTTTTATCTGAATACATGGTAATGAACAAATTAATCCTGAATCGTTTCCTTGATCGTTTTCCATTGTTATAAATTCTCTCATATGTTGATATGATAGAGAATTTATTGTTTCGCCAGCCTCACCTCCCATTACTGAAAATCCGGCCGGAGTTTACCCTGATTTTCCGGTTTTATAGCTTCCAAATCATTTGCCGATCTGTGTACTTGTACATTTGCCACCTGCGCATATGTACGTCTGTCAGTCTCATTATTTCTGTTTTCCGTCCGATTATAATTTTGATTCCTATTGTTACCGTCTCCCCTATCATTCCTAAAATTCCCATTTCTATTTTCCGTTCTATAATTTTGATTTTGGTATTGATTGTACCTGTTGTCTCCCTGATATCTAAAATTTTGGTTTTGGTTCCCCTGATAATTTCGATTCCATTCCCGTTTGTCATAATTTTGATTATTGTTACCGTATGTCTGTCTGTTATTCAGTCTTCTCCATTCCGTTCGATCATCGTCAATTACCCTAATATATTCGATTAACCCTTCGATTGTTCCGATTCTTTGAGTAACTATGACCTTTCGAATATCATCATCAAAATGCCTGCTAAGATGTTTCACGATTTCTCCCTCATCCATTTTTGGTTCCAAATGTTTCGCGTTGTAATATTTTCTCATGATATATGCTTCCCTTGATAAACCCCCATTGTCTTTATATTTCCCGTTAAATAAATTTGTTTTAACTCTATTCTGGTTATGTTCCCCCCAGTATTTTTGGCAAAATAAACCCTCAAATTCATCAATAGTTTCATATCTATCCTCAATTAACTGATACCAAAATTGTGCTTCGCCTCTCAATTTAGAATGAATGCAACTTTTAATGTCAATGCCTAGCGGTAATGTTTCAAAATATTTCTTAAGGCGTGACATAAATATTTTTGGATGAATTCTCGCATCCCCTGCAAAATATAACTCACTGTTTTGTGCCTTTTGACACTGTGCATACGCTATTGCACTAGGAGAACTATCCCCTTGAATATAATTACCCCTCTGACATAATTTAATCCTTTCACTCATCACTTTCATTCGTTCCTCATATTCTTCGTCCCGTCTGTCTGTTATCCTTGTCAAATTTTCAAAATTTTTCTCTATTTCCCCTGTTACTTTGCTATTTATATTTAAATTTAGATTATTTACTTGTTGTTTAATATCTTTCGTCTCATTTTCTAAATTTGCAATCCTAACATTTGACTGCTTAATTTGACATCTTACCTCATTTACCTTTACCTCTACTTTTTCTTCTGTCCTTCCAAACCTATCCGCTATCTGTGCAAACCTTATTGTCATCTCTTCTTCATGCTTTTCCTGAAAACTTCTAAAAATTTCCCTCACATTCTCCGTAATTTCCATCTTAATTGTCTCTTGAATTCCATCTATTCTTTTTTGTAATTTTGTCCTGATTTTCTTTCAGTAGCTTCTCTATGTTTTCCTTGGTTTCTTTTGCCCCTTCTATTCTGTTCTTTTCCATTAATTTTTCACTTTCCATCCTGTTCTTTTCGATGGTTTCCATTAATTTTTCATCTCTTCCTATCCTGTTCTTTTCCATGGTTTCCATTAATTTTTCATCTCTTTCTATCCTGTTCTTTTCCATTGTTTCCATTAATTTTTCATCTCTTTCTATCCTGTTCTTTTCCATTAATTTTGCGCTTTCTTTGTTTTCTTCCATCATCTTCCTCATCATTTCCATTATACTTTGATTTTGTTCAGCATCTCCCGATTGTTGTTGGCTTGTTTCTTCTGTTTTATTTGTCGACATTTTGTCTTGTGACCTAAGTTTCATGTACTTTTATATGTTTAACTTTTTGTGTTCTGATTTATTTATTAATAGCTATTATACCTTTCTAGCCCCACTTTGGGCTGGCTACTTTGTTGTGATAATAAGGTTTTGTACGTAGGTTGCCTATTTTTGTTATGTCGAGCCCCACGTTGGTTCGCCACTATATTGTGATATTGAGGATTGTTGTATTGTTGTATTTTTATTTATTTATATAATTTAAAAAAAAATTTGAATTTGTTTTATTAAAATGTTGTAAAAATTGAAAATTTTGTGGTTTATTAAAATTTATGCCCTTGTATACCCAAACTAGCTCAGATTTTAATTTACAAATTTTACTTACTTTTATTTTCTTTTTCTCTCATTCAGGATGCAGGTTCAATTTGGTTCTTTCTATAGTATAATTTCAAAATTTAAAATCACAAAATCAGTACACATTAAAAAAAAAACTAAACAATTTCAGAAAACAATAAAGGAGTTGTTTTTAATATAGGTTTTTTTTAAAATTTTTAACAAATATTTACAATTTTAACTTACATTTACCCAACCAAAATTTTTAAAATCTCGAGATTTTACCTTATTTAACCGTACGGTTGACCGGTTGCTTTCTTGAAAAATCTCCCTGCTCTGCAAATTCTGTATTCTCTGCACCTGTGCCGCTATCAGCTGTGAATGCTGTGATTAACCTCGAAATATGGCTTCTGATTCTGTGTTTGCTTCTTATTGTGCTTATTTGTGAATATAATTTGGGTTTTTTCTTTTTTTTGATTACCTGGGACCTTTTTTTTCCGATGCACGTTACGACTGAATTACTTTTTTGATATTACTACTGGATTTCATACAATGGTGGGTAAGTACCTCTTTTATATTAATTGTTTATACTATTAAATCATATATTAACTTGTTTTCTTACTATTTTATCCTTAATTTCAGTATGTTTTATCAAATTACAAATTCTCGAAATATTTTTCAACTTCTCTTCCAAAATTTCAAAAACTCTCCTTTTTTATCAATAACAACCCACTATCCATTGTTTTCTCTGCTTACTTTAATTTTGTATATAGTAAAATCACCAAATTTCAAAATTGACTAGTTGTCACAAATTATTTTTTTATGTCAAATATTTTTAATTTTGAAAATAAAAACTTTTATACTACTTTTTTGTTGTTTTTTTAAAACAATATTCTTTTCTTGATACTTTCCTGAGAATTTTCTGTAAATTTGCATGTGTTACGTTCAGTATAAAAATTTTTATCTTTCACATCTCATTTTCAAAATTTTCTTAACAAATGCCCTATCATTTTAAACAAACTCCTTTTTATATAACTAGAACTAAATAACTACTGATAACAAATCTTTTCATATCTAGGTTAACATATCTTTACTCAAAACTAATATTTTTGTTTCTACATTTTGTAGGCTGTCGAAATTGGTTTCACCCCTTTTACCACACTTTCACTGTGTCTTGAACTACCCCCACTCACATACGAAGCACTGAGTTTCTCCTTTGTCCTCATGGCATATCTTTGCACATCAATGGATTTCCTGTTTAGTTTTTTATGAAAATATAGTTCAACTATGCTGTCACACATACAAAAATCAAGAAATGTTTATGTTTCAACCCCAATATTGGAAAAATTATTATGGCATTGATCTAAACACATTAACGCACCCCTGTTTGGTAAGTTTTATTTCAGTTTATATTCACTTTTACAGACCATGCACTTTTTATGTTTCGTTATGAAAGTTTTAAGATAATTTACAATATTTTCCCCTGTTTATTGATTGTTGCTTATTTAACTTTTGTATAAAGTTCAATTACATTGACTCTACACTAGATTTTCATAAATTTCCCCTTTTAAAAGTTTATACTATAACAATTGTCTCTTTTATAGGTGAAATCTTTCCCCTGAAATTATGCAACTTTTAATACTACTGGAGTTAATTGAAGTGAAATTTTTATATGGGACTACATTGGTGACACCTTTTCGATGGCAGGAAATACACAATAGGTCTCTCGTCAGCTCTGCCAGTGGAGATCCAGGACTTCGACTTGACACCTTTTTCTTGTTTTTTATTTGTTTTTCATTAATTTTTATGGCCAATTTGGCTTTGCAAATACCTTACAACTAACTACATTTTTATATGAACAATGAATACTTAATTATTCTACACATATGTTAACAACTAAATTAAAATTGTTTTCTGAAATTGTTCATTTTTAATGTATGCATGCTACTATATTTATTAAACTTTTTAAATTAATTAATAACATTGCTAAATGTGATAATATACCCTCACTTTGCAATAAAGAATTTAGTCTTGTACTCACCATCTGATGAAGCCACTGTGTGGCGAAACAATTGTCATGAGATAATTAAATTGTGAAAATCAAACATAAGTTTATTTTGTGTTTATTAGGAATATTTGTTACGCCTGCAATTTGTCGCACTGATATGCGGGGATTATTGTTAACAGCTTCGAGAATATTATTTGTGCGGTCAACATTATCAATATCTCTTTTATTACCAAGACTTCCGTAATTTAACAAATTGCTTACAATTTTTCCAAAAACTATTCTGTATGGTTGCATTCTCTCCGGAAATGTTTCTAAATAGGGAGCCGATGCGTTTTGCGAATTTCTATTTACTTTTTAATAAAATTCTAACATCAAATTTTTCTTCATTTGAGAGTTTGTGCGCCATTTTGCAATAATCACACTCTTGAACAGTAACAATAAGTATTCTTGAGTAATTTACAATAATGCCACTACTATTTAGTGAACAACTGTCAACTAACAGTAATGCTTATTATTTGTTTTAAACCACAGCCTACTAAATTTTACTGAAAGGTATGTTTTATTAAAAAAATATACGTTAGGTCTTATTGGAAAACCCTTTATCTTGAAGGTACAAAGTAGAACTTTATTGATACTCGTAAAATGGATGCAGCAGAAAGGGCATTTCTCACGAGGGCCCAAAAAGTTGTGGCGTCAAAACAAAAAAACTTTCAGAATGAGAAATTGTATCGTAAAGGTCTCTAAAAAAATGTCTCACCGGATTAACTATTACAAAAAAAAAACGATATATGCAAATGAAATTAATAATTTTAATGAAAGTTATTTATTTCGTCTATTTCAAATAGAATATGATAATGAGAAAGTATACTGTCGAGCTTTGACCGACTTTTCATGTCGGAATATCACATAAATAAATATAGTTTAAAAAAACTAAAAAACACGCTTTTAAAGCACATCAAACTAAAAAGTGAAAAATAATTATTAATATAAACTGAAAACAATAATGAACGAAAAATACTAGTATTATTGTGAAAAAAAGCGTGTGGCGCTTTGTGCCATATTTTTCGTATATCGAGCAACCCACGCTTTTTTCACAATAATACTAGTATTTTTCGTTCATTATTGTTTTCAGTTTATATTAATAATTATTTTTCACTTTTTAGTTTGATGTGCTTTAAAAGCGTGTTTTTTAGTTTTTTTAAACTATATTTATTTTTCACTTTTTAGTTTGATGTGCTATGAAAGCGTGTTTTGTAGTTTTTTTTAACTATATTTATATTGCTTATTGATGCTGATATCATAACATATTACGATCCAACAGATATTTCTGAAAAAAAATATTTTCTTATTTCAGCCATGGGATTTGAACTCACGCCCGAGGAGTCCGTCGTTTCGCGTCGACTAAGACTTGCCCGCTCGGCCAACGACCGAACTGAGAATCACGGAATATACTTACAATATTAAGCCTCTTGCTCTCACGCAGAGGATACGTGAGGAAAGGACTGGCGATCCTGATCAGGATAATGATATAAACTTATCAAATTATTGTATTGTTACCGGTTCTTCGTAAGTGTACAAAGTTTCAATTAAATCTGTCCGTTTAAAGTGGGTCAAAATCGAGTCCAAAGAGTCGGTTACAAACAAACAAACAAACAAACAAACATACATACAGGTGAAGCTAATAAAAGCGTGTTAAAATCAAATTTATGAACTTTTCAAAGGGTCATAGTTCTGTAATTGTACATTAACACAAACAAATGTTTATAATTATACAAAGTGTTCCCTAAGCGATGTCGAAAATTCAGGTGATTCCATTGATGATTTTAAAGAAATAAGTTCCCATAAACTGGGTCCGTAAATACTTGCAGAGTTATGGCCCTTCAGTTTTGAAATTATTGGGGATATATGCCAACAGAATCAAAATTTTGTAAATAAAATCTTGTCTTTTGAGGAAGCTACTTTTATGTTACATGGATCACTCTATAGACATAACTACCGTTATTGAGCCTAGGATAATCTTCACTGAGTGATGGAAGCACACATTCAGCGACCGTAGAAACTGAATAGGAAGAAAAGGATAATGGGTAATGCCCGCAAAAAAGGATGAATCTGTCGACACGTATTTCTGAGTCACTACTCGTAATCATTGACGGCTATAAGTTGTAAAGATAGGCACAACTTAGATTCAACAACACAAAGGAAGCCACTGACAGGAAGCCAGTCGCACATTTGTGGCTGCAATTGAGAGACCCCGTGTTTACAGGGCAATAGACAATATTGCCACGGAGGCAACTATAGCTACCTGCGTGGTATTCCCTACCCAAGGTTTAGAGTAACAAAGTATAGAAGGTTACTGCGGGATGAGATGTAATAGGAAGAAAAGGATAATGGGTAATGCCCGCAAAAAAAGGATGAATCCGTCGACACGTGTTTCTGAGTCACTACTCGTAATCATGATGGCTATAAGTTGTAAGGATAGGCACAACTAGGTTCAACAACATAAAGAAAGCCACTGACAGGAAGCCAGTCGCATATTTGTGGCTGCAATTGAGAGACCCCTTGTTTACAGGGCAACAGACAATATTGCCACGGAGACAACTATAGCTACCTGCGTGGTATTCCCTACCCAAGGTTTAGAGTAACAAAGTATAGAAGGCTACTGCGGGAAGAGAAACTGAATGTTTGGGAGAATATCATCGATAATCAATCAGCAATCACATTATTGGCTAATTTCATTTATTTATGAAATTTAGTCAATGGAAAAATATCTGGATTTGTTAATCCAAAATGCCATTTAGATAATACGAATATAAGCTATTTACTTCAATAAAATATTAGGTTCCAACAAGACGGGGTACCTCCTCACTTTGGACTAGAGGTTAGTAATTATTTAAATGACATTTTCCCAAACAGCTGGATTGGCTGTAGAGTGGCTTGCTCGATCTTCTGATTTGACCCCCTTCTGATTTCTTTTTATAGGGTCATATAAAAAAATCACGTATACAATGAATGACCGAATAACGTTAGAGCCCGAATTGTTGAAATGAGCAATCGGAAATGTGTCATTTATGGAACGGTTGGAATTTTGTTAACAAAATATCGGGCGACATTTTGAATATTTAACACTAATGTCAGTGTTTTATTTATGTTAATTGTTAGTCGTCATAGTTGGCTGTGATTTGTTCTGCTATTGACTGCATGATCAACTCTTGTCAGATCTGATGAACAGGTACAACACAGGTCTTTCGACCATGTTCTAACAATTACTTGAATCATGTGAAACGTCAAGCATCAACTCAACCAGACATATTTATTTTTTATTTTCCGGAATCCAGTTAGTCTTGCAATTGAATTTATATAACTTACTATAAAATATATAATTTTTTTTCTCATTTAAAAACCATTTTCAAAGTCAATAACTGACCCAATTTTTGTATTTCCACCCAACAATGCATAACTGCAGCAATTCCAACAATTTTTTGAAACAAAATTAATCAATTTATTCTAAAAACATTCACCGACATGTTAGGATAAAACAAATATCGAAAGAAAATTAGATGACTCAACGCGAAACTCATCGTCTGTCTATCTAATTTCATGGCAATAACCACTATTTCTCTTGATGTTTAAATAGTTGCAAACATAAATATTATGTTCAGGAATAAACCATCTTATTATAGGTAGACTTAGATTTTTCATTAACAAAGAAAACAAATGTATTTGTATCTTTGGAAAGTGAATGAGTTAAAATAATGTCAGCATTTTATTTAACCCCAATATTTTTTCTAATATTTTTTTTATCATTAAAATACATTTAAGGAATTAATAACTATTTATTTATACAATCCTCTCGTAAATATGGTGTTGGAATTTGTCGCTAGTTTGGGGTTTGAAACAATGTATAGTTTATTTCAAAGTTATTTGCAACATCAAAAACGTAGGCTTCTTTGATGGCTGACGTTTTTTATGTTGCAGAAAAATCTATTTCACTGAAATATCCCTTAGGACAGTTGTTGATTATGACTGTCATGGTCACGTCCATTTTGTCTAAAAAGTTCCTCTAGAATGTGTTTTATTTTCCTATGTCGCTAAGTTACAGTTAGAAGCAAATAGATTGTCAAAAAAATAGCTCTAATAGTGACAAAGAAAATGAGAAAATCGACATAGTCAAGTGAAAGAAAAGTTGGGAGTCTGTGTCACAAAAACCATCTTTAAGAAGAAACAATATAATAATTATAGATGAAGACAACACAAATTCATCAAAGGAAAAGGTTCTATTGGTTTTATTTCAACTGAGAAATACCTACCTAGAACAAAATTCTAAATGCACTTAAAGGAGATGAAGATGGTCCTCAAAGAAATAGCAAGAAATTATGGAAAATTCTGTGAGAAATGGATTTTGGCTGGAAGAAACAAAGCAGAAACCACTTTTCATCAAAAAGGATGAAATTATTTGTTGGGCAAGAAGCTACTTAAAATTAATACAACAGTTTTCTAGCGAAAATAATAGTTATTTATGGCACAAGTGAGTAAAGAAATACTTTATAAAATGTCTTTAGTCACGCGTATCATACAATCTAACACCTCTTTATTCAAGTTTATATATGTATAATTTTTTGCTTTTGAATGTAATCAAAGTGCCACTAGGCTGGTGATTCAATTTTAATAATATGATGCAGCGATTGCAGCATAGACTAGGAATCGGTAAGGTTGTATACGCACCGGCAGCAACTTTTTGTAGCGCAACGTTTCGCAACTTTTTTGTTGCGCAACGAAATAATGCAATAAAGTCGATCTATCTTCTACATGCAACATTTGGGTCGCAACAGGTAATAAATTTAAGTTTATTCATAAGCATCGTCCAGTGACAAGTGTTTTTTTGGTACAGATTTTGACGCTCCCCCAAACTCATTACAGATTTTGAACAGACAAAATGGATACGCAAACAGAGACGACTATTTTATTGTGGCAATTTTTAGAGCTATTGGATGAACAAAAGAAAAATAGATTTTGGGTTCACCCGATTAACCAAAAAAGGAATATCCCTGATTTGATTCGTGAGTTAAGAAAAGATCCCGAAAAATTTTACAACTATTGCCGAATGAGTTCTTTTTTCTCCATTTATAATAACACTTGTTTTTAAAAATGTACTTTACCCCACGAATGTTGTGAAGAAACTGACGACTCCTCTTCGGCAGCGCAACATCGCCCTCTTGTTGCGAGACGATGCGAAACGTTGCATGGCACCGTTGCACGCAGTGCGCGCCCGTTCCATCTGATTCCAAAGCAAATTTGGAGCGTGCAACGTTGCGCAATGTTGCGAAACGTTGCGCTACAAAAAGTTGCGGCCGGTGCGTGGCCACCCTAAGTGTTCACATCAATTTATATGTTAAGTTAACTCGTGGCTCTGTCGAGATTATCTCAGTGGCGTATCACTGAAACAGTAAGGTTTGAAATTTGTTTTTACTTTTTAAAAATTTTTAGCTATTAATATATTAGCAATGCGTAGTTATATGTTTCAGTTTCTTTCCTTAATATTTTTTCTGTTTGAAAATTTACCCTATTTCAATATTGTCAATATTTAAAATATATGCGCTAACAAAAGCGCGCGCGCACCTATGTCTAAAAATGCAAATAAAGCTGTGAACATCTCCACCAGTTCCCGCTCCGCACTTTGCGCTTCCCATGTTGGCGCCTCAACACACTGTGATTTCCATTGACAAACTTTGTCTATATTTTATTGATAGTTAAGGATTATTTTCAGGGCAATGTTGGATTGGAGATATTACCGTATCACTGCGATAGAAATAGTGTGAGCCCAAGTGAAAAGTTATGTAGCAAGAAAAAATATTACATTTAAATTGAGATATTTGGAATCATTTTGAAGAGGTTTGGAAATAATTAACTGCAGAGAAGTGATGTTAGTATGTGTGTGTATAGAGCATGTAATGAAAGAAGAGCAGAAAATGTGGGACTTTGACAATATCATCGATTAAACAATAGAACCAATAGTTATTTTGTTAGGAACGGATGACAAATATACAGATTTTTTGGAAGACAAACTGTTCCAAACCATGATACACATTTTTATATATGCTCGTATATATTACAATAGTAATAAATAATTATTAATCACATGATTGGCACTTTTAAAATAATCGGTCCATACACATAACTATGACTAATGCAGATAAATCAGTATCGCATCGGCCAACTATAATAATTATTAGTAATTAATAAACCTGGCAAGTCATGCGGCTATTCAGTGGTGCAACAGCAGGTAGACAGATATCTGGTGAAAAATGACCGGCTGGGGGACAAATCGAAGCGAACCACGAGCATAGTCCATTGTTGTATGTCGTAGTGTTTACACGCTATTTTTTCCTCTCCGTTGTATTTTATGTTGTTGTATTGTTGATAATTTTATTTGTTGTATTTTATTGTTGATATTAATTTAATAAAATAAGTCAGATGTGTGCAAGGGAAAAAAACGGTCATACGCTGACAAAATGAATAAATTTATCAGCGAATTACCGGATTTATTCTATAATGGTGCCACAATAATTTGTAAGGTGTGCGAGATAGACCTGATATGTTGGGATAAATATGATTGTAGGCGTCACGTAAATACTGTGCAGCACAAAACTAAAAAAAATTGCATTCGAAACCACAGTTTATGTTTGATTTACTGTTAATGCCAATTGCCTGTGATGTTCCGCTGTACATACTCGATAAACAATCATTTCAGGAGTTCTGGAATAAATATAATTCCCAGATGACGTTAATAAGTCGCGCAACGTTGCGTAACTATGTACCAACTGTACGCAGAGACACAAATAAGATCAAATGTTTAAAAAAATACACGGCTGTGGTTATGTGTTGACGAGACGACAGTTCGTAAAAAAATCTTTTGTAAATGTTATAATGCGTGTACTTGACCCTCTTACACCGACATTTCCACTATTACTAGCTAGCAAAATACTAACTGAGTGTACTTGCAAAACAATTACGCAGGTGGTGCTGGAGACGTTAGAAAAATTTGATGTCAACAAGTCAAGGGTTGATGTTTGTGATCGATGATGCTGCGATAATGCGTTTGGTAGGCCGTTCTCTTCAAAAACACGGTTTTAGGTTGGTACATTGGTACATGTTACGTGTAAAGTGCATGCTTTACATCTTGTAGAAACTATCGACAAGATTTTCCAGAGGTAGATGCATTAATATCAAGTACAAAAAAAATGTTCCTTAAATCTCCTAAATATCTTCGCGCATTTTACAGCAAGTGTTCCGATATTCCCAAACCACCACAACCGATTCTTACACGTTGGGGAACATGGTTGAGGGTAGCTTTTTATTATGCTGAATATTTACAACAAATAAAAACTGTGATACTGCAATTCATTCCTGACGACGCTGCAGCTATTAAGGAGAGCCAGACAAAATTCGAAGGTATTTCCGCTTTAAAAACTATTTACAAGAACAATAATAGACTACATGACGCCATAGAAAACTTACAAAACAGTGCGTTGTCATTAGCGGAGTCACTGCAAATAGTGGACGAAGTAAATCGATTGCTACACTCTTAGGTGGCGCAAAAAATAAACCCTTTAGAGAAAAGTGCACACGTGTGTTAAAGCAAGACACTGGTTTTACCAGATTGAGACTACAGATTTTCTCCAGTTTGTGATAACCACGGTAATTCATTAAGCTAGTTAAGAGGGTAAGTTGTGCATACATTATTATAAATTGTAACAGTTTATTGCTTTTGTTACTTGTTAATTTCTTTTATTTCGCTTATTATGATGCGTGCGCCTATGTCCCGCCGCACGTTTCTGCCAACTCAAGTGTTTAACTCAGTGTCAAGTAAACTTTTACTTATTTGTAAGTGAAACATTATGACGCTTGGAATCTTAACAGTAGTGATGCGTTATGCATACGATAGAATTAGTTTTATTTAGATTTAAAGAACACATAATTTTTACATAATACGTTTATATTAATGATTCTTGTTTAAAAGAGTTCGCAACAAATTTACACAGAGATGTTTTTATCTGCTTTTGATCTGTGTGTGTGTTTAGTCATCTTTTGATGGATTATTATTAATTTAGTATCTTCAATTTGTTACACTAATAATATAACCAGATTTTGATAAAGGAAGTAGGGATCACTGCCTAAAGCCAATTATTTTAATTATTTTAGGTTACAACAGTTTCTTGCCATCATAATTATTACTATATAACACACTCACTATACTTTGCGGGTGCAGTGAAGTTATAACCATAAGTGGTTAAGACCACTCGGGTTTCATTAAATAAAAACAAATTTAATTTTGAATTCATCCAATCAGAACATAATGTGGTACTTACTACCTGGTGTTACCACTTCTGCACTCGAAAGCCCTAATGTCCTCACGGCTGTCACAATGTATAGTGGCGGACAATAAAAAATGTGACAGCTATTCTTGCGTAGTGTAAAACTGACTTTTTTAAATTTATTATTTCATTAATATGAGGCATAATTTCTATCTGTATTTTTTTAACAAATTTAAATATCAGATATTGATTGTTTCATTAATATGAGGTATAATTTCTCTGTGTATTTTTTTTGACAAATTTAAATATAAGATACCGATTGTTGTCGGAATGCAACAATTTTAATAATCCCATTACAAGCAACTAAATTTCAGAATAAATCTGTGATTTGTCCAATTTTATCCGCAACCATGATACAAATAAACAAGATATGATAACACTAGATAGTCTCATTTTTGTTTGGTTCTGTGCATGACGTCACACGGTTAGATTAGATTAGATTATAAGGGAGGAGCTGGCTAGTTGGCCTTGACCACCGCGACCCCCTGTGGGTCTATTGTGGAGCTCCTATTCATTTCCTTAGAGCTCCTTATCCAGCTTTGTCCTTTGTATCAGACTCCACAGCCTTGATAAGGGGCTCTTAGTGTAGCTGTCAGCTCTTGGTTTTTGTTCCCCAAGTAGTTGGAACCTAAGTCTAGCGAGGCCTTCACAGTGGCACAGCACATGGACTGAGGATTCCTCTTCCTCTTGGCAGAATCTGCATGTTGCATCCTGTACCAGACCCAACAAACTCATATGTCTATTGAGTCGACAGTGTCCTGTTAAAAGACCTACTATTATCCTAATGGCCTTTCTATTTTGGCATAGTAGATCTTTCGTAAATTTAGCCGATCTTTCTTTAATGAACTCTTTGGCCTGTCTCTGTTGCGGGAAGCTCCTCCACCATTCCAGAGATTTATTTTGCATCCATTCCTCAATAGATGTTCTTATGCCTGGCTTGGCCATGCCACAGAAGGGTTCAGGTCCTACTAAGGCTGTGGATGAGCCTTCTCTGGCCAGTTCATCCGCCTTTTCGTTACCTTTATGACCCTCGTGTCCTGGCACCCACACCATGGTCAGTTTATTTTGACTTCCTAGGTCTTTTAGGGCATTCACACAGTCCCACACAAGCTTTGAGTCAACCTGCATGGAACCGATTGCTTTTAGTGCCGCTTGGCTATCGGAGAAAATGGCTATCGACTGATTGACAGTCCCTTGCCTTATTATTTCCTTTGCACACCACTGTATCGCGGCTACTTCAGCCTGAAATACTGTGGCGTATTTTCCTAGACTTAACGAGATTTCCGTTTTAGGCCTTATCCCGTAAATCCCAGCTCACGGTTAGTAAACGTCCACTTTTTTCAAATGAGGTCTGCGATAAATGAGACAAAATAACCAAAACGTAAGATTCTTTCTAGTTACATTTCAAATATTGAAATAAAATACGTAAATAAGAGTGTATAAAAATATATCGGGTGACATTTTGAAAACTTGCAGTTGCTATATCTCTAAAAGTAAAGAAGATATCAAAAATCGCCCTGAATTCTTTCGGTGATATGGAGGGGGAACTCAAATACTGTAATAAGTGACGCACCACCACCCACCAGTCAGCCCCAGCTACCCCAACTCAAAAATCTTATATGGCAACCCCCTGCTTTGATTAATGCTTTCCATCGATACCAAATAAAGTTTAGTTTGGTTTAGTAGTTTTCAATTAATTCATGAATTTTTTTTAATTAATCTACTTTATAACAACTGTTCAAAATGATTTCCGTTATATCGTAAACAATAATACAGTCTATTTTGAAACTCCTGTCGAATGTTTTCAAATACCTCTCTGGGAATAGACCGGCATTTTTGAATAATTTTTTGTCGTAGTCCATTAAGTGAGGTTTTGTTTTATAAACAACTGACATTAGATAGCTCCATAGAAAGAAGTCCAGAGGAGTTAGGTCTGGTGAGCTTGGAGGCCGTTCTATTGGCCCTCTTCTACCAATCCATTTATTTGGGTAGTAATCGTGCAACCACTGCCTAACTGGGAGTACGTAATGAAGAGGTGCTCCATCTTGTTGAAAATGCAGCAAATTCTCAGTTAATGCAAGATTCCCGTGAGCGTCTTCTGGTTTTCCAGCTCATGTACTATTATTGGTTCGATGGTTCCTTCCAGCATATCAGCATAAATATTGCCATTTAAATTCCCATCAATAAATAATGGACCGATGAATGGAACCCTCTAATATACCTGCCCACAAATTTATTTTCTCAGGATGCTGCGTATGCTCTTCTCTGAAAACGTGCGGATTTTCATCACTCCAATAACGACAGTTATGTTTATTAACTCGCTCGCCCATTCAAATAGAAGGTACATTCACCACTAAAACAAAAGTTTTTCACAAATTGAGGCGTAGCTATAATTCTGTTCGGCATTAATTCACAGAACTCAATTCGCCGATCAGAGTCATCATCACAAAGCTCTTGATGAATCTGCATTTTATACGGATGAAATTTGTGATTTCAATACTTTTCGAACCGACTCGCGTGATATCCCTGTTGTTGTGGCTGCTTGACGAGTAGACATTGTTGAATAGATGGCAAATTGTCCAAGAACCTCAATTTGGGTTGTTTTATCAAGTAATCTTGGTTGGGTTCTTTTCTTATTGGCGACAGATCCAGTTTCTTCAAATTTGGAAATTAGTTGCTGGATATAAGTGTGGATTATATTTCTATCAGGATATCTCTGGTTGAATGATCTAGCGGTTCTGAAGGCACAACGATTCTCAAAACCATAAATGAATATTATTTCAACATGTTCAGCCCTGGTGTAACCTATTATTAGGATTGAATAGACAAATCGGTCACAACAATAATAACAGCTTGGAAAGACAATATTATAACTATTTACAAAAAAAATTCGCAAAAAATTGCATACAAAGTGCGGTAAGGAACTAGGTACATACAGCTAATTCAGACGAATTTATGTATATACAATCAAATCAATGGGATGAGTTAAATGGTGGCGGACACATCGACGTCAATCACCAGCACGATGTGCGTTATAACGTTCTTCCGCTATCTTAGTTTTTGTCGCATTCTGTATAGAATTTTTGCTTACATTTCTTTAATTGCGACAAAAAGTTGTGCTGGCGCGTGGCAGTTTTTGCTCCCGGGCAAAACAATTAGGTCGGTGCTGCAAGTAGCGTGGCTGTTGTGATAATCAAATATGCGGCCAAAGTCTGGTGTTTATTCTGCTATTCACGGGTTCATTGGAAAGCACTTTTCAACTGCTTTTCAATAAGGCATCACAAGTAGGGGGTTGCCATTTAAGATTCTTGAGTTGAGATAGCTGGTCGAGGGGGTGGATGATGATGCGTCACTTATTACAGTATTCGAGTTTCCCCTTCATATAACCGAAATGGTTCCGAGCGATTTTTGATATCTTCATTACTTTCGGAGATATAGCGACTGCAAGTTTTCAAATTGTCAGGTATGTTTAACAATAGCCTTAATAAAAACGAAAATTTACCCGGGGTTTTGATCATATTTTAAGGGTACGAAGGTTGATATGTTCAATTTTCCTAAGAAATACTTCCAAGATAATGGAAAATTTCGAGAAGATTAGATAGAAGTTCAATAAATGTAGCTAAACATAACACAGTCTGTACGGATAAAGTTGCCAACCAAGGTATAAATATCGTCAGTATTGTCTTAATGTACAATCACTGAGATATAAAATTGACGAAATAAAAGGATATTTTGCACATACAAAAATATATTGCGACATTTTATCTTTTACAGAACACTGGTTAAGATCAGATAAAATAGACAATGTAAATATTACCCACTATATATACAATGGCATCACACTTGTATGCATTTTTACATTATAAAATAATGATTTTGATAATACAACCTTTGTTAAATTTCTAGGGATATATTTAGACCCCAAACTATGTTGGGAAATTTAAATAGAAGAACTAGAAAATTAAAATAAGTGTATTCGCTGCTATTTTACATATCGACTAATTTGCAGTCAAACTTTAAAGTTAACAAAAATTATTCTGAATATAAGAAACGAACAACCTTGCAGAGACATGCACATAATTATTTTTCAAGGGATTAAGACTAATATTTCCAGTCCCTCAATAAACTTTAAATAGGTATAAGACAGTCTAGCCTAGCCTGGCTAACATTTAGTTCTTGTAGATGAAAAGATAAACTGGATTTCAAGAAGACATTTTGCTGCAGTACAGGCAATACGTATTTTTAAAACTTGCTTTTAGCGTCAGAAGATTTTCTAAAGCAGATGAAGATGTTGATTGTACAGAAAAGGTAACTTACTCTCTTGCGCCAGACTTAAAATTTAAAAGTTTTTATTGGCATAGTAACATTTTCTATTATGTTATTAATAAAATGAATGCAGCCCCTTCATCAACATTAAGTGGCGCCACTCTCCCATTCTTTGCGTTATTTAACAGTACAGTAACCACTGGGATAGCTTGAGAGATTTATACCTGGATAAGAAACAATTGGTCACAAATTAGAATTATTTTTGGTCATATTCTTAAAGATAATCTGAAAATTCATGTCCTAATAGCCCTTTAATCATTGTCATAGACATGCACATTATAATCCTCATAATTCGAATCGTTATCAAATAATATAAATACAACTTTTTTTAGGCATATAGTTTTCGAAAATGTATGATAATTGATAAAATAACTAAGTAAGTTCTGAAAATAGTTATAGAACAATTATACCCTTTGATTAATTTTGTTCACTCGGGCAATTATTATAGCTCTATGAGACGAAGTTATAAAACGTTTTCCAAGAAAATCGATGTCTTCTATTATGCAATATTTATTTTGTACCTACTGAAGTTACTGATTGATTATTGTCAAATCACTACTTATTTAACAAATCAATTTGGATTCAACTACTTCAAATCAATCTATTCCCCAATAAAATAATAACTCTGCTATCGATATTTAATTTAAAAACATCTCTCAGATTTCATCTCTGGCGTTGCATGATAGATTTATGGCATATTACTGTGGGATGATTGATTATCTTTATGAAAAACCAATCATTTACATGTAATTTGATGACATGAATCTATAGGTGATTAATCTGGTGAAAACAAACAAAAGCTCCTGTATCCTGTACGCGTCACATTTATTTTTAAAATGGGGTTTAAATAACGTTGGGAAAAAAACAAACTTTTATCGCATAAGGCAAATTTATTAGTCTGATTGACAATCTATTATTTGACATATGCAGGGACGGTACAAGGATAAAAGGCAACGTACAAGTTGCCCGAAATTCGAGCCTTACTAATAGAATCTTAAAAGTGTTCGCAGCAAAGTGCATATGCCATGCCGTGACATTATGCGTGGCAATAAGGTTCATTAAATATTCATCTGAGATTCAAGTGATTGATAAGTGTTTTCATAAATAGATAAATCTTATATTTTGTCAGTGTTTTTATATTCACAATTTTTTTAAAGAGGCTTGATATACCTAAAGGATTAATAAATCAAATATAATGAAGTAAATATAACTTTCGCCGACGAGATTCGCTAAAAACTCTGCTAGTTAATGGAATAGCTGTGCTTATGGATTGGATTTGTCGAAGGGGACTTCGCGGACCTCCAGATCCGACGGACCTGCTCACCCCGAAAAGTCCGTATTAACCTGGTGTATGGGTGGATGGCTATTCTTTAATATCTATACGCTCCTGACATTATTTTGGAGGGCTTCCCTCTCGCATGAGACAAGAGATACTGAGAACAGTTTTTTTTGCAGGTTAGTGAAGGCCAAGTCACTTTTTGGGTATAGTTCTTAATGAAGAATTATTTCGCAATAAAAGGGGCTCAAACTCAAGTTGCTAGGTGTGTCTAATGGCTACACTTTAACACGATAATTACTGACTGAGCTACCATATTGTCAGGTAGTTAAAATTCAGAGAAGTTTCCAAATTGAAAATGATCCGATAAAATTTTAGATTATCTGTATCAGTTTTGTCAAAAAACTAAAATTAAATTGTGATAATTATTGCCAGAGCGTGAATGTGGAAAATCCAAAACACTTTTCCTCGTAAATGTTTATTTAGCTTTAAGCTACCTTTGTAGATTTTGTTTTAACGTTGTGCACAATAAAAAGACGTCGTGAACATGGCCAGACGAACAGACAGACATACATTGTGTCTCACTTAAGACTGTAACACATATAACTTTTTTAGTTTTTATACGAATTAAACCAAATTGGTCTCAAAAGATAGCGATTATTAGGATCTACTTATGACCACAAAATCATTTATCCTCTTTAAATGCAAAGAAACCTGCGATACAAGATTGGATGAAAAAAAATAAAACAATCATATTTTCCTATGAAAAAACGTTATTAATAAAAGTTGTTCGGAATCATTCAAAAAGCTTGAATTCAAAGTTTGGTTCAAATTTTGAAATATGTAACTTTTGAGTAAAATTTTAGTCTCATATTACAAAAACATTAAAGAATTAAATACCATTTTCTATTAAACCTACACGTGCTCTGATACATGCTTCTATTCGTTATCTGTTATTTTGCAATTTCGGCACTAGCTTGCACTATAAAGTTTTCCTATTTCTGTCTATTCCGAGATTTATTTATGTTTAGAAGTTCCATAAATAATTCCAGGGGAATGAGGTCAGGTGATCTAGGAGGCCAATTCTTTAAGGGACTATTTCTCCCGATCCATCTTTGGAGAAAGTTTTCGTTCAGCCAATTCCAAATTATATCAGTGAATTGTGGATTGGGGCAACACTAAATTGAAAATACATGTTGTACGTAATAAGAGGTAAGTTTTCAGTTTCATTTGTAAATTCATCCTGTAAAAAAATTAAATAAATTTCTGTCAAGGAAATATGATCCAATTATACATTTGTTATTAATATCGCACCACACATTTGTCTTTCCTGAGTCGTCGACAGTTTATAACCCAATGGTGGGTTTTCAACAGACGAATGTCAGGTGTTCTGAGCACAAACTGTACCATTAGTTGTGAAAGTAGCTTGATCAGAAAATAAAATGTTTCTAAAAAATTCCCTTTATCAAAAACTGTCCCTGACACCAAAGAAAATATTCCAGCCACCCTTCTTCATCACTCTCTTCTAATGTGTGTAAGAAATTAGGCTTGTAGGACACAACTTTTTTCGATGTAGGCATCGTCAAATTTTACTTTTGTCGACATTTTCTTCCGCTACAACTTGGATTTTCTCTAACCGAATAATTTTTTCATCGTCTGCATGATCTTTGCTACATTTTACTTTTGTTCTCCAGTCTGTCTCATTAAATAATGCGTTGAATCGTCATACTGCATATGAGTTATTGGTGGCCGGTCTGGATTGTCGAATTTAAATTCCTAAACAGCTTCTCTTGGGGACCTCACATTGTCACCAACTTTAACAATTTCTACTTTTCCGTAGTTGTAAGCAGTTTAATAAAAATTAAATACGCCACAATCGTAAAAAGCAAAAAAGTAACATGATATTTACTTGACAACTCTTTGACAGTTACATTAACAATGTTTCACTAAAAACAAAAGTCACAGCATGCTTTTCGAAACGAGAAATCTGCATTAAATGATATTTTGTACTCTTTTATTAAAATTTTAAAATTTGTTAAATTGAACCAAACATTGGAATCAAGCTCTTTGGATGATTACGACTAACTTGCGATAATAAAATTATTTCATAAAAAATGCATAATCTTTTTTTCATTCAATCTTGCATCGTGGATGGCTTTGCGTTTGATAGGAGTAAATGATTTTGTGGTCATAAGTTCAGCTTAATGAGTTACCTCTATCTATTGAGACCAATTTGGTTTAAATCGCATAAAAGCTAAAAAGTTATGAAGTTAGACACACTGTATCTCAATCGATTTAGAGACAATATTGTTTAGCCCAAATAATATGATCAATAGTATTTATTAATAAAAATTTAACAAAAAGTGGAAATAATGGAATAAGCCGGCATGTAAGTAATTTTTCTACTTCAAGTTCAATTAGTGAATGTATAATAAATGAAATAAGGTAACACCACCTACAAATTGAAAGCGTCACGTTAATAAGCCTGTGAACTAAAACACATGTTAAAGTCAGTATCAATCACGGCCCCTTCGGACTGGTAACGACGACGCATGGTTTGTTTATAGTGATTTAATGCTATATGCTCAAGAATTTTGTTGAGATGAGTAATTATTATACGGGATGGGTGTGTGTCTAATAAATTTGCTACCAGCTTCATGGAAATTAGTTAAAAATACTGCCTATTAGATTATTTTTTTGGTAGCGGATGAGCGGCGAATTTGCTCGCATCTTTCATAAAACTGGGATTTTCCTGTATATGTGATGTAGATATGATAAAGATGAGTATCCCAAGACGAAGTTGGAATTTGACCACATTTTCTGGTTAGAGAAGCCAGTGACAAACACTGATGAGTTGATCTATCTTCTTGCGTTGATTGATTGGTCTTGGTTGGTAGCAGTAATAAACTGACGTTAAATTGTGAATAAAGAAGCTGACAATCAAAGAATTATATTATGGACCCATTTAGTATTAACTTATATTCAAGAAAGTATCCTCAACATTTCAATAATATTACTCAGTTTGCAAAAAAATGCTGATTGAAAACGTAGAAACATGGGGGGGCGTTTTTATATTTTCCCACTGGGCATTTAAATTTTGATACAATTGTCCATTAATTTTGTTTTAATCACATATGCCTTGGAAACTTGTATCTATATTACACAAAATTGCAACTATCAAATTTTATTAACGAGGGATATTTCTCAAAATAAATAAAATCGAATATCATGCTGTCATAAAATTCTTTACAAAACAAGGAAAAACAAAAAAAATTCTTTAAGAAATGTTGGTTGTGTATAAAAAAGAGCTGTCTTTTCAAGCCAACTACTTGCAAGTGGTCAAAACTGTTTACATATGGTCAAGAATCATTAGATGATGAGCCCCGTGCAGGTCGCCTTGTTGCCGTGAGCACTTTAGATGTCGTTGAAAAACCAAGTAAGTGTCTGGTGCTGGACGATGCAAAATTGAAGAGGCGGCAATTAACAGATTTATTAGACGTTTCAGAAACCATGGTTTTCAGACTTATACATGACTATCCTGGAATGACAAAGGTTAGTACAAGATTGGTTCAGCGAATGCTTTCGCCAATCCAAACGCGTGTTCGGGTGGAGAAGTGTGAATAATTCTTGGCGAATCGAAACATGAGTCGATGCAGTGACATGTTAAGGGGTTCAGCCCTTCCAAGAAGTTTCAGGTCACCCCTTCTGCAAGAAAAATAATGGCAACCATTTTTTGGGACTGTCAGGGAATTTTGCCTATTGAGATTCTATTAAAGTGAAAAAGACGTGGAAAAAACCCACGAGAGGTGTTTTGTTGCTCCACAACAATGCACCAGTACACAAGACTTGCAAATGCTGTTGTTGCTGATTGTGGCTTCGAATAAATGAAACCCACCTTATAGTCCAATTGTCCAGATTTAGCACCCAGTGACTATTGGTCGTTTCTGAATCTCAAAAAACACTTAGGGGGACAAAATTCAGGGACAATAAGTTATTTTTCCACTAAATTTTCGTTAGACATCTTACTGTACTCAAATTATAAAGATATATCTTAAAAATTATTACTAAAAATCGTTAACAAACAACTGTTTTTAGCTTACATTATTAATGTCAGTTTGGTGTAAGTGGAAAGGCCTTTAAAAGTGTTCATCTGAGGACCACTGAAGAGCTCGGGATTTGTAATCTCGGTGTTTTACGCATTTAAAAAAGGAGATCAATTAATATGTCCTGACTCAATTGATACTTAATACTGCAAGCAGCAATTATGTTCAATGCCATTCTTAATAAACCAACATCCCTTATATCAGTTAGGTTAGTTATATTGTCGACCAAAACTAAATGACATTAAAGCGAAAAATCTACACTCCTCTTAAAAAAAACAAAAAGTTTTATTGTTTTCTTAGTTCGCATCCTATTATCAAACAAATGTCATTCATTAATTGCACATTCTTCTATTCACTAATTTCAGATATTCTTCAGTGAATTTTACTATACTGCTCCTAAGCACAAGCCGCCACTGAGTAATCAAGAAAAACAACTGAAACTGTTCCAACACTAAATTGCAACGCAGTCATAATGTCATAAACGACAAAAACGGCCGATAACATAGCTTTAAGGCACATTAGCTTTTGTTTTATAGATAATAAAGTTATCATTACAACCGACTTAATAATTGTTGCATGCATAAATTATTCCTATTGAGGCACAGTAACCATAAAACTATGCCGGTATTTTATACCTTAATTACCATACCATGCTACTTACTGATAATGAAATATGTTTAAAACAATACACGACTGCGTCCTCTATTTCACCTTTGTCACATAAATGGCATAAGCCTCGACAAATCGTCGTTTTGATAACACCAAACGAATACATAATGCGATACTACTTTCAGCATGGACAGCAGTTTAGTTATGCGTGTAATGGACAATGAAATGCCAAAGAAAGATCTTGTAAATGTGGTAAGGACTATTACTACTACAGTACAAAAGCTCAAACACAAATAACAATTTTTAATGATTTACGTCATTTTTTATCACCCATAATGAAACTATCAAAAATAAATAATTATATGTTTTAAATAATTACTTTAGTACATATAGCGAATAGTTGGACAGACATGACATAATCATTGAACTGAAGCAACAATTCTTATGCTATCATCATTACAACTTGGTTTTGATATTCTCCGTTTTTGAAAGCAAATTAAATACCCCCACAGGTAATACATTGTAAATTGTAACAATTTCAGTTACAGTGAGTGGTTGGAACTTGCTGTTCGGTATTTCCACTGGTGGTTCTAGATCCAAAAAATAAGAAAAATTGATAATGAAACCAGGACCAAAAATGCATTACCCAATCAAGGTGATCAAAAACAGTTTAATATTAATCGGTAATTAATCAAATTACTCTATGCAATATTGAAACTGACCTATTTTGAAAACAAAATTTAATGTAAAACTAACAACAGAAGAAGTAATACTTATTTTAGGGAAATGAAAAGTAATATCCCCAGCACCAGTTCTTAGGCATCTCTGAAATATTTTTAGACCCATCGAAACCTCAAAGCAACAGTGAGATCTTCAAATTGTGTTTTGAGATATTTACATGAATATCATGTTGTACTGCAGTAACACTTGGTTATTTCTAGAACGAAATGTGACTGCGACACAGTTGATAAACCAGTGTTTACTTTTGAAAACGTGTTAATAAAGAAAACTGTAACAGTGAGATAACATTTTCAAGATAACCCAGTGTAACTTTGAGGTATCGCTATGTTCATTAGGTGATTTTTTTAACACGCTTTTATTGGCTTCACTTGTATGTTTGTTTGTTTGTTCGTTTGTTTGTTTGTAACCGACTCTTTGGACTCGATTTTGACCCACTTTAAACGGACAGATTTAATTGAAACTTTGTACATTTACGAAGAACCGGTAACAATACAATAATTTGATAAGTTTATATCATTATCCTGATCAGGATCGCCAGTCCTTTCCTCACGTATCCTCTGCGTGAGAGCAAGAGGCTTAATATTGTAAGTATATTCCGTGATTTTCAGTTCGGTCGTTGGCCGAGCGGGCAAGTCTTAGTCGACGCGAAACGACGGACTCCTCGGGCGTGAGTTCAAATCCCATGGCTGAAATAAAAAAATATTTTTTTTTCAGAAATATCTGTTGGATCGTAATATGTTATAATATCAGCATCAATAAGCAATATAAATATAGTTTAAAAGAACTAAAAAACACGCTTTCATAGCACATCAAACTAAAAAAGTGAAAAATAAATATAGTTTAAAAAACTAAAAAACACGCTTTTAAAGCACATCAAACTAAAAAAGTGAAAAATAAATATAGTTTAAAAAAACTAAAAAACACGCTTTTAAAGCACATCAAACTAAAAAGTGAAAAATAATTATTAATATAAACTGAAAACAATAATGAACGAAAAAATACTAGTATTATTGTGAAAAAAGGCGTGGGTTGCTCGATATACGAAAAATATGGCACAAAGCGCCCCACGCTTTTTTCACAATAATACTAGTATTTTTCGTTCATTATTGTTTTCAGTTTATATTAATAATTATTTTTCACTTTTTTAGTTTGATGTGCTTTAAAAGCGTGTTTTTTAGTTATTTTAAACTATATTTATTATTACTTTTGGATCTAGATGTACTAACGTGTATAGAATTTTACAAAAAACTCTTTAAAATTGACTGGTCTCTAAGGTCGCTAGATATAACTCCCATTGATTTATTTCTCTGAAAGTGTATTCTCGTACACGAAACATTACTAAGAAATTACGAAAGATGGAATTTACTGATTTTTCTAAAATAACGTCGAGTTATAAACGAAATATACAGGGTGGTGATTTAGTTACGTACAATATCCATAATATAATCCAAAAAAACCTTTAACATTTAACGCAATTTTTCAAAATGTCCGACAATAACAATCTGACATTGGCCGGCTTGTTATAAACATTGTATTGATCGTTCAATAATTTCCGAACTGACATTTTCCATTTCGATCGTATTCAATGCATATTAGGAGACCTATAAAATTGACCATTGTATTCATAAAATAATAAGGAAGCCATTTTTTTTTTTTAATAAAATTGACGTTTAACCATTTTTCAAAAAATATTTGCAAAATATATTTAATAACAATATTATGAATTTTGTGCTGAACTAAATTACCACGTTGTATATTAGAAATGCAAAAATGCAAAACCTAGTAATCGTTAAGTACACCAAAAAAATAGTATCCTTCAATAGCTCAAAACCAAAATGTCATCTTTTTAATTTTTGTGAGATATACTATTTAATGGATGTTCACCTAAATTCTTTATGCATTACTGGGTGTTCAATTTCAATGTCAGACAGTACATTCTATTCAGAAAATATATCCATCTACTATATATGCACGCGATGTAATATAAATTTAGAGATATATTTTGTGATAGATTTGTCAATATTCTGTAAAAATTTTTCTTTTAGAGCCTACTTTTCTTTTATTCTGAACAAGAACAGAAATTTACTACTCTAACAAAGTTTCCACAAATTTTAAATCATAGTTACATTCGATATGTTTTTCGACAATCAAACTGCTATTATCTATGGCCAATGAGGGCTATCGTTGTTAGGCTCACCAGTTGGCGCCACTGCGCTAGAGTAAGGTAGCTGTCAAAAGTAATTGTTAGTCCAATAAGTTTATAGGATTTTATTATAATTATTTCGTACGCCAATAAAAAAAACTTGTTAATTATGCCTCAGTGTTGTGCAGTTCCATTTTGGTCGGAAACAAAAGGCGGAAATATGTCTCCGAGAGACAAAACTCGCCTAAAACAGTGGCTGGTAGCGATTCGCAGGGAGAACTTTACCCTTTCGAAACATTCACGTGTTTGTAAGAAACATTTTAACCCTGACGATTTATGCGTTACAAATGGAGCCTACTACAGAAAATCGTAAGTAATAATCATGCGCATTCGTTGTATTCATCATGCTCATGCTTGATATAACCTAACTTTAATGACATAAGACACCTCTGATAGGTACAATATTTTCCCTACTGAGCAAGTAAATTACTATTTTCCCCTTCTGTCATCATTGTGTTATATGTTTTTCAGTTATTTTTTATAAAAATCACTAAAAACCCGCGTTAAAAAGTCATAATAAACATTAACGTTCAGTGACATTTACCTCATCCTACACTAGCGCCTCTCGTGGTGAATTCAAGCGCGGTAGCCCTTATAAGTCCCTGTCTCGAAAACGTCTGTCGAAATAATCAACGAAAAGGCTACCATAAATTTTAGACTATACCTACCAAAATCGATCTAAGAAAGAGAATTGCAATAATGGGTATTTTGATTGATCTGAGATGAAAGTGGATTGCTTACATTTCGAAAACCTTTTTCATTTTAGTATTTTTGGTGAACAAAAAATATATTAAATAGCATTATAAAATAGTTATTTCAGATTAAATTTAAAATGTTTCATGATTACGTCACTAAACGCAAACTAGGGAAATCACCAACAATTTGTTCGAACACTGGCAAGATGGTACTCCTATTATTCTGTTGTGATTCCTGTTTTAGCATTTTTGTTTGCGTATTTGTTTTAAAACATTCTAAAAGTACACAAATACGGAACACAAATATGTAGAAGGTAGATCAGATAATTTATCTACTATATTTTTACAATAATTAACAAATGAAAAATGAGGTCACAGTCAAATGTCAAATCTGGTACAATACCATACAACTGCAGATTATAAAACATTCGAAAAATAACTACATTTGGCACTCCATTTGGATTTGCGTTTAGTGACATCACGAAAGTTTGATTTATTTACTTTTTCAGTTTAAACGAAAGGAAAAAAGACAAGTGGCTTACTTTTGTCTTTAGTTTTCGATTTTCAAATAAAAAAGGTGGGAAAATATCCCACTGTAACTAGATATTTCAATTCCCTTTTATTTAATTTTGAAAAAGTAATCTACGTTTAACTGAAATGTTATTTAAACAACGCTGTTAAAACATTTTGAAGTTTTAGTAACAAACAGAAATTATGGATTTTTAATTACATTTTTAATTGACTTACGTCAAGAATATCTTACGTGGTAAAATCCTGAGCTTTATAACCGTTAAACCATTAAAACTGTTACATATAAATCGTTATTTTATAAACCCATATACGTATACTTATAGTTTAATAAGTATAGAGAAATAAATCAATTTGATTAACCCTTTCCAGTAGCGTTCCAGTTTCTAATATGTATAGGGTAAAAATCCAGCTATTAATCTTTAAACAAAAAAAAAAACTAAGTTTCACCAATGATTAGTTATGGAAAAATATATATTGTTTATTTATAAGAATTCGATAATAAGGCTATCCTAAAATCTTGAAGCTTCTTAAAAGGAGAGTAGGTAAATAATTTTACGTCTCATTGTTGCCAACATAAGTAACATTAAAATAATCAATCCATGGTCAAAGAAGATTGTTATACAAAACTGTCCCATCACTTGGCATAAGTTCTAATCGACTTTACTGGATTGTTTGTTTCTCCTGAAAGGTGAAATATATATACCTACCGACTTCTATCGTAATGATTACAAACTGCTCTTGAAAAACCCCCATTGCACTGAAATGTATAAAACTCATAAAATAAATATTTTATTGATCATAAAAGTGTCTTATTATTAGATGGAATGTGCGCAACATAGGATTTTGCATTATGTTCATCCCTAAAGAAAATCACAAATTGTCTCAATTTTTACATTTGCAGAAA
This sequence comes from Rhamnusium bicolor, assembly GCA_029963845.1. Taxonomy (NCBI): domain Eukaryota; kingdom Metazoa; phylum Arthropoda; class Insecta; order Coleoptera; family Cerambycidae; genus Rhamnusium; species Rhamnusium bicolor. Next base: position 503,663 of record JANEYF010001034.1, read on the forward strand.
TCCTAAAGTAAAATAAGTTGGTACCACTTCTGCTGCTACTACTTTCATCATATTTAATGTATCACCCTCAATTTACATGTACATGTGTAAAAAAATCATTGGTATGCAGTTAAAGAACCCTAGTTTGCCATTTATGACATGCTAACTACACTACTATTTTTGTTTCAAATGTTTTGCTAAGACTAATAAATCTTTCAATTGAACTTATACAACATGTGTATTGAATTATTAGGCATAGGTTTCTTAAATGGCAACGTTACAATGTAAACCATAAGCTGGTCAACGTTACTGTTAACAGAGCAGAGAATTAATTTTCCATCTAGCTATTGTGCGGTCAATAGTGCACACTGCGAGCGATACGATACCACAGATTGTGACGGTGCTTGCTAGTATCCGTCATCGCGTTGTAGATTAATTATTAGAGTTGGCAAATCGGTCTGCAAGTCACGGATGGAGCCAGGTAGAGAAATACCCAAATACGTACGCGAGACTTGTTTACTATTATGGTAAAGACTAACATTCGATTTTAGTCTATTGTTATGCCTCGTGGTGTGTACAACGTAATTTATTCCTCTCCGTTGTATTGTTGAAAATATTATTTGTTGTATTTTATTCTTGATATTAATTTAATAATAAAGTACGTCAGACCTGTCTAAGAGTAAAAAACGGTCATACGCTGACAAAGTGAATAAATTTATCAGTGAATTCCAGAATTTTTTCTACAATGGTGTTAAAATAATTTGTATGATGTGCGAGACAGATCTGATGTGCTGGGACAAACGTGATTGTAAACGTCACGTAAATTCTGTGCAACATAAAACAAAAAAAAATGGCGTGCTTTTGATAACACAGTTTATGTTCGATTTACTCTTAATGCTGATTGCCTGTGATGTTCCGCTGCACATACTCGATAAACAACCATTTCAGGAGTTCTGGAATAAACACAATCCCAAGGTGACGTTACCAAGTCGCACAACGTTGCGTAACTATGTACCAACTGTAAGCGAAGACATCGCAAATAAGATCAAATGTGTACAAAAAAAATACACGGCTGTGATTATGTGTTGACGAAAGGACAGATTGTAAAAAAAAATCTATTTTAAATGTTATAGTACGTGTACTGGACTCTCTTAAACCGACATTTTCACTGTTACTAGCTAGCAAAAGACTAACTTAGTGTACTGGCAAAAAAATTACGCGGTTTTTGCTGGAAACGTTGGAAAAATCTGACCTGTCAAAAAGTCAAGTATTGATGTTTGTGACCGATGGTGCCGCGACAATGCGTTTGGTAGGCCGCTTTCTTCAAGAAGACGGTTGTAGGTTCATACTTGTTACGTGTAAAGTGCATGCTTTAAACCCTGTGGCAGAAAGTATTCGACAAGGTTTTCCAGAGGTAGAATCATTAATAGCAAGTACACAAACAAGTGTTTCTTAAATCTCCTAAACGTCTTCGTGAATTTCAAAGCACGTGTTCCGGTATTCCTGAACTACCACAGCCGATGCTTATACGTTGGGGAACATGGTTGAAGGCAGCTTTTTATTATGCTGAATATTTACAACCATTAAACCATTAAAAGCTGTGATTTTACAATTCAATCCAAACGAGGCTGCAGCTTTTAAGGAAAGCCAGACAAAATTCAAAAACTATTCACAAGAACTATAAAGGATTACATGACGGCATACAAAACTTACAGAACAGTGCGTTGTCATTAGCGGAGTCTCTGTAAATAGTGGACAAAGTAAATCGACTGCTAGACTCTATAGGTGACGCAAAAAATGAGCCCGTTGGAGAAAAGTTCGCACGTGTGTTAAAGCAAGACACCGGTTTTACCAGATTAAGACAAATTTGTGATGGTACTGATGGTGCATCTGCAAATCCGTTAAGTGAGTTCAAAGACTATTTTAAGTATACACAATCAATAGATGTAGAACGGTCGTGCTCAAAATATAAACATAATTTTTCACCACATCGAACATTACTCTCGGAGACAACCATAGAAACATACATAATGCTGCAATGTTTTTACAGATCTTTTCCAGTTTGTGATAACAAAGCTAGTTAAAAAGGGTAAGTTGTGCATATATTGTTATAAATTGTAACAGTTTATTGCTTTTATTACTAGTTAATTTCTTTTATTACACTTATTATGGTACGCCTATGTCCTGCGGCGCATTTTGCCAACTCTACCTATTAGTCTTCCTTCAGTGTACTATGTCTAATACTTTAATACACATAGTGTATACAGTTTTCAATGTGTAGCATATGGAGGTCTCTACTTGATTATACTCCTTTTAAGTTAAATATATGAACTAAACATTATGTTCAAGATTTCTAATTTGTTTCGAATTGACGCAATGTTGACCAAGACTTTTTACAATAAAATTACTTATATGTGGTTTTCAATGTAGAATATGGTTGTCTGTTTGATTATATTCATCTGAAATTAAACACACGTATATTGAATATTCAAAAGAAGAATACCATTCTTGTTTTAAATTAATTTAACATTTGTTCCAGTAAGGCATTTTTAAGTTGAAATTATCCATCGTCTTATATTTAAAATATGATTGTTTTCATTTGATATAATCCTCTCAAGTTAAAGAAATTTTTCGAGATTTTGCGATAGTTTTCACGAATAAACATATTGTTTCAAGCGAAGAAAACCCTTCCCTTTTGAATAAATAATACATTAAAATTTTTGAATAAATTGGTATACTCAGAACAAGAATACTTTTATCTGTGTTTCTTCAAAAGCGATATAATTTGGCTTGTATGATTTTTCATTAGTTTTTGAAAAAAAAATCCTAATCTAAAGCTTTGAATGAGTTAATGCTTTCAAACAGGCACTTTTTTACTCCCATGGAAAACTGATTGAAATTACCACAAAACCGCATATCCACGCAGACAATTTTATGCCGTTTTTATGTAGATTCAAATTAATTATTAAGTGGGGTGATAAAGCGAGGCTTTTATCTTGAAGCATTAAATGAACTTTTATTAGCAATCCTCATGGGGTTGAAAAACAATCAGCGGTTAGAGTCCAACAATAAAATTTTAAAAGGGGTGTAATATGCCAGACCTTTATATTATTTTTGCGGTAATTACGAAGCATAAATGACTCGACTCAGATGTCTCAAAGGGATGAGAGGTTGTGGAATTTCTCATTTTTTATTTTGACTAATTGTCCTGTCTTTCAAGTATTTAAGTTGTGAAATACAGACGTTAAAAATGTCTAGAAAATTAATTTTAACTCTTCATTTTTTAAAGTTAAATTAGCTTCTGTACATTTCCATTATGAAAGTAATATGTAAATTTATTTGACGGGTAATCTCTGCGAAGAGAAATTTTATATTAGGCTGTTTCATCAAAGTAAAAACTATTTAGTATTTTTAGTACTTTTAACAGAGGAATAATAAGATGGTAGTAATAAAATTTAGAACAAAAACCAATGCTTTTACTTCAGCGCAGAAAGTGTAACTTTTCCCACCGATTTTCCACAGTAGTGGGAAAAGTGACAGAAATGTCTCCTTAAATTTGGGTTTCCTAATTTTTATATCAACTAAATCTATAGTCTAAGCAATATCGTGTTAATTCGACGATGAAAGGTTACCGTCCGCCAGTCGGTAATCAAAGAGACTATATGAGTACCATACTTTTTTCTCTTTTGAAATTTTTAGTATGGCGGGCGGATCCGGAGGTGGGGAACATTTTTTGTTTTTGATCAAATGGTTACCGACATTTGTCCACACAGGTGGTTGGTATATGTACTCCACATACCCTAATTACGCTGGCAGACAAAACTTACGGTCCGCGCGTGGTAACCGGAAATTGAAAAAAAATTTTTTTTAATTATCGGACCAAACCTAGCACAAAATGATTGTATTGATGTGTACAGTACTGTACTCTGGTGCCAAACATTTCTATCGTCGGTTATTGAACAATTTGCCATCACAATGGCGAAAAATGGATCAAAATTTGAAATGTTGCTAAAAAATAGTTATAATTAAAAAAGAAAAACGTCTGCCCAGATAGCTTATAGTTCACAAAGCACTAAAAAAACCCTAACCATGGCTGGCAAATATTTTTGCCAAATTTAACCCCTAAACCACCACTTAAAGGATTAAAAAAACTCAAATTTTTCCTATTTTCTGCTGTAATGACATATCCAAAGGACGTTTTTTAATATTTACAAAAAAAAGTGCAGAAACGAAGAACTGAAAATTTTTTAAACCTTTTTAAGGGGTGGTTTTGCGGGTTAAATTTGGCAAAAATTTCTGCCAGCCAAGGTTAGGGTTTTTAGTGCCTTGTGAACCATAAGCAGACGTTTTTTTAAATTTTAATTATTTTTTTTATCAACATTTCAAATTTAGATGGCAAATTGCTCAAAAAAACGACCAATACAAATATTTGCCACTATAGTACAGTATTGTACACACCAAAACAAACATTTTGCGCTAGGTTTGGTCCGGTACCTAAAATTTTTTTTTCAATTTCCTGGTTACCGAAAAAAAAAAAGCAAAAAAAATGAAGATTTTTTTTTATTGGAAACCTTTTTTTTTTTTTTTTTTTTTTTTCCACTCCCTTAAAACACCCCCTTTTTCCGCCCCCGCTTCTCCCCCCCCCCCGGGAATCTTTTTCCCCCCCCCCCCCCCCCCCCCCCCCCCCCCCCCCCCCCCCCACAAACCCTAAATTTTTTTCTCCCGCCTTCCTCTCCCCTCGCCTTTTTTTTTTCCTTTTAATTTTTTTTTTCCACTCCTTCCCTTTCTCTTCCCCTTTTTTTTTTTTTTTTTTTTTTTTTTTTTTTTTTTGGGGTTTTTTCCCCTCCACCCCAATTTTTTTTTTGTTTTTTTTTTTTTTTTTTTTTTTTTTTTTTTTTTTTTTTTTTTTTTTTTTTTTTTTTTTTTTTTTTAAATTTTTTCCCCTTTTTTCCTTTTTTTTTTTTTTTTGCGTGTGTGCTTTTTCCGCCCTCCTCTCCCTCCCCCCCCCCCAGGGCCCCCCCCTTTTTTTCCCTTTTTTTATAATGCAGAGGTTTCTTTTTTTTATCTTCTCCTTTAAATTTTTTTTTTTTTTTTTTTTTTTTTTTTTTTTTTTTTTTTTTTTTTTTTTTTTTTTTTTTTTTTTTTTTCCCCCCCATCCCTTTTCTTTCCCTTTCCTCTTTCTCTCCCCTCCCCTCTCTCCCCCCCCCCCCCCCCCCCCCCTTCCCCCTTTTGCGCCGACCGGAAGTTTTGTCTGCCAACGTAATTGAAGTATGTGGGTACATATACTAACTACCTATACGGACAAATACCCGTAACCATTTGATAAAAAAAATGTCCCTCCCTTCTTATCCACCCGCCATACCAAACATTTCAAAAGAGAAAAAAATATGGTACTCATATGGTCTCTTTGATTATCGACTGGCAGACGGTAACCTTTTTTGGTCGAATTTGCACGCCATTGCTTAGACTACTATAGAATAACTATTACTGATAGTCCAAGCGATTACCGTCGGGGACTCTACCTGATAACAACATGTCAGGCCAAAACATAATTAAATCAATGATACAGTGGCATATGAACACTATGGTCGCAAGTGCAAAAAATAGGCCACTTGCGGTTTGAAACGTTTTTCTTCATTTACGTGAAGGAATGTCAAAATCATACTTATATAAGAAATAGTGAGGGGTCAGTTGTGTAATAAAAACTTGGTGTGCCATCCTTTAGCCGCCTTAAACTCATGGCACACTGACATGAAAGGGTAGTTTTGAGGTTATTGATCTACGTCATGAGAGGTCAGAAATTTTTTTATACCATCAAAACTTCAAATTATTCTCTATTCAACTGCATTGGTGTGCCATTGCCGATGTGGTCGCTAATATACGTGTAAGTATCTCATTCGCAAGTGATGACATTTATTTTTTTTAGACAGTTTATGTGTATGTATGTAGTTTTATGATTATGGACGTGCTAGCCAATGTATATGTTATTGGATAATTATTGTGAAAAACAGCAAATAAGTCAGTATTGAAGAAACTGTTGATCAGAGTATTTATTTTATGTTAATCAAATAACAGATTATAATATAAACGCATTGATTATTATTAATTGAAATTTCATGACCCATATAATGTTTAATCCAACATTATTTTACATTTTTAAAGAAACAAAAAAGAACAAAATTAACATAAGATAAACGTTAATACTTTCTTTAATAATTGACCTATTTATTGTCTTTCACAATAGTTAACTGTTTTCTAATATTATATACATAGGCTAGCAGAATCACAAACTACCTAAAAAATTTCATTACTTGGGAACGAGATAATCGATCGTTTAAAATGGTATGCCGCATATTTGCGATCACCTCAACAACAGCACACCAATGTAGCTAAATAGAGAATAATTTGATTTCTCGAATGGTATAAAAAAATTTCTGAAAGCTTATAATGTAAGGTCAATGGCCTAAAAACTACCCTTTAAAATCGATGTGCCATGAGTTTATGGCGGGGTAAAGATGGAACAGGAAAGACACAAAATGACGATTTAAAAGGTATCAAATAATCACGAGGATTTTGATCATTTTGAAAGCTCTGTTTATCAAAAATGAACATGTGAACATTCGCGACTAGTCGCAAAAATTCAGTTGCCGTATATTTGCAACTACCTCCAGTGGCACACCAACGTAGTTGAACAGAGAATGTTTGAGTTTTCGAATGGTGTAAACATTTTTCTGATAGCTCATGACATAGGTCAATGACATCAAAACTACCCTTTCATGTCGGTGTGCCATGAGTTTATGACGGGGTAAAGGATGGCATACCAAGCGTTTATTACACTACTGACCCCTCACTCCTATGTATGATTCGGACATTCTTTCACATAGATGAAGAAAAAAATGTGGCTACTTCTTTGTACTGTGGCATAGTGTTCATATACTACTGTATATTCATTTAATTATGTTTTGACCTGACATGTTATCAAGTAGGGTTACGGACGACGGTCGCCTCTCTAATCCAGTCACTTAAGCCAAAAAAGAGGTCAACCTCGGAATGAGATACTAAGCTGTAAACTTGTATAAACCTTTATTTTGGCGTTCTAAAGTTGTCTAAAAAGTCTCATAAAATCTCGTGTCCGCGTCTTAAGATATTCAAGGTCAAAGGTCACAAAAATGGGTTTTTGCAAATATCTCGCTTCCTATGGTTTTAATGCCATTTGCATTTTATTATAGAAATTGTAGACAATAAAATTCTCTACAACTTTTGTTCCAAATATTTTTATATACTCAAACGTTTTTTGAGATGGAGGGCGAAGAGCGCGCCGCGTTTATCTATTCACACCAGTAAGGTCAACCGTAAGTCCCGGTAAATAATACGCGCCGTATGAAGTCTATAAATCATTAAAAAATATGTAATTATGAATAATTTGCATTGTTTATTAATTAATACATTATATTTAATATTTTTCATTTATCGAATATATATTTGTTTAATATTACTTACCTTTCCGTGTAATGAACTGCAAGAATGGTTGTGGTTCACGCTGCGGATGCAGGAAATCGGGGTTGCAATGTTCTTTAGCTTGTGGCCAGTGTAATGGGCAAGCGTGCCTCAATGCTTCACCGTATCAAGTGATCTCGATGAAGATAGTAAATTTGACCCGAAATTCTCGAAGATCTAGAGACAAATATCCTTGACAACAAAAATGATGATATTGAATTGTAAATTTTCGAGCGACCGGAAGAAGTGATGAAGAAGAAGAAGAAAATTAAGACTCAAGGCCTTCTAATTATAAAGTTCTTGAAAAACTTCCCCACATTTGAACTTCAACTGTAATAAATATATAAAAAAGTATTTCTAAATAAAGATATAATTAAAATGTATTTACTCTATTCTTTTTCTATTTAAAATATAATTAATATATATATTAGAATATAATTAAAATATACTTAAAGTATTCCATTCAACAATTTTTTGATTACTCGGAAAGGTAAGTAATATTGGACAAATATATATTCGATAAATGAAAAATATCATTAAATATAATGTATTAATTAATAAACAATGCAAATTATTCATAATTATATATTTTTTTAATAATTTATAGACTCTATACGGCGTATTATTTATGCTGTGAATAGGTAAACGCAGCGCTCTCGCCCTCTATCTCAAAAACAGTTGAGTATATAAAAACATGTTTGGGAAAAAAGTTTGCACAGAATTTTATTCTCTATAATTTTTATAATAAATGCAAATGACATTAAAAGCATAGGAAGCGAGATACTTGCAAAAACCCCATTTTTGTGACCTTGAATATCTTAAGACGCGGACACGAGATTTTATGAGACTTTTGAGACAACTTTTAGACCACCAAAATAAAGGTTTATACAAGTTTACAGCTTATTATCTCTCATTCCGAGTGAAACCTCTAATGTGACTGGACTA